>CM056052.1:42314979-42509979 GCA_029574335.1 Rana kukunoris | reverse complement strand
GGAGCGCATGCATTCTAATGAATAGATGAGGTGAAGGTGGGCCTGGAGGTAGCCCAGTCCTCCTTAAAAGGCACAGGGGGCACATTGGACACTCAGCACATAGGCAGCAAAGATGCCCAAGTGTGTCCCCTGACCAAGGTGTTAGGACTGCAAGCAATACACAGGGTGCCGCGAAGAGGCCTTGCATCTTACGCATGCGTATGCAAATGTGTGCCAACTAAGCCCCTGTTTTTAACGCAGACTGTTGGACAGGTTAATTCGAGCAGACTGGTTGGTGAGTTGAGCTGGGAATTTTCTCTGGTTTTGTCTTTCAGAGATTTGATCACTGCCTGCTTTCTCACGAGGGGGATTTCCACTACTTACTGTATTTATTGGCGTAAAACCACTCACTTTTTTACCCTGAAAATAGAGGGTAAACTGTGCCTGCATGTTATACGCATGGGTTGTGGAAAGTTTTTTTCCTTAAAGCGGGGGGTTCACCTTAAAAAAAAAAAACAACATTACATTGAGCATACTCCTGAGAGTGAGTGAGTATGCTGCTCTTTTTTTTTTTTCGTACATACCATTTTAGCAATATTTTCACCCCCGGCTTCCGGGTAGTGAATGCCGCGGGAGTGGGCGTTCCTATTAACAGCCTAAGTGATTGATGTGCTTCCGACCGGCGCATACAGTGCATCACGACTTGCCGAAAGAAGCCGACCTTTCGGCAAGTCGTGACGCGCTGTATGCGCCAGTCGGAAGCACGTCATTCACTTAGGCTGTTAATAGGAACGCCCACTCCAGCGGGATTCACTACCCGGAAGCCGGGGGTGAAAATATCGCTAAAATGGTATTTACGGAAAAAAAAAAGAAGCAGCATACTGTCACTCTCAGGAGTCTGCTCAATGTAATGTTAGAATTTTTTTTTAGGGTGAACCCCCGCTTTAAACTTCCCTCTTAAAGTTAGGGTGCGTGTTATACACCTGTGCCTGTTTTACACCGATAAATACGGTACTTGTTTAGAAAAAGTGTTCTGTCCTTCCAGACTAGAGTAATGCCGCGTACACATGGTTGTTTTTTGTGATGAAAAAAAACGTTGTTTTTTAAAACGTCATTTAAATTGATCGTGTGTGGGCAAAACGTCGTTTTTTGTCTTCAAAAAAACGAGCAAAAAAAAATTCCAACATGCTTGAATTTTTTGTGTCGTTTTTCAAAACGTCGTTTTTTGTTTCACAAAAAGTCACCGTGTGTAGCAAAAACGGCGTTTAAAACAACGTTTTTCAACCCGCGCATGCCCAGAAGCTAAGCGAGCTTCAATGGAAAAGAGTGGTGAACGTAACCTCGCTTTTTGTGAAAAAAACGATGGTGTGTATGCAACATCGTCTTTGAAAAGTGACGTTTCAAAAACGTCGTTTTTTACTTCACAGAAAACGTAGTTTTTTTTCATCACAAAAAATGATCGTGTGTACGCCGCATTAGAGTTAAAGGATTAGTCCACCTTCAGAAAAAAGCTGTAAAAAAGGTGAACACTGGACATCCTCACCACCCCTCACTCCCCACTGCACTTACCACTGGGGTTGCCACCCAGCGGTAAAGGGTTTATAAAAATCACCACTCTTCTCTGTCAGCCTTTCCAGAATGGGCTAGATGTAGGGTTGTCCCGATATTAGTATCAGTATCGATACCGAGCCTTTGCCCGGGTACTTGTACTCAGGCAAATGCTCCGATGCTTTACCCGATACCTAGACAGTCGGGGATGATCAGTGCAGTGGAGGGGGAGTTACAAGCAACGATCACCCTGGATAGATTTCAATAAAGCCTGACAGCCTCTTCTCATTTCCAGTGCAGCTGAGGCTGCAGAAAAAAAGAACTGGGGAACTGTGTCCTCAGTCCCTTTCCCTGTCTCAAAGGGGAGATGTCAGGTGTCTGACACATGTGCCACTTTCACACGACATAAAAAAAAATAATTCTGATTTATTTAGCACCATCAATGTGACGGCGCTGACCAATCACAATCCATGTGGTCCGTTTCCAAAGCGTTGCATAGAGAAGAGGAAGATGAGCATGGATTTTGAAATCCCAGGACCACTGGAGTGGCCATTGGGGTGTTGACATCTGTGCAATAACAGGCAAGGCAAGTACAGTGGGTACCCAAGGGGTGAAGAGAGTATCCAGTGTTAGTTCACCTTTACAGTCTTTTGGTAAAAATTGACACTTTATTATCCAACAGATGTTCCACCCTTCCTAGTTTTATCTAAAACACAAGTCGTCCTAACTCAAGTTAAGCTTTAAAAATAATCGACTACCATCATGGTGCTTTTCATCAATATTCAAGGGAAATATGATAATTTGGTTGCTCACAATTGGGAAAATTGGGTATGTCGTTAACAATGTAAATGTTCTAAATTGTTACATGTATGACCAAAAGTTTCCAAAATAATAATTTTGCATTTTTTTTTTAAATGGCATGCAAGAAGCTAATAAACACAAGTTTGATATTACATGGGGTCATGGGGTACATGACTCTGGATCTCACCTGGTCATTCTCTTCGGAAAAGTAATTCCCATACATGAAGCACCCTCTCTTAGAAGCATGACCATGTAAGTCCACATAAAAGGCAATGCCACTTTCCTGAGGGGGGATGGAAGGTGTAGACTCCGTGGTCAGGTCACCACACCAACTGTTCTCACACTGCTCAACCACCTCAGTCTTGAGGTCCGGCCCCAAGACCCAATCCTCCTTTTCCCTGATAAAGTCCGGGAGCCCCGGCACAATGCTGGTGTCTGGTGTGAGGCCCTGAGATGACGTGATGTACGGACCCTCTCTGCCCATACTGTTCAACAGGTTGTTGGTTTTCTCCATATCGGTCAAGGTGACCTCAGTTGAAGGCTGTGACTGGGAATGGTTTGAGGTTTTTGGCTGTAAAGTAACGCTGGAAGTTGACAGAGATACGGAATTCCTCCAATCAGGATCCGTGGGACACACTCGGTTATGAACGTGGTGGTAGAGAAGGATAGACTTTGCTCCATAGACTGATGGGTGAAGTTCAAAGTCAGGGTTCAGATACTGGCGGTTAAGGTTGACACCCCGAGTATCAGTCCTACAAAAAACAGAGGGGTTCAAGGGTTGTATAAACTTATGGTAAACAAAGAATATAGCTAATGAGATTTGGTTTATTTTTTCACAGTGCATCTCAAAAAGTGCAGCAAGTCGGATAGTGCCGGCCTCACTCCCTGGCTGAAGGATGTCCAGTACCATCAAGTTGTTTCTCCCCCCCAGCCTGACTGTCCCTGGCTTGTCAGGCTGGGGGGGGGGGCATTCCCCCCTGCACGTTCTCGACGCAGGACTTTCTCCCCCCCAGCCTGACTGTCCCTGGCTTCCCCTTTCATTCATTGGATTTCAGTTCTATTAAAGTGGTTCTAAAGGTTAAAGGTTTAAAAAAAAAAAAAAAACCTTGTGTGCGTCCTTGCCTGTCAGCTCATTTCTATGCTTCTCTGTCTTGGCCCTCCATCTCTCACCGCTATTAGCAAAACTAAAAATGTTAAATGCTCTTTGCCAGCCCCTCTATTATATCCTGGCATAGCACAATGCATTAGGCTTTTATAAAAAATGAGAGCTGTAAATATGAATTTAGAGCGATTTTGAGGCCAGTCACATGACTCTCGGCCGGTTTCCAGGGACTACTGCAGGAGAGGCTGAGCGGCCATGTGATTCCCCCAGTTGACGTTAGAGGGAGATCGCAGCCCCTCCTGCAGAAGTCATCCATCGGAGCTGTAAAGCGACCGCGAGTCACGTGACCTGCCTGAAGACAGCTTTAAATTAGGTATTTACAACGCTCGTTTTTTTTTAAAAAGACTAATGCAGCGTGCTAAGTAAGGTTCTAATAGAGGGTCTGGCAGTGTTTGAGTTAAATGGGTTAACAAACACTTTAATAATGGTAAGCAGGACCAATAGAAAGGGTGCAAGCAATGAAAACTGACAAGTACACTAATCCCTGTCCGCCGTTTCCAATTTTTCTTTTTTGACACTACATAGGACGGGAGAATCTCTACCAGATTTAAATTGAAAAGGTTTCTCCACTCAGAAGCAATACTTTTTAGGCAGGGTCTGGTAGGCTGAATCATCTGCTGGCTTCTAACATGCCTTGGGGAACCAGCAGTGAGATCTCCTTCCTGTATTTCTGATCTCACTTGCTTTCACATGTAAAGTCCAGCAGGGAGACTACAAACCCTACATATTAGCCAAAGCAGATGACTAGAGTACCCAAGTATCAAACAAAACATCAAAAATATCCATTTAAATAAAATTACTTCTGGGGGGGCGGTCTGGCACAATTATTTTAAATCCAACGAGAATGGTTTAGAAGTAAATGAAGTAGGACATCACTCCTGGCTTACCTGTAGTGTCCTCTGACCACCCCATCAGGGTTCAGCATAGGGATGAGTTTAAAGACATACATGCGGCGCAGCATTGCGGCCCGTGGATCATCCTGTCTCAGAATAAACTGCAGGAAGCCATTGAACACGAAGCTGGATGGCGTCTCCCCGGGATGAACACGGCTGCTCAGGAAGAAAACCTGTCAACAGAAATCACACAAAGGAAAGGGCATCACCCACACAGCATATTTTTTAGCACTTTGTCTTTCACCACTTTACATTTACATTGTGACAGTCTGTACTTCAATTCTCTATTTTAGTTATACACATTCAATCCCTGATAGAACTTTAAACAGAATCTGAACCCTGAAAGTGGTGTGCAAATATTATCAAAGCTGCCACCCGATTACTGGTGACTGGAAAGGTAGTGATTAAGGAGCAATGATTGATGAATGGAGCAGAGAGATCTTTGCACTGCAGGCCCCCAGATACAGCTTCCTCTTCAGCAAAGAGAACAGAGAGCAGTACAGTGAGCAGCACAGAAGTGACCCTACCAAATCGCACACCAAACCTGGCGAGACTATCTAAGGCACTGCTGCCTCCAATTGCTAATCTCATGCTGCAGATAAACAGATGAAAAGCAGGGTATACACTTCTCCCCTGCCGCACTATTATATGTTAACAGGGGGGGCTCTGAGGGACTAGTTTTCCCCCCGGCAGAATACATTGATCATATATGCAGTCACTGGCTGAAAGTGCTGATCGAATTCTGGGTTTTCCAATAGGACAGTGTGACAAAAGACGGTCATTAGACCGACTTCTGTTGAACAAACAGCAGTAGGCTGGCTGGCTGCTTTTCTGCGAATACCCTGCTTAAAGTGTTACCAAACCCAGGACCCTGCATTCACTACATCTGGTCTTCCACAGTACACAGAAATGCAATTATTTTAGTAAATATAAACTGATAAATACCTTCTCTTGTCAACAGTATATAGCAGTCTTGTGACTTATTTAAGTGTCTGGGTAAAGCTTGTAGGGGGGAGTTTTCATTCTACTCTGACTGTCCCATGAGGCTGAAGGACCCCTGATCCTCTGTCTGGACAGTGCCGATTATCCCTGTGCTGATCACATGCACCCTCCCAAGGGAAAAAAAAAAAAAACTCTAGCAATACACACCAAACTGAGCATATGCATAGTGACTCCAAAGGTTCCGTCTTATCAGGAGATGGATTGGGGACAGTGGAAGGGGAAGATCAGAGAAGACAGGCTAAAACAGCCTTTTTACACAATGTAGGTTAAACCCTTAGGTTCCACAATGAGTTTAACAGGCATGCTTTACTAGATACACAGACTGATTTTACTGTTGTGGGTTTAGTAACACTTTAGGGTTATGATAAAGCAGTGCTAGGCACAGAAGTTCAAAGATATTTTTCATGGCAAGCCCAAGATATAAAAGCTAGATTAATATTTTTAGTTTATCTCTAAATGGGAGAAAATGTCAAAATCTAAGACATCTTATGTAATATTAAGTAATATTCAGTAAAACCATTAAAGTTACCAACCAGCAATATGCATGGATATAGGTGTAAAAGAGACCAGCTTGATGTGTGAACAATTTCAAACATATTGTTTCTGTGTGTAAATGCAAATATGTGCATTCATGATTTTTTTCCTGATTCGACATGCAATGCTTTGCTTGTGCCTTTGGCACCAAAATCGTGGCTCTCACACAGCAGGGATAACATGAAGCCAAGCACATAATCACTGATCACATTAAAGTGGTTGTAAAAGCAGAAGGTTTTTTTTTTACCATGGACTCCTGCTGCTGCCAATCACAGCCAGTGAAGATGAGTGAGAGCACAGCTTGGTCCTTTCCCCATATGTGAATGGACACACAGAGCCAGCTCGGGAGCGAGCACGTACGAGTGCCCCCACAGCTTGAGGCTTGCTGTGGGGGCACTCAGCGAGGGACCTGAGAAGAGGAGGTGCTCTGTGCAAAACCATTACACAGAGCAGGTAAAATAGAACAAGCTTCTTAGTTTCAAAAAATAAAAGTTTGCCTTTCGGATAACTTTAAAGCCCTGTACACATGATCGTATATCTGATGGAATCTAATCTGATGGATTTTTTCGTGGGATATCCGATGAAGCTGACTTTCATCAGTTTTGCCTACACACCATCAGTCAAAAATCCGATCATGCCAAAACGCGGTGACGTACAACACTACGACGAGCCAAAAAAAATTAAGTTCAATGCTTCCGAGCATGCGTCGACTTGATTCTGAGCATGCGTGGATTTCTGTCCGATGGAGTTCCACACAGATGATTGGATTTTTCTATTGTTTTTTTATCCATAGGAAAAAATTTAAAAGCATGTTTTATTTTTTTTCACTGATGGAAAAAAATAAAAATGGTGGAAGGGCCCACACACGATCGGTTTGTCCAAAAAAATAGTCCATCCGTCTGTTTTCATCGGACAAACCGATCGCGTGTACACGGCTCTCCCCTCGTATTTATGCAGTTGCAGAACAAAAGATTAATATTAAAGGACTAAACCCAGTAATATGAAAATAGTTCATCCGTCCCCCCCACAGCTTATAAATCTTTTTACATTAATATATTGCCACTATATACCTTTTTAGATGATCTGTAAACCACGGTTACATGATAAACTGCACAGTTTCTTCAGTGCTGAGAGTTCAGGAAGGAGGAAATTTCCATTGCAGCCTGTATACACACCCACATATGTGATGTCAATATCATGTGATCTGGCTAGCTCTAAAAACAAGTAACTGTTCTCTCCAGCATAAAAAAACAACTGAGCATGTGCAGGTCGGCTACCCTGCCTGCAACGCCCAGATGGACAGTGCAAGAGGGGGAGGATAAAACAACCTTTTTACACAATGCAGCGGATTAACCCCTCAAGTTCCACAGTGAGTATAACAAGCCTGCTATGCTGCATATACACATTGATGTTACGTTGTGGGTTTAGTAATACTTTAAAGGGTTATTGCCATTTTGCATTACTCCCTGTCCTTGGCAAACCTCTATCACTCAGGAGGAGATTATTCCCAATGGGAACCATGATGATGATTGATAATGATAGCCTCAGGCACACAGTAAAAATGTTTTCCTCCACTGGACGCCTTTGCCCCAGGGAAGTAAAAAGCAGCATTTAAAAAAAAAAAAAAACACCTAAGGCCGTGTTTTGCATATGATTTTGGGTGCATTTAATGCTTGGGCATTCATGCATTTCATTGGCCAAAATATTCATTTATTCCCGAAATGGAGATGAATTTGTGGACACTCAAGAGCTAAAGATGCCTAGCGCTTAAGCACGTCAGGCAGTTTTTACAGCAAAATACTGCTGCTCCTGAACATGCTGGCACAGGGTTTTTTTTCTACCTCCAAATGCCTATGTGTGCAAGGACACATAAGCCAACGTAGAGAAGAACAGAGGCAAAAAAAAAAAAAAAAAAAAATACAAGCGCTCAAAGTGGCGTTTTTTGGCATAGAGTGTGCATGAGGCCTTAAACCCGACTGTGGATTTTACACAGTTCTGTTTCTAAATAGAAGGTCCACCCTCAGACTCACCCTCTTCCCAGTATAGCGGTATGGACGTGGATTGGAGCGATCTGGGAAGAGCTTGTCCAGCCGGGGCTCCCGTTCCTCCGTCATCCCATGACTTGAGCTGATGGTTAGCAGGTCCACACGGAGGCCGTCCAGCGAGTGGCAGAGCAGCTCACGGTGATAATAAATGGAGTCTGGGGAACTGCTGGCAAGAGAAGCATAGAAACAATCAGTTGGTGTACGATAAGACCACAGTGCAAACCAGAAGATGTCGAGAGTGTTTTGTAGAAATTCCATTATAAATTATACATTATAGCCTCACTGGACTGGATATTTTTCCATTAGCCGTATATTTGCGTATCTCCCTTTGTGCTAGGAGCACTCTGCACAGACCGGGCCCCATTCTAACGATCAGGACACGGAATGTCCAATTCAGGGTCACCGGATCTCTGTGGTAGCCTCTGATTGGTCATTACAGTGATCGGTCACTGTGATGCCCATCCTCGTGTTTTCTGTCTCTTTGAATGGACAAGCAGAGATTTTTCTCTGTCCCTGCAGTTATAAAGAAAATTAAATAAACAAAAATAGTGCGTCAAAAAAATAATAAAAAAAGGTTTGATCTTGGTAAGCGTTAATGTGCTTTAGGCAGAAAAAAAAAAATGCGCACTATTCTTTTGGCCTGTACTACGGGTAAAAACAGCAACTAACATACACATATGTGGTATTGCTGCGATCGTCAGGAGCAGGAGAATTTATTTTATGTTGTGGTTTGGTGGTAGGAAGAAATATACACTTAAAGGAGGTGTAAAGGAAATAAAAATGTTGCTGAAATTACTGTTTACAGGGTATAGAGACATAATAGTTAACTGATTCCTTTTAAAAATTATTAAAAATAGATAAAAAATAATCATATAATGTGCCTGCAGTTTCAGTTTCGTTTTTCTTCTAGTTTCATGCTTCTGTGAAGGACAGAGACACAGAGCCAATACAGGGCAGTGTTTGTTTTTAAAATGAAACTGATGGGGTTTTAGACACACAGTAATCACACCTCCTTGATTAGAGACCACCAAGAGAAGCTCCCAGTACTTTTTTCATCAGGAAACAGACAACCAGGAAGTGTCCAGAATGGAGAAGGATTACAGCAAAAACGAACAATGAGGACATGAACCCAGGACTGCAGCAAGGTAAAGGAAGCTATTTAGCTAAAAAAAATAATAATAATTCTTTAGTGACCATTTGGTTGCAAGCTCCAAAAGAAAAAAAAAAAAACTTGGGGGACAAAGGCATAACGATCTTGTATGCATTGCATAATAGCCCATTATAAAAAATGCTTAGATTGAAGCTGTTGCAGCAGTCCTCGCATACTGCTGTGATCGGCGACATGGCTCCCAGAGTTATTTCAGGGTTCGGGGGCTCCGGCGCAGTGATTGGCCGCAAGCGCACCAGAGACGCTGGTCATAGCATGGCTTCTGAAGAAACGGCACAAGGTCTGTCATTTTCTACGCTGCGCATGTGCTGATGTTGTGCAAATTGTGTTTAGGAGATATTCACAGTACCCACAGGTAAGCCTTACTATAGGCTTACCTGTAGGAAAAAGTGGTGTAACAGGGTTTACAACCACTTAAAAAAAAAAAAAATATTAACTATTTTGGCCCAGTTTTTTTTTCTTTTTCAATATTTTTATTGAGGTTTTGCAAAGAAATACATGAGTAACATGCATGAGATAAATGTATGGGTGTCTGTTATACAAGAAAAACATTGAAACTTAAAGGCTGGCCCTTTTTTTTTTTTAATAATAGAAAAAAAAAATCAGGAGATATTAATTATCATTTACCATCAAATGAAAACCCAATATGTCCTGAAAAATAAAAGTTATAAACCACCTGGATGTACAAAGTAGTTGTGATGAATTGTAAAAAGTTTACTAACACGCAAAATTGGGCTTCAGCATTAAGATTTGTTTTACTCTTAGGTGCAAAGGGGTTAAGAAAAAATATAAATAATTAAGTGACATTAAAGTCATTTTTTTTTTCATAAAAACAATAAAAGAACTAACAAGGATTATGGTTTTTATCACTTTCCCTACCGAGTCATTGTAAAATGACACTCCCTCCCTCCGGGTGGACGTCATATGACATCCTTGTTTTCCCAGGCGGCTAGGGGGCGGTGTGCGTGCCTGGCGTCTTCGATGTCCGCCGGGCACCCGCGATTGCCCGCAATCACGGCAGGACCATGGATCTGTGTGTGTAAACACACAGATCCATGTCCTGTCAGCGGTGAGGAGACATATGTGTGTTCCCAGTACAAAGGAACACAGATCTGTCTCCTCCCCTTGTGAGTGCCCTCCCCCTACAGTTAGAACACACTTTGGGGAACATATTAACCCCTTCAGCGCCCCCTAGTGTAAACCCCTTCCCTGTCAGTCACATTTACACAGTAATCAGTGCAGTTTTATAGCACTAATCGCTGTATAAATGTGAATGGTCCCAAAAAATTGGTCAAAAGTGTCCGATATGTCCGCCGCAATATCACGGTCACAATAAAAATCACAGATCGCCGCTAATTACTAGTAAAAAAAAATAAATGCCCTAATTCTATTCCCTATTTTGTAGATGCTATAACTTTTGCGCAAACCGGTCAAATACGCTTATTACAAATTTTTTTCACCCAAAATATGTAGAACAATACGTAATCGACCTTAACTGAGGAAACAAATTTTTATGTTTCTTTTTTAATTATGATATTTATTAAATCAAAAAGTAAAATATGTCAGGTGGTCTGGACATGGCCGTGTGAAGACGCAGCTTCTTGGAGCTCCCGGCACTGACCATCCCTAGCCGGCTATAACTGTTTGAAAATCGGCATGCAACCTACTAAAAAACTGAGGGAGAAAGTAGGAACCAGAGTTACCCGCTCCAGCGCGGCAACAGGCGAAATTCGGCGGTATTTTAAGCTGAAAACCAATCCATCCCCGGGGGCCCAGGCGACCGCACCACGTGGAGACCCAGAGGAGGCCTTGGACTATAGTGACTGGATCCCTAACCCGGGCACCCCGGCTTCTCGGGCTCACACACCTGACCCAACTGACCCCTTACCGGAGATGGCTACACCCACGCAGAGACTGGACGGAGCACAGATGGACCCGGACATCCGGGCCATGCTACAAGCACTCCCGACGAGGTCAGACATTGAGGCCCTCATCCTCCGCCTGGAGGAAACGCACTGTTGAGACATTCAGGAGGTGAGGGCGGATGTCTCTTCCCTGGCAGAGAGGGTGACCACGGGGGAGTCTTTCTTCACAGCGCTGGAGACCAGGGTGGCGGAGCTGGAGAGGGCGGGGGACCAGCACCGGGACACGGCCGTCGCCATCCAGCTGCACCTCGAGGAGGTCGAGGACCGGAGCCGCCACAACAACCTGCGGTTGCGGGGACTCCCGGAGTCGGTGGGAGCAGAAGACCTGGACCGAGCCGTGCAAGAGCTATTCAAGGCGGTACTGGAGGACCCATCAGCGGACGTGGAGGTGGACAGGGCGCACAGGACATTGGGACCCAGGCCGGAAGACCCAGAGCGGCCCCGGGACATAGTCTGCAGACTGCTGCGCTACTCACAGAAAGAAGACATCCTCCGCAGGGCCTGGGATCTAGGCGAGGTGTCCCTGGAAGAAGCCCACATTAAAATCTTACCTGACTTATCAGGAGCAACGTTGAAGAGACGGGCGATGCTGAGGCCTATCCTGGAAATAGCGAGGCGGAAGGGCTACACGTACCGCTGGGGATATCCACTGGCAGTTACTTTCCGGAAAGATGGCAGGGCCTTTACGCTGCGGACCCGGGCGGATGTGCCAGCGCTTTTCCACTTCATGGAAGAAGAGCAAATCCCGGTACCGGATTGGTTGCAGCTGCTCCCACGACCGGCGGGTAGATCCGGTCCCTCCAACTACCGCATTCCAGCCCAACCGCGCCAGCAGAGCAACGGGAGGAGACGTAGGGCCCCATCCGGGGGAGACCGCCGTGAGTAGGCCTCTGGCCACATTACTTTGAGACACAGTACCCCGTTCCCCCATGTCGCCCCATAGTTAATATTGCCCAGCTGGAGTTGAGGACACCCCCGTTGGGGTAGTAGGAGGGTTGCCACTGTCTGGGGGATGGAGCCACCGCAACACCCGATCTGACCGGAGTTGCCTCCCGCCCCACTCTCTCCCAAGATCCCCTGTATTGTTTGCAGACTCGTCCCTGCCGACGGGTGGAGCCCTGGGGCCCCGAAGTGGGCGCCCCTGGAGACTATCCCGACATCTCAGGAGCATGTCGACCCCCCCCCCCCGCTCTGGAGGCACCCCCTTACAGTTTGAGGGAAACGGCTGGAGGCACGTAGATGGAGCATTAGGGACACAGGAACCCCTGGAGATATACCTACTGCTCGCGCCCCCCCCCACTCGGATACCTTGGGTGAAGCGGGTTTATGCCCCTAGGGAGGGGGTGGCTGATGGAATGCCCAGCAGATGGAGGGGGATGTTTTTGGATGGGGGGGGAGGGCGATGGATGGTCCATTGTTTTCAACGCCCAATGTTCACTTCTCAGCCGCATACCATCATTCCAGATGACTCTCCGGACAGGAGTCCGCAGGACTCAAGACATGGCAACCCATTGCAGAGAAAATGACACTGACATGTCCCCTCGTACATTTACTTTTTATTAACTTTTTTTTTCACATTGGGGGGCGGTAATGGGGGGAAGGGGGTCTGAAACTACTTTTGCCAGGCCGCTGTAAAATATGATTAAGGGGCAAGAATGGTGCTGGAGTTTAAAATGAATACCACCACACTCCTTAAACATGCAGATGGATAAGCGGAGCTGTGGTGCCCTTTTTGTTTATTGTTCATGGACGGCCAGATGGCACTGTTTGTACTGTTTATTTTGCTTGCACTGGTTGAATATTTGATTTCCATTAATTTGATTGCATGTATCCTCTCTCCCTGGTTAGATAGACATATGTGTAACAATGCCGTATCTCGATTTATCTGCATGGTTGGCCGGTGGGGGATGGGATGTCCGGGAGATTCACTTCTCGGCTCTGTACATCCCATCACCCACATAGGACTGCGCTCGACCACCAGTGGTTCACTGGTGAGCTTACGCTGACGACATGCTGTTTTCATTGACAGAGCCGTCTGTTTCCATCTCTAATTTGATGAAGGAATTCGAACGTTATGGGGAACTGTCAAACCTAAAAATCAATCTGAGTAAATCAGTAGCGATGGGGGTGGGAATATCGGGGGAAACTCTCTCACAACTTCAGGGCAGATTCCACCTAAAGTGGACCGAGGAGGCGCTGACATACTTGGGAACACGTATCCCTCCTATATTTTCTCAGATTTTCCGATTAAATTTTCCGCCACTTCTTAAGACCATACAAGCGTTATTGACGAAATGGTCTAAAGGACTACATTCATGGTTTGGGAGGTGCAATATACTGAAGATGACGATCCTGCCCAAATTCATATACCTTCTTCAGGCAATTCCGATATTCATCCCGACGGCATACTTTAAACAGGTTTACACGACGTTCAAGGAGTTCCTATGGGCAGGGAAACATCCTAGAATAAGTAGGAAGATTGTCTCTCTCCCCAAACGGCATTGCAATGCCAGATGCTCGTATTTACTACCATGCAACGCAGTTAGGACGGTTGGTTGACTGGTGCCGCCACGGAGACACCAAGCTCTGGCCGGGGCTGGAACAGGCCCAGAGCGAACTTCCACTGAGGCGGGCCCCTTGGGGCCCTGCAGCCCTGCTGAGGGAGGTCAAACGACACCCGCTCATTGGAAATACCATCGCGATATGCGCAAAACTGATACCAGGGGCGGCCCTGAGCTCCTACGCCTCGCCTCTGCGGCCCATCCTGGGAAATTCCCTCTTTGAGCCGGGAATGGGAGATATGAAGTTTAGGGCGCTGAGGGAGCAGGGTCTTCATCAAGCATCCCACTTTAGTGTGGGGGGGAGGTGGAGGACGAGGGAGGAGCTCATGGAGCCAGGAGGTGGGTACTGTTTAGATTTTTTAAGGGCTAGTCAACTTTGCCACTTTTTGAGTACTATGACGCCGCCCCGCGCGAATGACCAAACCCTCACGACTTTAGAGGAGTGGTGTTCTGGAGAGGGGACCTTACCGCATTCATTGTCTCTTGCGCATGAATTACGGATAGCACCGGGGGTGGACTTTAGGCTCCCGTGTTTCGCTAATTGGGAGCGGGCACTGCACCTTCTCAGACAAACAGAGGGAGACAATCCTCTCACGCACGCACAAATCCTCTATATGCACCAAGACACAGGAAACCAATTACAAAGTGCTGACCGGGTGGTACAGGACCCTGGCTTCGCTTATCACACTCTTCCCGACGGCGTCAGATAGATGCTGGCGGTGCATGGAAGACGAGGGTACATAGTTACACATCTTTTGGTCCTGCCCCCGACTCCGGAGTTTCTGGGACGGGGTCAGACTGATCATCCAGAAATTCACAGACCGAGAGGTCCCTGATGATCCGGCCTTCTTTCTGCTCCACGCAGCGGATACCCCTGACCGCGTGTACAAGAAGTCGGTGGTTCGCCACCTGTTGGATGCAGCTAAAGCCTGCATCCCACTGAGATGGAAATCACCGCACCCGCCAACTATCCTCATGTGGCTACGGAAAATCAACTAAATAAACAAAATGGAAGACCTCATCCTAACAAACCAGGATAGGCAGGAGACATATATTGAAACCTGGCGGCCCTGGAACATTTTCTCTTACTCAGAGGAAGGCCAAGCTCTACGAAACGGGGGCGCCTTGACCTGAGCAACTTGAACATGTATGAAGACAGCTCCCCCTGACCAGAATGTGGTGGTGCCCGGAGGGTGACGAGCACCTCACGGATGAACGGAATGTAGTGTCCATGCTTGGGGACTCCCCCTCCCTCCACCCCCCTGAATCCCCCCCCCCTCTCTTGTTCTTTACTTCCTCTTCTTTCTCTACCCCCCTTTCTTGTTCCTCGCTCCCATGGGCGCTTCACTCTGTTTCAATGGAGAGCATATGACTCTCTTTCTCTACCCTCTCTCTCTGTTACTGTTCTTTATGACAGGATAAAATATGGGGACTGGGCCTGTGGGACCACGGTGACCGAACTGATCCGGTGTGTTCAAGTTGGGACGCACGGAGGGGTGAGGGCAACGTGTTGTCGGCCAAGGGCCGGTGGCTTCTTCCCAGCGGGAAGCAGGAGGTGTGTAGCGTTAACGGTACACCCCTGTCGGCACGCGGTTACTTCAAACATGTCCCCGTCAGATGGATAGGTTGTGGAAACTACAATGTATTGGCGAATTTAGTTCGGAATTCTGGGTATACATTTGTTGTACACTGTTTTGTTTTACCTTATACTGAATTCCTTAACTGCTGATTAATGTGTTGTCATGGTGGTTCCTGTGGACCCCTTCCCCTGTTTATAAATAAAGAAATTTAACAAACAAAAAAAGTAAAATATATATTTTTTATTTTTTTTTCAAAATTGTCGCTCTTCTTTTGTTTATAGGGAAAAAAATCAAAACCACAGAGGTGATCAAATACCACCAAAAGAAAGCCTTGTTGCACGACCGCGCAATTGTCATTCAAAGTGCGACAGCGCGGAAAACTAAAAATTGGTCTGGGCAGCAAGGGGGTGAAAATGCCCTGTATGTAATGTAATATCTTCTGCGCTTATTTTAAAAAAAAGTTCCCACTGACCATGCCGACACACTCCCCATTTCTAATTGTTCCCCTTATGCCCCACTGGACCCATGGAGCCCCGTAGGGTTCCCCTCTATGTGCTCCCGCTCTGTACTACAACTGTACGTACCATGCTCACAGCCTCGCACATATAGGTAGTGCAAGGCGGCAACATATGATTTTTGATCTTTGTATCCCTCGATCCTCTGGGTGTGCTGCACTCAGAATGCTAAAACGCTTTAGTACAGAGCAGGAGCGCGCATGTACAGGGGACACCAATGGAACTCCATAGGTCCCAGGAGAACATATAAAACAGGGAGTGTGCCAGCACAGCTGGGGGACACTTTCAAAAGTGAACAAAGTAAATGCCTGCAAGTTCTATTGTCCATCATATGAAAAATAAAATAAAAAATAAAAGACTGATGTGACTTGAAGTAATATCTAAATTTCATCAGAAGTAATTTTCTAATTTTAGGTTAGTTGCTCCTTTGCAAAACATCCCCTGCAACATCCTTAAACATATCAATTTCGGAATGTTTTTTAGGTTTAGATGGAGTGGTGAAGAGTTAGAACTCATGGTAAGTCACTGACGTACAAGTACTTACAGTAGTGGTATCAGTATTCCTGATCTACATACCGTATTTATCGGCATATAACACGCACCCTAACTTTAAAAGGGATGTTTCAGGGAAAAAAAATCCACGGCCCCCTGCGTATAACACGGAGGCACAGTTTACCCTCTATTTTCAGGGTAAAAAAGTGAGTGTTATACGCGAATAAATACAGTAATTGTTTCTAACCAATGACTCGCCCCAAAACAGCCAAGCTCGGGGACGTACCTGCCAGGAGACATCAGTCTGCAGTCACTGAATCGGTCATCCAGGCCGGCCAACATCTCCTGGCTCTCCTCGTATGAAAACGGAAAACAGAAAGCAAAGTATGTTGTGGCTCCACGGCAATCCAGAAAACGATGTGCAAAGGACAAGACAAACTGATTGTCCACCATCTGAAAAAATAATGAAAGGTCTCAGAAAGAGGTTTTACATTATAGCGATATTAAACACTCAGTTTATACGAACACTTACAACAGCTGATTGTAACGGGAGGGCCGGGGGAACCCAGAATCTCTTGGAAAGTATGAGATACCCTTGCTTCAGGTCTCCATGTACCTCTCATGTCTAAATCACCCTATGTCCATTAGGGGCATAGGGTAGCTGAGAAATGATAACTTGGACTACTTCAAATGGGACAGTAATTTTCATTAACAATATCTCTCAAGAAATATGAAGATGTTATCCCGTGTGCTGTGAGGTCTATGCCCAGAAAGTATAAAATCCTAATATGGGAATTCCAGGAAGTCAATGTAACAGACCGACCGCCTATTGCTTAACGAGGCTCAACTCCAGCCACCTGTATCTTTTGTAATGTAAATGAGTCCAGGCTAATGGCCCATACACACGATCCGAATATCGGCCGACGGATCGTACGACTTTTTTCGTACGATAGAAAAAAACGTTCGGAAGTGATGTCACGTGTTGTAATGTATTTGTATTGTATTGTCGGACGACGGCTGTACTGACTAAACGAAATCGGACATCGGACGAGAAAAATTTTCGCGCTTGTCCGATCGAATTTAATCGGATGAACGGTCGTGATCGGCTGTCAAAAGTAGTGTACACACGATCCGAAAATCGTACGATCCATCATCGGACGATCGTTTTCGTCCGATATTCGGATCGTGTGTATGGGCCATTACTTCGAAGGATCTTTTCATTGTGGCTTGTGCTAAGTGAAAAAGTCTTGTGGACAGCTGAGACCAAGATGGAGCTTTTTGGTAAAGCACATCATTCTACTGATTACCAAAAACGGAATGAGGCCTACAAAGAAAAGAACACATTACCTACAGTGACATATGGTGGAGGTTCAATGGTGTTTTGGTTTGTTTTGCTGCCTTGGACCCTGGGGGGTGCCTTGAATGTGTGCAAGGCATCATGAAATCTGAGGATTACCAAAGGATTTTGTGTCGCACTGTAGAGCCCAGTGTCAGTAGGCTGGGTTTGCGTCCGAGATCTTGGGTCCTCCAGCAGGACAATGACCCCAAACATAGGTCAGAAAGCACCCAGAAATTGATGGCAACAAAGCGCTGGAGAGTTCTAAAGTGGACAGCAATGAGTCCAGGTCTAAATCCCATTGAACACCTGTGGAGAGATCTTAAAATTGCTGTTGGGAAAAGGCGCCCTTCCAATAAGAGAGACCTGGAGCAGTTTGCAAAGGAAGAGTGGTCCAAGATTCCGGGTGAGAGGTGTAAGATAGTTATAGGAAGCGACTGATTTTAGTTATTTTTTCCAAAGGGTGTGCAACCAAATATTAAGTTAAGGGTGCCAAGAATTTTGACCAGACCATTTTTGGAGTTTTGTGTGACATTATGTCCAATTTGCTTTTTTCCTCACTTTTTTGTTTTGTTCCAATACACACAAAGGGAATAAACACGAGTATAGCAAAACGTGTGTTGCTGCAATACTTTTCTGTGAGAAATATTTGATTTTCTGGGGAAAAAATTGGGGTGCCAACAATTTCGGCCATGACTGTATATTATTATACACACATACAAAAAAAGTGAGTACACCCCTCACATTTTTGTAAATATTTTACTAGATCTCTTCATGTGACAACACAAAGAAATAGAAAAAGGGGCTTGGGGTCACCTCAGAAGTGCCTCTTCAGAAAGGAGAAAAGTTTCGACAATCTCTGTACCTCAGGGACACCAACAAGTGTATAGGTGACCACAGCCCCCCTTTCTATAAATGTATGGATGATGGAACCCACTCCCTATCTTAGAAAAACTCCCAACTGAGCTAATACTCCAGTGACAACACTGAAGAAATGACACTTTGCTACAATGTAAAGTAGTGAGTGTACAGCTTGTATAACAGTGTACATTTCCTGTCCTCTCAAAGTAACTCGACACAGCCATTAATGTCTAAACCACTGGCAACAAAAGTGAGTACACCCCCAAGTGAAAATGTCCAAATTGGGCCTAAAGTGTCAATATTGTGTGGCCACCATTATTTTCCAGCGCTGCCTTAACCCTCTTGAGCATGGAGTTTACCAGAGCTTAACAGTTTGCTACCTTGACTCTGAAGAACTTTCCACACAGTTGGTGGGTAAGAGTCTTGGGAGATGTAGTTTTGTGGGCTGTGCCTACGTTAATAGAAACTGACCTACCAGCAGTTTACCTGCTCCTGCAAGGAGGAGTTTTACAAGTCTGTTGAGGATGTCACAGGGAGTAAGAAAAACTGTTTTTGGGTAGAGAAATAATGTAAAAGGAAGGGTGTGCAGGAGAGGATGGGAGAAGGATGCATATGTGTCATGCCTAGACAAATTCTAACCACTTCCCACCTGGCCTATAGCAGAATGATGGCCGGACGGTGGTTCAGTTATCCTGACTGGGCGTCATATGATGTCCAGCAGGATAACAGCCGCCGCGTGCCCGTGGGGACGCGAATCGCGGCGATCTGTGGTGCGGCATGTCAGTCTGACACACCCCTACACCAATCTCAGTAAAGAGCCTCTGAGGAGAGCCAATCGGCTGCTCTCCTGACAGGGTGGGGGGGTCTGTGCTGATTGTATATCAGCGCATCCCCTCCTCGGATGTCTGCCCAGGACCACCAGGGAAGGCCACCACACAGGACTACCAAATATGCCACCCTAGACCACCAGGGAAATGAAAATCTTTGCCCAGGCAGCTGCCAATCAGTGACAAAAAAAATGCCTTCCAGTGCCACCAGTGATGCCCATCAGTGCAGTTCATCAGTGCTGCATATCAGTGTCACCCACCAGTGCCGCCTATCAGTGCCACCTATCAGTGCCACCTCATCAATGCCCGTCAGTGCAAAAAAAAAAAAAAACAGCAGAGGTGATCAAATACCACTAAAAGAAAGCTCAATTTGTGGGAACAAAATTATGAAAATTTAGTTTAGTGGCTTGGGCAGGAAGGATGGGAAGTGCCTGGTTTTGAAGTGGCTAATCCACATGAGCTAATAAAAAGCTAATCAGAGGGGATCGTGACATATGATTGATCAGGGATTGGCTGGACAAGACAGGACAAGTAACTTGAGCTCTGTACCTGGAAGGTGGGTCTGTCACGGACACGTTCCCATCGTGATCTAATAGGGACAGTGCGGACGAATGGTGCCATGCCCTGTGCATACAGCTTACTCTGCTTGTTCATGTTCATGATGTTAATCTTAATAAGCTTTCCCGGAGCGCCTCCACGTACACTGAAATAGAACCATGACCTACCAGAAAACAAAAAAGGTGTTAAAGAGACCATTCCATACATTTCCTACACAGAGAAAGAGCAAGAGCGCGAGAAAGAGCAACAGAGCAAGAGAGCAAAAGCGAGACAAAAGAGCAAGAGTGCAAGCGAGAACAAAGAGCAAGAGCGCAAGCGAAAAAAAGACAGAGAGAGAGCGCGAGAGAGAGCGAGTGAGAAAGTGCGAGTAAAAGGAGTGAGTAGAAAGAGAAAAAAGAACGAGCAAGAGAGCGAGAAAGAGCAATATAACGCGCGAGCAAGAGCACGAGCGATAAAGAGCAAGAGCGCACAAGAGCGAGAAAGAGCAAGAGCGCACAAGAGCGAGAACGAGCAAGAGCACACAAGAGCGAGAAACAGCAAGAGAGCGCGAGCGAGAAAGAGCAAGAGAACGCAAGAGCGAGAAACAGCAAGAGAGCGCAAGAGCGAGAAACAGCAAGAGAGCGTGAGCGAGAAAAAAGAGCAAGAAAGCGCAAGCGAGAAAAAAAGACCAAGAGAGCGCAAGCGAGAAAAAAAGAGCAAGAGAGAGCGCGAGCGAGAAAGAGCAAGAGCGCACGAGCGAGAAAGAGCAAGAGCGCACGAGCGAGAAAGAGCAAGAGCGCACGAGCGAGAAAGAGCAAGAGAGCGCGAGCGAGAAAAAGAGTGCGAGCGAGAAAGAGCAAGAGAGCGCGAGCAAGAGTGCGAGCGAGAAAGAGAAAAAGCGCATGAGCGAGAAACAGCAAGAGAGCGCAATCGAGAGCAAGCGAGAAAAAAAGAGCAAGAGAGCGCAAGCGAGAAAAAAAGAGCAAGAGAGCGCAAGCGAGAAAGTGCGAATAAAGAAAGAATGTGTGCTCAGGTTATGCATTTTCCAAATAAGAGCCAAGAAGCAATATATATATATATATGTTTTGTAAGTAAAAATGATACAAGTAGATCCCCAGGTACAGTATTTTAGATGATCGTACCGGTTTCCATTCTCGTACTCCGTCTCCGCACAGTCCGGTTTGGTCCAGACATTAAACTCATAGTCCGTACTCTGTGATGACCCACCGAACGCCGTGCTGTTGCCTCCATTGGAATTCTGACCCTCGCCATCTGTGTCCAATCGCTCAACTTTTTCTACCCGATCCAAATTTCCAGAGTCAAACTTGGAGCTGAAGAGTAACCCCCCGCAGCGGACTTCCATCACTGCGTGGTGGCAGCGGGAGAGTGCATTCTCTAAAAAACAGAGAAAAAACTCAGTATAAAAACGGTTTGTGGTCTTCATATGGCTACAAATCACTTTACAAAGAACAAGGACCATTCACTCCGATATACCAGACATAAAAGACACGTATGAAAAGGGACAATATTTGGTTGGGAGCAAATTTAGCATCTACCTCCTAGCTTAAAACCCTTCCGTTGGGTGTCACAATCCTGATGACTGTGCTGTAAACTTTACTGCTGTGTGTAAAATACATGCAAGTCAGCCAATATACTTTTACTGGCAGCTCGCGTGTTGAAATTAAATGCAATGCTGCTACGCCAGGTACCCGCTTCCGCAATTTTTACTTAGGTGAGAACTACACCAACTCGTCACCTCGCCCACAACCTCCGAAACATGTCACCCCCCCCCCCCCCCAAGTACCTGCGGGACCAATCAGAAAGCACCACTTGACCACACAAACATGCAGCAGGATCCAGAACAGCAGCACTGGGGATCCGAAGCCCAGCAAAGGATCAGCTCCAGTGAAGACATTGCTGAGCTGATAAGGGTCCGTTTGCTAAAAGTCAGAAGCTACAGTATTTGTACCGGACTGAAGTTCCTCTTTAGACCCCTTTCACGCGGACGGACCGTTAGGATCCACCGTCAGTTTTTCAGGTGGACAAGATTGGACCCTTGATTGCCCGATATCTGTCTGTTGACATCCTATCCGCTAAAAATAGAATGGGTGATCCATGCTCCATCCATCTGGCGGATTGGATCGAATGACAGTCGGATGTAAAAAAAGAAAAAAAAAAAAAAAACAGGTGGTCCGTTTACATCTAACCACCCATAAAATAAAGCAGGCTGCGTCCGTGTCCGCTACATGGACCTGTCATCTGCCTGTCCAGTGGGCAACAGAGGACAGATCCCCCCACTGAGCAGGCAGGGGTCCACCCATGTGAAAGAGCCCTAAAATGTAAATACTGTCCATTGTGTAGATTTAAAAAAATATATAATAATAAAAAAAAAGTTTTAAAGTTTGAGGAGTCCACTTTAAGGATCCACAAGGAAGCTCAGGAGATGCGGCCTTGTGCAGCTTCCATAGGAAAAGCCAAGATCTGCATATCCCTTTATCTGCCCATATCTCTGGATCTACTCATTGTTTTGATGTGTGATATTTTATTCAAGGTAACTTGCTGCTTATGTGGTTTGCCATCATTTTGTGACAGGTTCACTTATGTAAATTAAAGCAAACTTGTGCTGGGATAAATACGAAAGCTTCCATTGTTAACTCCTGAAAATACTAGTTGCCTGGCTGCCTGTGGTCCTGACACCTTTTGAACTAGTAAAAAAGCATGCCGCTAATAAAGTCAGAGGACAGTCAGGACTGCTTAATCTTTTTGCTGCCAGAGATGTTTTTGTGTTTTTTTGCATACATTTAAAAAAAAAAAAAATCATTTTAGCCCTGAAGAAGATGTAAAACCCCCAGGCATTACATATTTTCTGAAAGCAATACAATAAAATAGTGGTGTTTCCACTTTTTTAGGTTACACAATATTGCTGCAAAGGTCTAGGTAATGTAAAATTTCTGTAAACAAAAATAAAAAAGGCAGCCAAACGCAATAAATTTCCCAAATATTTCATAAAATATGAAAAGAAAACTTAATAGATACCCAACATGCCAAACCTTAAAAGTTGTGTGTGCTCGTGAAATGGCGACAAACTTTAGTACCCTATATTTTCTATAGGCGACGCTTCAAAAGCCTCCTATGGGTATCAATTTAGTGTTACGGATAAAGTCTGGTGCTAGAATTATTGCTCTCACTCCGGTGTGCGTGGCAATATGTAACATATGTATCGCAATCAAGGTTTTCACACGTAGGTGCCTCCGACACATGTGTTTATGTTCGTATGTGCGTATATGTGGAGGTGGGGGGGGGGGGCTCAACATTTTTGGCGGGGGATTTATGTGCTTGGGTGTAACAATTTTGTTTCCAAAAGAATAAATACATTTTTTTCCCCCTTCTTTTTTTTCTTAATATAGGCGACAGGGTCTAAAAGACACTGCATGTCTCCTCTGGGCTCCACTGAATGTTCTGCAATGCAGATCGCATTGTAAAACATTCCTTCCTTATGCTAGCTGAGGACACAGAGAGGCTGACCCGGAAGTGATGTCATAGAAGTCGCTTAACAGATCACAGAAAGAAGGGGAGGAGAGCAGACTTGTGTCTACTCTTTGCCCCCCTCCAGCCACCAGCACCGCCATGTTGGTTCCTGGGTTGCCATGGTGGGGGGCCAACACCAGGGGTGTGTGTGAGAACACTTGACACTTTCACTCTTTGCTTTGTTTTACTTGACAGGCAAGAATCTGGTTGTCAGTTTCAGCAGCACTAATACGGGAATCCCATACAGGGTATCCCCATGTGATATAAGAAGTAGGTAGTTCAGACCAGTGTTTCTCAACCTTTTTCCAGTTGGGGCGCCCTTCAAAAAATGTTTCAGTCTTGAGGCGCCCCTGTCCAAGACTTGGTTCACGTCGCTGTGTGTTGCGAAACATGCGCAAAATCGCGCTCGTTCTTGACACACAGAAAAATGCTCTGCTCTTTAGGGGTGCCATTAATTCTTAATGGTGCCCAATCCATTGGCAAACATGGGTTGCTTTTGATGTGGCACAAAAAAAAAGGGTTGGGGACTTAATTTCCCGCATTACTAGGTAGGGAAATAAATGGGCTGCCCTACACGCAGCACGCATCCACACAGAACCAAGAGCTTGTTCACATGTCAGGCTGGAGGGGCAGTAAAACCACATGGTTAAGCTGTTTTTACCACCCCCAACTTTTGCCCCTTTAGCTGCAGAGGCAACAGCTGGGGGTGTAAACATGCTGTGGCTGCAGCTGGAGGTATACCCAGGGTGAATGGGGCTTAAAACAGGTGGTGAGGAGGCAAGATATGCCTCTTTATTGGCTGACAAATGCCCCTGAAAAGCGATATAAACACAAATTGCTTTTCAGATGAGCAGCAGTCCTTGCTGCTATCTCGAACAAGCCCTACAAAAGTAGTTGTGATTGTACAGGAATAGGGGGGTCAGGCTTAAAAGTAACATACATACAGACAGATGCGCACGGACACAAACAGGCACACGTACAAACACACCCAGTGTGTGTGTTTGTACGTGTGTCTGTTTGTGTGCGTGCGCATCTGTCTGTATGTATGTTACTTTTAAGCCTGACCCCCCCCCTATTCCTGTACCATCAGAACTACTTTTGTCACACATACACACTAACAGACATGTGTACACATACACTGAAAGAAGAACTGTCAGAGCTGCACAACAACCAATCAGATCCAGAGTGCTGTAGCCATGAATGGAGGATGTGGGGTGTCAGTGACTGTGACAGCTGGTTATTCATAGCAGAGCCCCTCACCACCTTACCCTTAGCCTCGCAGTCAGCACAGTACTTGTTGTCCTCCTCCCTCAGCATACGAGACAGGATGGCCTGGTGCTGCTCATTCAGCTTCAGGGCCTTCTCCCTCTCTGAGCGGGTGGCCATATCTGCGGGCAGGGGAGCAGTGTCGGTCACGGTGGCTCTACCCTTTCTTCTTCCCCCTCAGGGAAAAGCGCGCCAGGCAGAGTTCAGGACGGTACCCGCGGCTCTCACGTCACAGAAGCAGTGCGTGTGTCCGACCCTCCCATAGCAACCGATGACATATTCGGTTGGCATGACGCGGTCGGGAGGCCCGCACAGCCAGCACAGCTTCCCGAGTGCCGGGAAGTGAGTTTTACACAGCGGACCGGCACCGCTGTAAAGACAAATGATAACGAAGTGCCCAGCAGTAGTGTTACATCAGATAGCAGCCATAGCTGCCAATATTTGGGGTCATTTTGCCGCGGCACACCTGGGGACTCTTCAGGGCACACCAGTGTGCCGCGGCACACTGGTTGAGAAACGTTGGTTCAGACCATACTATTCAAAAAAACTTAAAAGTGAAAAATTCCAAAATTCACTTTCAAAAATTATATATTACCCTTTAAGTGGCCTCTATATATGTCCTCAAGATTCGTGAGTATTCAAACTCATTAATCAGGACAGGTAATAGGAAGGCAACTAATATGAGTAAGTGACAAAGTCATGCAAACTGTGAGCATATAATAGCACAAAAAACAACTTATGTAACTTGTGACAAAACCATGCGATATGAGAGTATCTAATGGCACAAAGTCCACTGTGGATAATTCGGGGTCACCGAACATGTGAGAATTTTAGTCCCAACACTTAATAGGAGTGACACATGTCTTCCTTTTGGGTCACCTTGAATGCAGTGTATGGTTCAAGAAGTAGTCTTCACACTTTGCACAAATACAAATGGATGGGTACCCTTACCGGATGAGATGGACCCTCACCTCACCATATGGCGGGGGGTCTTACGAGCTTTCCTAGACCGATTGTCTAGTCCGGATATCACCAGGATTGTAGTCCTAGGTATGGGCGATTCCCAGGGTGCATCTGTGTCCACAGGTTGGAAATTCACACTTTGGTAGTGCCCAGCAGTGGCTCTCAATCGCAAAAAGGACAAAATTAAAAAAGAAAAAAGCTCCTCATAGCGTAAAAATGCAAAGTTTTAATTAAAAACAGTCCAAAATGTCACACACAATGTGATAGGAACCATGAAAAAAGAATTAAAAACCACACGTGTAAAAAATTATATAACTAATAAAAAATGAAGGAAACAGCAGCAATTCTCCCCCTTGATGGAAGGACAAGGGTGTTCCACAAAAATGCAGTAGAGAGGGGTTGCTGACTCAATGTTGATCTCTACTGCATTTTTGTGGAACACCCTTGTCCTTCCATCAAGGGGGAGAATTGCTGCTGTTTCCTTCATTTTTTATTAGTTATATAATTTTTTACACGTGTGGTTTTTAATTCTTTTTTCATGGTTCCTATCACATTGTGTGTGACATTTTGGACTGTTTTTAATTAAAACTTTGCATTTTTACGCTATGAGGAGCTTTTTTCTTTTTTCATTTTGTCCTTTTTGCGATTGAGAGCCACTGCTGGGCACTACCAAAGTGTGAATTTCCAACCTGTGGACACAGATGCACCCTGGGAATCGCCCATACCTAGGACTACAATCCTGGTGATATCCGGACTAGACAATCGGTCTATGAAAGCTCGTAAGACCCCCCGCCATATGGTGAGGTGAGGGTCCATCTCATCCGGTAAGGGTACCCATCCATTTGTATTTGTGCAAAGTGTGAAGACTACTTCTTGAACCATACACTGCATTCAAGTTGACCCAAAAGGAAGACATGTGTGTCACTCCTATTAAGTGTTGGGACTAAAATGTTCACATGTTCGGTGACCCCGAATTATCCACAGTGGACTTTGTGCCATTAGATACTCTCATATCGCATGGTTTTGTCACAAGTTACATAAGTTGTTTTTTGTGCTATTATATGCTCACAGTTTGCATGACTTTGTCACTTACTCATATTAGTTGCCTTCCTATTACCTGTCCTGATTAATGAGTTTGAATACTCACGAATCTTGAGGACATATATAGAGGCCACTTAAAGGGTAATATATAATTTTTGAAAGTGAATTTTGGAATTTTTCACTTTTAAGTTTTTTTGAATAGTATGGTCTGAACTACCTACTTCTTATATCACATGGGGATACCCTGTATGGGATTCCCGTATTAGCGCTACACTTTTCACTCATTCTTACCACAAATATCCATTTTGTTGTGTTAGCTGCTTGATTTCTATTTTTTGTTTTAGTTAGCGCAATATATCACTACACTAGTTTCAGCAGCAGCCACCGGCAGCCCCCCCCCCCCCCTTCAGGTCTTTACGGTCTTTGGCATGCATAGTCAGCGTTTTTCTTCCTGCAAACACAGCCAATCAAGTTAATGCAAAAGATATCAATTTTGGTCTCATCTGACCATGTGCCTTCTCGAGGAGGGGGACTCGTCGTGTTTGGAAGACTATGACCCCAAGTACACCATCTCTACAATCAAGAACGGAGGTGGAAACATTATGCTTTGGGGCGGTTTCTCTTCTAAAGGTACAGACCGATTTATGGCCACATTACGGGGCCATGTATTGTAGAATCTTGGATGAGAACCCTCAGCCAGAGCACTGAAGATGCGTCGTGGATGGGTCTTCCAGCATGACAATGACCCTAAACTTACCACCAAGGCAACAAAGGAGTGGCTCAAGAAGAAGCACCTTAGTCATGGAGCGGCCTAGCCAGTCTCCAGACCCTAATCCTATATAAAATTTACAGAGGAAGGTGAAACTTCGAGTTGCCAAGCGACAGCCAAAAAACCTTAAAGGATTTAAAGAACATCTGTAAAGAAGAGTGGACCATGTGTGGAGATGTGTGCAAACCTAATCACCATCTATAAGAAACGTCTTACCTCTGTGCCTCCCAACCAGGCTTTCTCCACCAAGTACCAAGTCATGTTTTGCTTGGGGAACAAATCCTTTTTTTACGCACTGAACTGCAACTCAAATTTATAACATTTACATATGTTTTTTCTGGATTTTTGGAATTGATATTCTGTCTCTATCATTTCAAATACACCCATGATAAAAATCATAGACCAGGGATCTCCAAACTACGGCCCTCCAGCTGTTGCAGAACTACACATCCTATGAGACATTGTAAGACTGACATTCACAGACATGACTAGGCATTATGGGAATTGTAGTTGCTGAACAACTGGAGGGCCAGAGTTTGAGGACACCCGTTATAGACCCTTCATTTTTTTTTTTTAAGTGGGCAAACTTACGAAATCTGCAGGGGGATCAAATAATTATTTCCCCCAATGTATCTGAATGTGACAAAACCCCTGTACCTCGACACATACATTATCCCTTCACAGACCCATGTTAATCTTCACTGTGTAAGAACAACATATTATTTACAACAGCCTTGTTATATGGAGACAGCACTGCACTTATATGCATGCACCCAGACGCCTGGACTGGGAACCCACATGGCCTGTGCCACTTTATGTCAAGAGGGTATGCTGCTTCCAGTCATGGCCTTCGCCAGGCACAAAAGGAGAAAGGGAACCAAGCTACCACCTTCCTGTCTGAGGAGTGGCTAGTAGTGTTGAGCGGAATATGCCATATTCGATTTCGTGATATTTCACGAATGTATAGAAAAATATTCGTGAAATATTCGTTAACCACTTGCATACTGGGCACTTACACCCCCCTCCTGCCCAGGTAAAATTTCACCTTCCGGCACTGCGTCGCTTTAACTCACAGTTGCGCGGTCGTGCGACGTGGCTCCCAAACAAAATTTACGTCCTTTTTTCCCCACAAGTAGAGCTTTATTTTGGTGGTAATTGATCACCTGTGTGATTTTTATTTTTTGTGCTATAAACAAAAAAGAGCGACAATTTTGAAGAAAAATACAATATTTTTTACTTGTTGCTATAATAAATATCCCAATTAAAAAAAAAACACATTTTTTTTTCTCAGCTTAGGGCGATACGTATTCTTCTACATATTTTTGGTAAAAAAAAAAAAAAAAAAAAAAAATCGCAATAAGCGACTGGTTTGCGCAAAAGTTATAGCGCTTACAAAATAGGGGAGAGAATTATTATTTTTTATTATTTTTTTTTTTACTAGAAATGGCGGCGATCTGCGATTTTTATTGGTACTGCGACGTTATGGCGGACACATCGGACACTTTTGACACATATTTGGCGCCATTCACATTTATACTGCGATCAGTGCTATAAATATGCACTAATTACAGTATAAATGTGACTGGCATTGAAGGGGTTAACACTAGGGGGTGAGGAAGGGATTAAATGTGTATGTTAGGTGTGTTCTAACTGTGGGGGGAGGGGGGGGTGACCGATCTGTGTCCCTATGTAGGAAGGAACACAGATCGGGCTCCTCCCCTCCAGAGACAGGACGCTGTCTCTGTGTAAAACGGCAATGAGAGATGATGTATGAGAGATCATCTCTCATTCGCCCACAGATCGCATCGCAAACGGCCACTCTGATTGGCCGTTTGCCGCGATCTGTGATTGGCCGTGTCCAAGGGCTTCCCCGCAGCGCGCGCTGGGAACGGCAGAATGACATGCCGTCAAATGACGGCATGTTGGATATTCAGGCCCGCGCTGTTGCCGTCATCCGATGGTAGCGCGGGCCTGAAGTGGTTAATATCGAATATTCGTGATATTTTATAAAAAAAAAAAAAAAAAATTGGCGAAATTTCGCTAGTGCGAATGCGAAATTTCGCTAATGCGAAATTGATTGCGAAATTCTCGTCAACACGTGAAAATGGAGATCATTTCATAGAGAAAGTATTCGCAAATATTCGTAATACGAATATTCGCATTGCGAATATTCGGCAACATAAAAGGATCGCCTCAGCTACTCGGCCCAGGGTCTCTAATCATACCAGCAATGCTTTTAGACGTCGATGGAGATCACTAGGATGTGATCTGTTTTTAAAAAAAAATTGAAAAAATACGAATATTCGCAATATCGAATATTCACTGCGATATTCGATTTATTCGCGAATACTCGAATATGCAATATTCGTTATGAATATTCACAATGCGAATATTCGTGAGCAACACTAGTGGCTAGTAGGATGTTTAAAGAACATCCACTAGCTGCTCCTAGTGCAGCTAGGTAGGAAAAGATGTAGGTGGAACAAAAAAAGTCAGAGAACAGAGGTGTCCCTCCAGAGAAAACACAAAAAAACTGACCAGTTCAAGCAAAGTTTATTGGAGACGTGCTTCCTGTTCCTGTGGGAGGAGGTGCTTTTCTCATGGGCTGTCCTGGAAGACAAACAGGGAAAATTCTCATACGACAGAACACAACTTCAGAAGTGATGTAATGTGTTGCATTGTATTGCAATGTATTCCTTTGTTTCCGGGCATGCGTGGTCTTGCTCTTCCGATTTTTCTCTATTTGTTCCATTTGTCCCTTCGGATAATTTTCCATGAATGGTTGTGATCGGCTCTCGAAAAGCTGTGTACTAAAAGATCCGATTATTGTACGATCGCTCTGAAATATCCAATTTTAGTCCGATTTGTCGATTAAGACATTAACGTGTCTCCAAAGTTGCACGATTTCCGCTGCCACTTTGGAGCGTGACTTTGATCCGACTTTATGCTCAATGGATTAAAGTTGCATTAAATGTCACACCAAAGCAGTGCAGGCACATTTTCTAAGTCACACCAATTTGAATGGGTGCCATTGAAAAGAATAGAGTGAGAATTTGAATATCAAATTGCACAAGTGTGAATGGAGCTTTAAAGTAATGAAGTCGTTGGAGCGACATAACTGATAAGTAACTACTTCCCGCCCAGCCTATAGCAGAATGACGGCCCAGGTGGTGGTTGCGTTATCCTGACTGTCTAATCACGATGTAAACAGGAAAAGCTGTCGATCGCGTCTAACAGACATGAGTAGAGGAGAGCCGATCGGCTGCTCTCCTGACCGGGGGGGTCTCTGTTTATCTGTGCAGCAACCCCCCCCCCACCCATTGGAAGCCCGTCCAGAACCACCAGGATGGCAGAATGGCCCACCAGGGATGGCAATTCCACTGGACCACCATGTATGCCACCTAGACCACCAGGGATATGCCAATCTGTGCCCAGGCAGCTGACAATGCCCAGGTAGCTGTCAATCAGTGCCCACCCACAATGCCTGCCAGTGCCACAAGGGATGCCTATCAGTGCCATCTATCAGTGACGCATATCAATACCCATCAGTGCCATCTATCAGTGCCCATCAGTGTAGCCTTTTAGTGCCAGTGACACCTATCAGTGCCCACCAGGGCCATCCATGAGTGCCCATCAATGCCACCTATCAATGCCCATCAGTGCCACCCATTAGTGCCGCCTTATCAGTGCCCATTAGTGAAGGAGAAAACAAACTTATTTACAAAATTTTATAAATGGAAACTAATTTTTTTTCGAAATCTTCAGCATTTTTATATTTGTTTAGCAAAAAATAAAAACCACAGGAGGTGATCAAATACCAACAAAAGAACGCTCTATTTCTGGGAATAAAATGACCAGTGCCTGGTATTGAAGTGGTTAAAAAAACGACAATCCACCTGTTGAACACCATGACCTTGTGTTTACCTTGCCATACCAATACGCTCCCAGGGAACCATGACACAAAAAAGGACATACAAATTCATGGGAGGATTTCAAATGGTTCAAAGCCACGCTGCTAAGCACCAAGCACACGCCCTATTCTCACCAAGAACAAAGAACTAACGACAGCCCAGACACAGAGCTGTCACACAATGGAAGATCATATAACGCATGTCATACCATACTCCATGATCAGGTATAGGGGACGTTCTAGGATTACCCATTCCTACCATCACAAAACTCTCAGGGCTCGTTCACTTTGGTTTTGACTGTTTGTCCTCCAACTAATTGCGTGTCCGCTAGTTGGTCATCTGTGCGCCCTGTTTGTTCCTTTCCCCTCTACATTCTGGCCTCCCTCATATTCTTCATTGTGCATCAAAATAAACATTTAAAAACAAAAATATCTATCTCTTTACCTTTTACGGTTTAGGGATTTTCCTTAAAATATTTAGAGTTGATAGCCTACTTTCAGATGGATTTTCTTTTTGCATATATTTACGTATTGCATTTGTAATTATTTATTCACAGTCTATGCAATTTGGATTATTTTAACATGTGTATGTGTGTGGTTGCAGCCAACCAGTGTCAAATAGTCTCCTTTTAACACTAAAGCCTCATACACACGATCGGATTTTACGCAGACAAAGCCTTAGACCCCATACACACGATCGGACATATCCGATGAAAACGGTCCGCGGACCATTTCCATCGGATATGTCCGATCGGGAGTTTGATCCGATGGCGTGTACACACCATCGGATCAAATTCCCCGCCGCCGGACGGCGCGGTGACGCGGCGGTGACGTTGACGCCGCTGCGTCACCGCCACGTCACCGCACCAGGAAGTAAAACACTTCCGCGCATGCGCCGAATCCATTCGGCGGCGGCGGTGGGGGACGACATGTCTGCTGGTAAGTGTACTAACCAGCAGACATGTCGGGCGGACAGATTCCACCGGATGGATTTCAAAGCATGCTTTGAAATCTGTCGGGTGGAGAAATCTGTCCGCTAGCCCATACACACGAGCGGAGATGTCTGCTGAAACGGTCCATCGGACCGTTTTCAGCGGACATATCCCCTCGTGTGTACGCGGCCTCAGACTTTTGTCCGAAGGGCGTTGGCCAGAAACTTGCATACAAACAGCACACAATTGTCAGCCAACAAACACAAATGTAGTTATGTACTACATGGTTTTTCAGCTCTTTAGTGACACCCTTTGGGCGCCTTCGGCCATGGTTCCCATGATTGCCAAGGTATCATTTACAATCTCAAGGGATAATATATACATGTTTTGAAATATTATATTTATGTTTTCTGTGGGAAAACGATGTATTTATAAATTGTTTGTACTTACCTTAGATAACAAAAAGGCCTTAGGCGTTCCTGAAGAAGCCCAATTAGGCGAAACATGTAGAACAGCAAGTTTGCAACTTACGGAAAGAGTGCATATATCTTTTAACCACATGCCGACCACCCACCGTCATTATACGGCGGGACGGTGGCTCTCCTGGGCGAGAGCCCGTAGCTATACGTCCGCCGATTCCCGCGCATGTGCCCGGCGGGCGTGATCGCCGCCGGGCACGCGCGCTCATTCGTTACAGAGCGGGGACCGGGAGCTTTGTGTGTAAACACAAAGCTCTCTGGTCCTCTCAGCGGGGAAACGCTGATCTTCTGTTCATACAATGTATGAACAGAAGATCAGTGATTTCCCCTAGAGAGTCCACCCCCCCCCCCCCATACAGTTAGAACACACCCAGGAACACACTTAAACCCCTTCTCAGCCCCCTAGTGTTAACCAATTCACTGCCAATGGCATTTTTATAGTAATCCAATGCATTTTTATAGCATTGATCGCTATAAAAATGCCAACGGTACCAAAAGTTTGTCAAAATTGTCTGATGTGTCCGCCATAATGTCTCGGTACTGAAAAAAAACGCGGATCGCCGCCATTACTAGTAAAAAAAATATATTAATAAAAATGCCATTAAACGACCCCCTTTTTTGTAAACGCTATAAATTTTGCGCAAACCAAACGCTAATTGTGATTTTTTTTTACGAAAAATATGTAGAAGAATACGTATCGGCCTAAACTGAATATATTTTTTGGGGATATTTATTATAGCAAAAAATAAAAACCGCAGAGATGATCAAATAACACCAAAAGAAAGCTCTATATGTGGGAAAAAAAAGGACGCCAATTTTGTTTGGGAGCCACATCGCGCAATTGTCAGTTAAATCGACGCAGTGGCGAATCACAAAAAGTGCTCTGGTCATTGGGCAGCAATATGGTCCGGGGGTTAAGTGGTTAATGACATGTTTACACATGAATAAAATTATCTTTTTAATGAAATATTTTTTTTTTGTTGACTTACCTTGTAATTTCTTGTTTAAGCACCTTTAAAATCCAATGCACTTCCCCCATTGTTTTTTTTTCACATTTTGCTAATGTTGTGTTATGGTGAGCATTGCTTCTGAGCATGCGCATTTGTATTTTGGACTTTTGATCGACATACACACGATCATAAAATCCGACAACAGACCATTGTTCACGGAAAATTTTAAGCATGCCATCCAACATTTGTCCGTGGAAAAACCGATAACAATTGTCCGATGGAGCATACAAATTGTTTAAATTATCCGCCAACAGGCTGTCAACACACAATTCCTGTCGGGAATTCCAACGTGTACTAGGCTTTAGTCTCTCTTAAATTTGTATATACTAGACTGGGTGCCATTTTTCCCCTTTGTCTGTGGTATTTATATTTTGAAGTGTTTTTTCCATCAAGCCAGAAGCCCTTGGGTGACTGCATGAACGCCCCATGGTCTTGACTTGGTTGTGTTGCCCCCGGTTTTTCATGCCACCTTTCGCTGTCCTGTCCCTGGACCTGGTTCTTGGCTCTCATCCCCTCTCTAATTTCCATCTTCTCCTTCCACTATGCGATCGCAACCAGCTTCGATCGCTTGAGGTAATGCTCTCTTTTCTGGAGATGCATTCCTCCCACTTATTGATGGTGCAGAACTTAGAACCTAGAGCACTAAGACTTTGTGGTTTTGAGGAAATTGAAGCAATCACAGTGATGGCCCATGCGTGGTCCGTCATCAGGTCTGCACCTGCCCACCTTCCACGTCGTATGGGTGGGACGCATATAGTGGTCGACATTCCGGCTTCCAAGCTGCCGGAGACATGCAGGGACACACACAGACGACAGGATTCAATATAGGTTGGCCCTTTTTTCTCTTCATGTGGAACTGGATTACCAATTAATCTTTATGACTGCAGACTGTGCCTTGATGTTCTCATTTAAACACTAGTTGAGAGATGATTCATTGCTTAGTATCCTGAGAAAATACATTCTCTTGTTTTCACTCTCAGCTTAAAGCGGAGTTCCACCGAAAAAATACTGCAGCTGCTGACTTTTAACCCAACGCCAACCTGTCCCTGGCATCTTCAGTAAGGGAAACAGGAAGTGAATCCTTGTGGCTTGGCAGCCTGGTTCCCTACTGTGCACGCGCAAGTCGCGCTTGCGCGTCGACTGGTCCCTGCTGTCTTTTGGGAACTGTGCGTCTCCCAGAAGACAACAGGGGGGGGTGGAGGAGGAGCCAGACAGGGATTAAATCGCCACGGATTCTGTAGCTTAGTCTAAGTAAGTGTGTTGACTTTTTTGAAAATGAGAAGTTCTAGTTTTCACTAAGACATTGGTACTAGTTATTGGTAATGGTTTTGCTTATATTTTTAGTCTGGTCCATGTCTGCGTTTTTTGACCACCTGTAGATTTGCAGTGGATATAGCATGTCACGATTTACTGAGTACATTTGTGATTATTGCTTCAAGTGTAATTTCAGAAATACGGGTAAGCACGTGGGATGGAGCGATACATATACACATAAGTTTCATTCAATGCTTTGTATACATGTATTTTTTTTGTCATTATATAATATTTATTGTATGTTATTTGTATTTCTTGTTTATTAGATGGCCGAGACCCCAAGCAGACAGCAAACCCTGAGGAAGCCCAATAAAAAGGGTGAAACATGTCGAGATACACATCTATGCCGCTCTAAATAATTCACACATCATATTTATGGGTTATAAGCTTATGTTTTTAAATATGACTTTAGATCAATTCTGTTAATAAATATTGAAGATTCTGTAATATTTTCCTGGCTTGATTTCTATTGCACCATTCTAGTCCCATTTAATTTGTTTTGCCTCTTAAAAATGTGTTGGCAGAACAGCGGCTGCATCCAATCAGCCAATGGTCGATGCCCCGTACACATAAGCGGGTTTTCCGATGGGAGAACTGCGAGGAGAGCTTTTGGCCGGGAATCCTGGCCGTGTTTATGCTTCTTCGCAGTTTTTCCGAAGGAAAAACTGGCAAAAAACGCTGAAAAAGGGAGGGAGAACCTGCTCTTGTTTTCCCGCCAGGATTCACAACAGACTTTTTCCCATCGGAAAACCCAGCCGTGTGTATGGAAAAACAGTGTGTTTTTGGCAGTTTTCCCGTCTGAAAAAATGCCAATGTCTTAATCCCCAAGGAAAAGCTCTCATCTGTGTTTCCCCAATGGGAAAAATCGATCGTCTGTACGGGGGAAAGTAAAGTAGAGAGCAGGCTCTCCTTTTCCCCCCTCAAGATTTCAGACGGATCTTTTCCTGTCAGGAATCCCGCTCGTGTGTACGAGGCATGGCAGAATACAGTAGCCCAGCAGGGGAATTTGTCCATCCTTGATGTATAGTGTGGATGGAGGGATCAGATTTATTTTGGTTGAATGAAAAAAAAATATATAGTGTATGGCCAGCTTAACTAGGTCACTAGGGAACCTGCACTGCATTATGGTTCCAGTGCATGTGGCTAGGATGGGTACACTACACTCCTGTTTTACTTGAGGGAAATGCCAATGGTGGCCACACCAAAATTCTATTTTTTTATCCAATCAAATGCAAAAAACAATCGAATAGCCATAAACATCTCTTCCAATCAACTGGATTCATGCCAATCAACCAGAGTGCAATATTATTGAATGCTTTGCATCAATCAGCAGCACTCTGTTGAATTGTTAATAATCTAAACTACTGATCAAAATCCACTTCCTCATGTGTGGCATATTGATTGAATGGGTTGTCAACGTATAGATCAATTATTCCGATCATCAAAAAAAACATTAAAAAAAAAAATCTAATTGCTTAACCACTTAAGAACCGGACCAATATGCTGCTAAATGCCCAGAGGCGTTTTTACAATTGGGCACTGCGTCGCTTTAACAGACAATTGCACGGTCGTGCGACGTGGCTCCCAAACAAAATTTGCGTCCTTTTCTTCCCACAAATAGAGCTTTCTTTTGATGGTATTTGATCGCCTCTGCGATTTTTATTTTTTTCACTATATACAAAAATAGAGCGAGATTTTTGAAAAAAAAAATCAATATTTTTTACTTTTTGTTATAAGAAAAACAAAACTTAATTTTAGTTAAACATTTAGGCCAAAATGTATTCAGCCACATGTGTTAAGTAAAAAAAAAAAAAAAAAAATCGCAATAATAAAAAAATAAATAAATAGCTACCTAGCGGCAAAAGTGACACTAATACAGCGATCAGAAAAATGATCGCTTAGTGACACTGGCAATAGGGAGTAAAAGGGTTAACTAGGGCGGTGATCAAGGGGTTAAAACTTTATATGGGGGGGTACGGGGGCTACTCTGAACCTAACACTTACTGCAGTGATCAGTACATATATGATCACTGCATTCAGTGACACTGTGACAGGGGGTGGGGGGGGTTATCGCAAGGGGTTAATGTGCCTATGTGTAAGGGTGTCAGTGTAGTGTTGTGCAGACTTACTGTGTGATGTATTCTCTCCTCAGCGGCGGTTGAAAATACCGCCGAGAGGAGAGATTACATCACTTCCCCCTTCCTGTGTTTACACTGGCAGAAGAAGTGACACGCAGGGGGAGGACGCGGATTGGCTGGGAGCGATCCGGAGGGGCCGGACAAAAACCAACAGCCGCCCACTCGTCACCGATCACTCCCACAGCCACGGGGACCTTCAGGTACCGGGGGGGGGGGTCCCGATCGGACCCCCGACCCACGTCTAGGCAGGGACGTAAGGTACGCCCAATGTGCCTGTACCTGCAATTCTGTTGACGTATATGTACATGCGGTGGTTAACTAAGGCCATTTTTAGTGCTTTTTGCATTTTGCAGATTTGCACTACAGAACGTGTTCCATAGAAAACCATGTTAAATGGACTAAAAAAAGTATTAATGCGCTAGTATCAACCCTTGCTGCTAAACAGTGACCAATGTGTAAAAAGATGCAATGATACCAAATATCACACAAATAACGAAGAGGTAATTTTTTTTTTAACAGTACAAAAATAGAAGTGAACAGTGCCAAAAACACAAAAAAAAAAGAGCAATCCACAGTTTGTGCTTTTAAGGCTAAACCAATGGTGGGAAATCCTATGATACACTGGGTCCTTCCTAGCACTTCCTGTCACTCTCTGGAGCTGACACTTGTTGCTTCAGAGAGGCCGAGCTCATGAGGGAATAAAGGAAGCTCATGGTACAGTATTGTAAGGAAAGGGCGAACACGGACTACACGTTGTATTTGCACTCACGAAACCCTGGACAAAGTAGACATAAAACAGCCTCTGATGCCGCTCAGTGCAACAAACTCCTCATACGGATTCGATACAGGACTCGACTCCGTCGAACACGTCACTCAGGATCCTCCCCCGCGCGTTACGTCACTCGTCATGTGTTTTAGTACACCTTATATCTATGCAGCTGTATCATTTGGTTATATTTGTTGTTTCTACCTTTTGCATTTTATTTTAGTAGCGCTGTAGTACTTTTACATTCAATGTTAAATCGACTGTAGTGCAAATCTGCAAAATGCGCTAAAAATGCATAGGTGTGAATCAGGCCCAAGTGTGTATGGCCACCATAAGACAAAGCTCTGCCAATGAAACTGTACAGTACCAGCTATGTTTGCTCATACTACAGATTTCCTGGTGACAGGTGCTCTTATCTATGGAACTGATGAAAGACCGACAATGTACTGTAGATCCGTTTTACGTCACCCTTTCTTACCCACCATCACATGCTGGGTTATGGTGTCCTTACATGCAGTCCTGTTATCTTCTACAGCCTGGATAAAAAGCAAACAGGGGAAAATACAATTATTTATAAATTTTATAAAGCAGAAGAGTAATATACTCATGTCACTGCTTAACAAAGAAATATTATATATATTTTTTTATTATTATATAAATAAAAATAAAAAAAGTAGGTCATCACTCTGGAAAACGGCATGCACACGATCAGAAAAAGCTCACAAAAAATACCACTTTCCACACAATCGTAAAATAATCTGATTGTCAGTAGAGAGCTTTTGGAAGCTGATCACGACAGTTCATCCACTTGAACAAGCATGACAATTTTACGATTTTAGTTTAATCAGTACAGTTGTTGTTCGAAAATACAATACAAATACACCACAAGACATCCAAATTTTTATTCTGTCGTAACTTATTTACTCGTTATTTTCGGTACAAGATAAAAAAAAAAAAAAAACACAAAACGGACAATCAATCATCCGATAATCTCATTGTGTGTACCAGGCATTAGGCAGGCTGTGTTTACAAGCAAACTACCCCACCCACGTGTGATGCCGAGTCTCCATGATTAAAAAAAAACCCACTGAAATCCAATGAATGAAAGAGGCATGCCAGGGATAGTCGGACTGGGGGGGTGGGGGGGGGATTCTGTGTGTCCCCCAGTCAGGAAGTGAGGTGGGTTCCATTTGATTTCCAGCAGCTTCTAATGCACATTTTGTGGGAATCTCTCTCTATATCCATCGCTTAACATTCTAGTAAAAAATGGCCATTGTTTACAGACCTCTATAACGTAAGGAGAAATTTACAAATAGGACTGAATGACTCATCCCAGTAACACCACCCTAATCAGACTGCTCAGACCGAAGTTCCGATCTGACAAATTGAGACAGGAAAACAAACAGTGTCTACTGTGCTGTCTCTTAAGCTAACCCATAGTGCTCTGTAATGTCCTCAAAGTATATTTGTGTGTATGTTGCAACATCTACTTCCTCCTCCCCTCTATATGAGAGAGAACAGATGCTGCATTGCATTGCGGAAAGGTAAGGGGGAACGTTTTGTGTTCCTCCATTACCCGAAGTACTTGGATTTTAAACGTGACAGTAGCAAGCAAAAGTATGGTGGGCAAAGACGCTACTTGTAGTTTATTTCCCCCTAATGCATAGGGATTGGGCAGTACGGGGTGGGTAGGAGATGGGTTTACCTTAAAGTAGAGCTCCAGGCTCCTTCAGCTGCTACTGACTTAATATTAGGGTGCTGCCATAAATTAAAAAAAAAAAACACCACACACAATTTTTTTTATTAAATTTATTTTAACCACTTCAGCCCCGGAAAGAATTGGCTGCCCAATGACCGGGAAATTGTGCGGTCGTGCGATGTTGAACCCAAACAAAATTGACATCCGTTTTTCCCCACAAATAGAGCTTTCTATTGGTGTCATTTGATCATCTCTGCAGTTTTTAATTATTGCACTATAAACAAAAAAGGCGACAATTAAACAAAAAAAAAAAAAACACAATATTTTGTGCTTTCCTCCCCAGCCAGTGTCATTAGTACCGTGACATTGTACAGTATTAGCACTTATCACTGTATTAGTGTCACATGTGTCCGTTAGTGTCAGACTATCTGCCGCACCATCGCAGTCCCACTACAAGTTGCTGATCACCGCCATTAGTAGTATAAATTTAAAATAAATAAATAAAAATCCCAGTATACATATACCATAGTTTGTAGACACTATAACTTTCCAGCAGACCAATTAATATACGCTTATTTTGTTTTGTTTTTATTTATTTATTATTACCAAAGACATGTAGCAGAATACATTTTGGCCTAAATTATCTAAATATTTATGTTTTTTTAAACAAAAACAAAAAACGCACAAGGAGACGACAACAGAAGTAGCACAGGATTGCTTTTTGAAGAGCCAGTCTGGCCAGGTATGAATAAAGCAGGGGAGCTGGGAAACTCCGGATTCCGATTCTAATTCCTCTCTTTGTGTTCTGGCCACCTGTCTAGTGTGATTGAATGAAAAGAATTGACAGTTACTATGAACACTAAAACTATGCGTTTCCTAACATAAAAACATTACACACCAAATTTGTCGCTATGCAACTGCCCAGCCAGCACTAATGAATGGACACAGCCTGGTAATATCATGGCAGCCCATATACAGCCAATGCAGAGTAAAGGCGTGTTCACACAGGCGGCCAGGGAGGTAGTTAACTGCTTGCAAACCATATAACTTACATATACAGCAGCAAGGCGGCTCTCCTACGCAGTATCACATACCTAGACGCACCGCCGGCGACCCGCACCTGCTGTGATTTTAAACAGCGGCAGTTGATCTGCAGGGAACCACGGACTTGATGTCCAACGGCACCTGCAGATCATTAGGCTGAGAGCCAGAACGGCGATCTGCCCATGTTAACAAGACAGATCACCGTTCTGCCAGTAGGGAAGGCATTAATCTTTTGTCGCTGCAAAGCAGGAACATGGATCAATAGGGGAGCTTAACCCTCATAAATGCCAGACAACCGTGTGCAATTTGCGGGCAATTACAGTGCAGCCCCATTCACCTGAATAGGCTGTGTTTGATGGCCAGTAGTGCCTGGTGAATGTGACAGGGGGTAGAAAATGTCCCGGGCCCAGCATCAACGAGAATAAACTTGGCCTCTGGGCAGGAGGAATAGTTCCCTCAATGTTGAGATCAGTGCGAGGCATAGTTCCCTCAATGTTGAGATCAGTGCGAGGCATAGTTCCCTCAATGTTGAGATCAGTGCGAGGCATAGTTCCCTCAATGTTGAGATCAGTGCGAGGAACAGCTCGCTCAATGTTGAGATCAGTGCGAGGAACAGCTCGCTCAATGTTGAGATCAGTGCGAGGAACAGCTCGCTCAATGTTGAGATCAGTGCGAGGAACAGCTCGCTCAATGTTGAGATCAGTGCGAGGAACAGCTCGCTCAATGTTGAGATCAGTGCGAGGAACAGCTCGCTCAATGTTGAGATCAGTGCGAGGAACAGCTCGCTCAATGTTGAGATCAGTGCGAGGCATAGTTCCCTCAATGTTGAGATCAGTGCGAGGCATAGTACCCTCAATGTTGAGATCAGTGCGAGGAACAGCTCGCTCAATGTTGAGATCAGTGCGAGGAACAGCTCGCTCAATGTTGAGATCAGTGCGAGGAACAGCTCGCTCAATGTTGAGATCAGTGCGAGGAACAGCTCGCTCAATGTTGAGATCAGTGCGAGGCATAGTACCCTCAATGTTGAGATCAGTGCGAGGCATAGTACCCTCAATGTTAAGATCAGTGCGAGGCATAGTACCCTCAATGTTGAGATCAGTGCGAGGCATAGTACCCTCAATGTTGAGATCAGTGCGAGGCATAGTACCCTCAATGTTACATAGTTAGCTAGGTTGAAAAAAGACACAAGTCCATCCAGTTCAACCATAAAAAATAAATAAACAAACAAACAAAATAAAAACACAGTACAATCCCATACACCCAACTCCATACCCACAGTTGATCCAGAGGAAGGCAATGTTGAGATCAGTGCGAGGCATAGCACCCCAATGTTGAGATCAGTGCGAGGCATAGCACCCCAATGTTGAGATCAGTGCGAGGCATAGCACCCCAATGTTGAGATCAGTGCGAGGCATAGCACCCCAATGTTGAGATCAGTGCGAGGCATAGCACCCCAATGTTGAGATCAGTGCGAGGCATAGCACCCCAATGTTGAGATCAGTGCGAGGCATAGCACCCCAATGTTGAGATCAGTGCGAGGCATAGCACCCCAATGTTGAGATCAGTGCGAGGCATAGCACCCCAATGTTGAGATCAGTGCGAGGCATAGCACCCCAATGTTGAGATCAGTGCGAGGCATAGCACCCCAATGTTGAGATCAGTGCGAGGCAAAGTACCCCAATGTGAGGATCAGTGCGAGGCAAAGTACCCCAATGTGAGGATCAGTGCGAGGCAAAGTACCCCAATGTGGGGATCAGTGCTAGGCATAGTACCCCAATGTGGGGATCAGTGCGAGGCATAGTGCCCCAATGTTGGGATCAGTGCGAGGCATAGTACCCCAATGATGGGATCAGTGCGAGGCATAGTACCCCAATGTGGGGATCAGTGCAAGGCAAAGTACCCCAATGTGGGGATCAGTGCAAGGCAAAGTACCCCAATGTGGGGGTCAGTGCTAAGCATAGTACCCCAATGTGGGGATCAGTGCGAGGCATAGTACCCCAATGTTGGGATCAGTGCAAGGCATAGTACCCCAATGTGGTGATCAGTGCGAGGCAAAGTACCCCAATGTGGGGGTCAGTGCTAAGCATAGTACCCCAATGTGGGGATCAGTGCGAGGCATAGTACCCCAATGTGGGGATCAGTGCGAGGCATAGTACCCCAATGTGGGGATCAGTGCGAGGCATACTACCCCAATGTGGGGATCAGTGCGAGGCATAGGACCCCCATCACTGGTATCAGTGGGAGGAATAGAACCCCAATGTTGAAGTCAGTGGTAACAGTGTCTCATCAATTATCAATGACATTATGCCTCATAACATTGGGAGGAATAGTGTTCCAAGGGCCAGATAAAGGCTAGCATTTTGGAGACCACTGTCCTATGCACAAAAACATAGGAACTGTGGGTCTGGTGGGGGGGGCAGAAAAATGGCAACAAGTGCCCTGGACTGAGGAGTCAAAAAGTGACTGTAGTTGGGGTAAGTTTGTTTGCAAACGGCTGGAGAGGGTACATGAAGAGACAGAAGGATTGGAGACAGCCTTCATCCACAGAAGATCTGTGGTTGGTTCTCCAAGAGGTTTGGAACAACCTACCTGCCCAGTTCCTTCAAAAACTGTGTGCAAGTGTACCTAGAACTGATGCTGGCTTGAGGGCTCGTTCACACTGTACATGCATGAAACCGAGCAGATATCACTTGAGGAGACATCAGTTTTCATGCATGTTTCAGTGAGTTTTTATACACGTTGACATCAGTTTTCACGCACGTCAGTTATATGTCCTGTTCACACCAATGTTTCCTGTACAGAAAACTGCATACATGTTGCCGATTCATGCGCATAAAAAAATCTGCACGTTATGGTGTGAACAGGTCACAGAGAACCATTGTTTTCTTCGAGCCATTGCAGAACACGTGCAGAAAAGAGGACGTCTGGTGTGAACGAGACTTTAAGGCAAAGGGTGGTCACACTAAATATTGATTTGGATCTCTTTTCTATTCACTCACTTTGGATTTTATTAATTGATATAAACTATTAACACTTCTATCCCTGAAAGCATCCTACATGTACAGTATTTCTTTGTAATGGTGCACAAAAAATGAACATTTCGATGCCGAAAATTAAAATTTAGGGTGCACTTGGCCGAAAAACAAAACTGAAGTGGACATTTTTTTGCACAGACGTCAATATGGGGGCCAGCGCTGGTTGGATGCTAGTTTTCCAGCATGCCCGTTCGGCCGGTATCTGTAGGACAGGCTTATGTGCACAAGGGCCAAACGTCGGCCGGTTTCTGTAGGACAGCCATATGTACACACGGGCCAAACGTCGGCCGGTATCTGTAGGACAGCCATATGTACACACGGGCCAAACGTCGGCCGGTATCTGTAGGACAGGCTTATTTTCACACAGGCCAAGCGTCGGCCGGTTTCTGTAGGACAGGCTTATGTACACCCGGGCCAAACGTCGGCCGGTTTCTGTAGGACAGGCTTATGTACACACGGGCCAAGCGTCGGTTGGTTTCTGTAGGACAGGCTTATGTACACACGGGCCAAACATCGGCCGGTTTCTGTAGGACAGGCTTATGTACACACGGGCCAAACTTCGGACGGTTTCTGTAGGACAGGCATATGTACACACGGGCCAAACGTCGGCCGGTATCTGTAGGACAGGCTTATGTACACACGGGCCAAACGTCGGTCGGTTTCTGTAGGACAGGCTTATATACACACGGGCCAAACGTCGGCCGTTTTCTGTAGGACAGGCTTATGTACACACAGGCCAAACGTCGGCCGATTTCCGTAGGACAGGCTTATGTACACAAGGGCCAAACGTCGGCCGGTTTCTGTAGGACGGACTTATATACACACATGGGCCATACGTCGCTGGTTTCTTTTGAACCAGCCAATATTTGGCTTGTGTGCGCCAGGCTTTACAGTGTCTTTGTCCCCACATTATCCCTTTTCTAACATACAATAGAGGAGTGCGGTTTCTAAAGGTTTAACCCCTTTGTTAGGACAGTGTTTAAATCTAGGATCTGGGAACCAATTACAGACGGGTTAATCCTGTTAAAGTGTTACTAAACCCACAACAGTAAAATCAGTCTGTATATATGCATTCTGGTTATACTCACTGTGGAACCTAAGGTGTTAATTAGACATGTGCAATTTATTTAGTTACGAATATGTTTTCCGTCATTATTCGTTATTTTCGTTGATTCGTTAACCTACGAATGAACGAACGGTTTAGCGCAAATAATAACGTATAACGATATTTCCAAAATTAACGAATATGGAAAACTACGAAGATACAAAACTACTAAATGTAAAAGAACAACACAACGAAAGAAAAAAGAAACGAAAACATAGAAATAACGAAAATACCGAACACAAAAAAAAAAAACACCGAAGAACGAAAAGAAAACAACCGAAATGCCGAACAAAGAATAAAAAACGAAAATTAAAACAACGAATATACGAAATAACGTAAATTCACTTTCATTAGTACTGTGACCAATAGCCACTCAGCGCTGTCCCTTCCCCTGAAGAGGTTTGTTCCTTCCCCCAATGAGCTTCTTTCTTATTACCTAGTGGCTCCTTGTGTCTTTATCTGTATTAGACTGCAGTGCATTCCATCCTGAGTCCAGATAGTGTGTGTTTGGGTAGGTTGCACCGGTTTTGTGGATCTGTCAAGTCAATCGCAGTAAATTAAGATGTTTTACAAAATTACGACGAGTAGTGTGTCGAATAAACGTAAAATGTATTTTAACCACTTGCTTACTGGGCACATATACCCCCTTCCTGCCCAGGCGAAATTTCAGCTTTCAGCACTGCGTCGCTTTAAATTAAAATTGCGCGGTCGTACGACGTGCCTTACAAACAAAATTGACGTCTTTTTTTTCCCCACAAATAGAGCTTTCTTTTGGTGGTATTTGATCGCCTCTTCGGTTTGTTTTTTTTGCGCTATAAACAAAAAAGAGCGACAATTTTGAAAAAAAACACAGAATATTTTTTACTTTTTGCTATAATAAAAATCCAATTTTTTAAAAAATATATATATTTTTTTTCTCAGTTTAGGCCGATATGTATTCTACATATTTTTGGTAAAAAAAACAATCGCAATAAGTGTATAGTAATTGGTTTGCGCAAAGGTTATAGTGGCTAGGAAATAAGGGATAGAATTCTGACAATTTTTTTTTTTTTACTAGTAATACGGCGATCTGCGAATTTTGTCAGGACTGCGATATTGCGACGGACACATCGGACACTTTTGACACATTTTTGGGACCATTCACATTTATACAGCGATCAGTGCTATAAAAACGCACTAATTACTGTATAAATGTGACTGGCAGTGAAGGGGTTAACACTAGGGGGTGAGGAAGGGGTTAAATGTGAGTCCTGGGTGTGTTCTAACTGTGTGGGGGGAGGGGGGTGACTGGGGGAGGTGACCGATGCCGTCTCCCTATGTACAAGAGAAACAGCATCTGTCTCCTCTCACTGACAGGACGTGGAGCTCTGTGTTTACACACAGAGCTTCACGTCCCTGCTCTAAAACTGCCGATCAGCGGGTACCTGGACATCGCGACCGCCAGGCACGCGCATCGGCATCTCGGGGACGCTGGGTGCCCCCAGTGGCCGGAGAAAACGATGCCGTCAATTGACGGCAGTTGGATATTCAGATCCACTAAGCTGCCGTCAATTGACCATATGCGGGGCCGCAAGTGGTTAACAGAATTACGAATGCAATAAAATCTACAAAAGAACGTTGTTACAATCAAATTAAATTAGACACGAAAATACGAATGATCATAAAGCAAAGAAGATTTATTTCTTACGAAAATACAAACGCGGCATTATGAAAAATATAATGTAAATACGAATATCAAAACAACGAAAAATAAACCAACGTAAGAACGAATGAACAAATAAATTAATTGTAAAAATACGAACGAGGCAGAATACAACATTTAACAAAAATACTAATCTCGAATCAACGAAAAATAAACTAACATAAAAAAACGGAAACGGAAAAAAAAGTGTTACGAAAATACTAAAGAGTACGAATACGATAACTAACAAATAACTTACGAAATTACGACTCGTTACGAATCACGATAAACGAACAGAAATAAACTAAAATTTTTGTTGTGCACATGTCTAGTGTTAATCCTCCACATTATGTAAAAAAAAAAAAAAAAAGAAGGGGGGTTTGATCCTGTCTCCTCTTTTTACGGGCCCCAATCCATCTCCTGATAGAACATAGCCTTTAGGGGTCACTCTGCACATGCTCAGTTTGGTGTGTATGATTAGGGTTTTTTTTTCTTGGGAGGGTGCATGTGATCGGCCAATCAGCACTCTCCAGACAGAGGGTCAGGGGTCCTACAGCCTTATAGGACAGTCAGAGGAAAATGAAAAACACCTCCTACAAGCTTTAACCAGACACAGATAGAAGTCACAAGACTGCTACTGTATATATTACAGATGAGAAAAGGTATTTAGCAGTTTATATTTACTAAAATAATTGCATTTCCATGTTCTGTGTACTGTGGGAGACCAGATATAGTGACTACAGCGTCCTGGTTTAGTAACACTTTAAACCACTGAAGGACCCCTTCACATCGATATACGTCGGCAGAATGACACAGCTGGGCACATCCACGTACCTGTATATTGCCCTTTAAGCCCAGTCGTGGGGTCGCGTCATTGATCGTGTGTTCCCTTATATAGGGAAACACATTCAATGACATCACACCTACAGCCACACCCCCCTACAGTTAGAAACAGAGTCACACTTAACCACAAGGGGCGCTGAAGGGGTTAACTCCCAAACTGCAATTGTCATTTTCACAGTAAACAATGCATTTTTATAGCACTTTTTGCTGTGAAAATGACAATGGTCCCAAAAATGTGTCAAAATTGTCCGAAGTGTCCGCCATAATGTCGCAGGAAAAAAAACAAAAAAAACGCTATAATATTTGCGCAAACCAATCGATAAATTGCAATTTTTTTTTACCAAAAATAGGTAGAAGAATAGGTATCGGCCTAAACTGAGGTAAAAAATAAAATATATATATTGTTGGGGATATTTTTTTTTTCAGCAAAAAGTAAAAAAATGTAGAATTTTTTTCAAAAACATTGTCGCTCTATTCTTGTTTATAGCGCAACAAATAAAAACCGCAGAGGTGATCAAATACCACCAAAAGAAAGCTCTATTTTTGGGAAAAAAAAACCGCCAATTTTGTTTGGGAGCCACGTCGCGCGGCCGCCCAATTGTCATTTAAAGCGACGCAGTGCCAAATCGCAAAAACTGGACAGGTCCTTTAACTGCCTAAAGGTCCGCGTCTTAAGTGGTTAAACATTACTCCACAACCCCCTCCGAAACAGCACAGCAAGGATTGCTTAGCAAGATAAAATAAAAAAATTGTAGCCAGCATTTTTTAAATACTTTAGTACCGCTATATTACAGGAACATGTAACAAATATAAAGTAGCTGTTATCCCAATCTGGCTGCAAAGGTGGAAATACACTTTAAAGTCAGATAAGGAGTAGAGAAGTGGTATTGGAATGGGAGGGGGTTGGGAAGAGCCAGAGGTGAGAACGATCATAAATCTATGGGGTAATGATTAGGAGGGGTGAGCTCCACATCTCCCAATAACATGCAAATAAGAATATTTTTGGCCCCACTTACCAAAGACTGACGGGTTCATGTTCAGCCATTATCTATGGGGAGAGGGTGCAGCTCTGCACCAGTGATGTCCTTGGAAGAGCGATGGCTCCGATGGCTGATCACACACAGTCTGCACCACCACACCATAGAGATGGATGAAATCACACACTACCAGTAATCCACATGACATCACCCAGCTCCATGGTCGGCTGAGAACCTGAAGCCTTTTTATTTTCTTATAGGCCAATATGCATTAAAACCAATGTTAACATGAATTAAAGAAGAACTATTATTAACCACCTCAATACCAGGCCCTTAACCCCCATCCTGCCCAGGCCATTTTTCAGATTTCAGCACATTGAATGACAATTGCGCGGTCATGCAACACTGTACCCAAATGACATTTTTTCACACGGAGCTCTCTTTTGGTGGTATTTAATCACCAGTGGGTTTTTTATATTTTGCTAAACAATAACTTATTTTGTAAATAAGTAATTGTTGTTCTTCCCAGAGAGGTACGGGAGAGGCTGCACTGATGAGGACACTGTCCTAACAAGTCTGTTAGCGTCCTAACAGACTTGCCAGTTATCGGCACTCCTTTCCTCATACAGACTGTATGCAAGGAAAGGAATAACGATAAAATTGGCAAGTGTGATCAGCTGTGATTGGACACAGCTGATCACATGGTAAAGGGCCGCTGTGATTGACCCTTAACCGTGACCTGTGATCAGCTGTGTCCAAAGGACACATTGTTTACAGAGAGTGTGCGGGAGGCTAGCGTAGTTGGAAGGATGTCCTCCCAGAACTGGAGAGCTGTGCTGTAGCCATCTTTCAGCTATAGTGTAGCCGGGAAGTGGCTAACCAGCCGCCGCAGTTATACAGCGGCAGATTCACTCTATTCCTGTAGGTGTATGTTGCTTTGTGCAATAGATACAGCGGGCGCACGCTGTGCTGATGCACCTGGCCGGCAGCCACAATGTCTGCCCTCCACCCGCGATCGCTCAACAGATGTCAATGTAAACATACAGATCCCCGCTCTGTCAGGGAAGTAGAGAGTGATCGTCTGTTCCTTATAATTAGGAACAGCGATCTCTCTATACTCCCAGTCCACTCGCCCCACAATTAGAAACACCTCCCTAGGGGACACATTTAACCCCCTGATCGCCCACCTAGTGTTAACCCCTTCCCTGCAAATGACATTTATACAGTAATCAGTGCCTTTGTTATGAGCACTGATCGCTGTGTCACTGGTCCCAAAAAAAGTGTCCGATTTGCCTGCCACAATCAAATAAAAGAAAAAAAAACACACACACACACACACACACTATAATCGCCACTATTACTAGTAAAAAGAAAGAAAAATTATAATAATAATGACAAATCTATCCCCTATTGATGTAGACGCTATAACTTTTGCGCAAACCAATCATTGCGATTTTTTTTTAACAAAAATATGTAGAATACATATTGGCCTAAACTTCCCCATACACTAGACAAAAAAAAAACGTTAAAATAAATAAATAAAACATTTTTTTTTTTTGCTCAGTGGATAGGAACAAATTAAAAAATGTTGGCTCTAAAAATTAAAAATAAAATAATAATAATATTTCTAAGGAACAAGTTTGAAAACTTTTGCCAAACAGTAAATTGAAAGGTTAATGCGTTCCTCGCCTGTTAAAAATTCAAGTTTGCACTACCCATATGTGACAAAACGGACCAAAAAACTGACGCATTTATGTCCATTAGACAATTTATTGTTTGCAATTCGGTCACTATATATTGTTTCCCCTCACAATCAAGTGTGCATTATTCAATAAAAGAGTTTGAAATATTTTTTGTATAGTGTATGGCTAGCATTAGTTCAACTTTACAAAAAATACAAATAAATAAAAAAGTAATAGTGGACATCGGACACTCTCCCCACAACCACCCCGTGGTCAATTCCAGGATTGCTGAGCTGTCTGCACATTCTCTCCCCCACCCCCACAGGCTGAAATCCCTGCAGATCAATTGTGATTGGTCAGCACCATCACTGGCAACTGTGATGTCAGACCCATTCTGTGTATGAAAACTGAAAGATCACTCTACTGCAGCTCTGTGTGGCCCATCGTCTGGGCTGTATGTATGTAAAGGCCGCTGATAGAGAGATGGAGCCACAGACTGATTTTTTTTTGTGTGGTCTCCAGAGCGCCTCCTGCTGCCTGGAACCAGAGCAGCCAATCACAAATCTGTCTCCTTTCTAGCAGCATTATCAGACAGGTATGGGAAAAGCTTTCCAACCACGCTGCTTAGCAACTGTAGGGCAGATTTGAACAGGACCAAATGCACTTGGTAGCCTTGGGGGTTAGAGTGCAACTAAACCCACTGCAACTTTTTTTTTTAGGATCTCTCTCCACCTCATTTCCTACACAAATTATATAAAAAAAAAAAAAAAACACACACACACACCACTCCTAAAAGCGCCTCAAAGAAGCTGCTTGCATTTTTTCTTGACGTCCTGCCAGCACAGCGATCCAGTGTGAAAGCACTTGAGCTTTCACACTGGGATTGCATTTTTAGCGCTAAAGCTCTTAAAAAATGCCTCCAGTGTGAAAGGGGTCTTAACCACTTGAGATCCGCGCTATAGACAAAAGACGTCCACAGCGCGGCTCTCAGGTGCCAAGTGGACGTCTTTGGACGTCATTTAAAGTGCATTACCCGCGCGCGCCACTGAATGGTCCCACATTTGTGTCAAAAGTGTCCGATATGTCCGCCGCAATATCGCAGTCCCGATAAAAATCGCAGCTCGCCGCCATTACTAGTAAAAAAATAAATCATAATTCTGTTCCCCATTTTGTAGGCGCTATAACTTTTGCGATTTATTTATTTATTTTTACAAAAATACGTCGCAAAATACGTATCGACCTTAACTGAGAAAAAAAAAAAAGAAGTTTTTTTTTAAAAAAATTGGGATATTTATTATAGCAACAATTTTTTTTAAATTGTCGCTCTTTTTTTGTTATAGCGCAAAAAATAAAAACCGCAGAGGTGATCAAATACCACCAAAATAAAGCTCTATTTGTGGGGAAAAAAAGGACGTCAATTTTGTTTGGGAGCCACGTCGCACGATCGCGCAAATGTCAGTTAAAGCGACGCAGTGCCGGAAGCTGAAATTTCGCCCGGGCACGAAGGGGGTTTATGTGCCCAGTAAGCAAGTGGTTAATGACAGGAAGTGATGAGAAATCTCTGCAATGGGACAGAGATGGCGAAAAAGAAAAATCTGACAGGGAGGGTTTATCGCCCTCCCTTGGTCTATCCCAAATAAAATTAAATAGTTTTGCCTATAGTTCTAATTTAAAATATTCAGATTATTGTTTTTTTTGTGCTGCCAGCCAGCACTCTGTGGTTCCCAGCCTAGACTGAACACTGTTGGTTCCTGGGATTGCTACGTCACAGCTATCTCGAGAGGCAGTGCGTTACTACACACTTCTGAGCGTACACACAAATGCTGCTGTGTGGTATAGCGGTATTCTGCAGAAACTGAAAGTATTTTTGCGTAGTGTGCAGATGCCTGGTTAGTCTGTGCCAGGTTCTAAATACTTGGAATCCACTGGCAGTACGCATGCCGACATTTTTTAAATGTAGCCAAGGCATTCCCCACACCGCACTGCATGTACACAACAGGAGGGGGATAGAATAGTGTGACATCACTATCCCAGAATGACCATATTGGGGCAAAGACATTGATACAACATGGCCATATATTGGGTCAAGGATGTCACAAGCATTCCCTGCTCCTTTGTGTATGTACAGCTACAGGAAATGACCCGGCCATATTAGATTGGATGGTGGTAGGTGTGAGTGACAGCTTGAACACAAGTCCGGACCAAACCCGGGATCTTCGCTAATGGGGACCCAAGGGGCAGACTGACCATTCGGGCACTGCCCAAGGGCCCCATGCCACAGGGGGGGGGGCCCATCAGGGTTGTCAGCCTCCTGTAAAACCAGGGACAGTATGTAAAGAGTCTTTTTTTTTTTTAATCCCAAGATTATAGCTGCCCCGCCTCTCCAGTACCTTTTCAGTGTGTGTATGTGTATAGTGTATGCGTGTGTGTGTATACTGTGTGGCCCCATAATCTATTGCCCGGGGGCCCCATGAGTTGTCAGTCAGCCCCTGGAGGACCTATGGATGCAACATGCAGCTCTTCAATCCTACATGCAGCTCCTCTCCTACGAATCACGTATGCATTGTGGATTTCTCCGTTGCCTATCCTTCAGCTCCCCTACCATGAAGCAAGTCCCTCAATTATCAGTTACAGAGAAGCTCCTCCAACACAAAGAGATCCTGTGTCAGCAGTCGTACACGTAGCTCGGATCTCCTCATACATTAATGTAGGACACTTCTCAGATGCAGCACGATATCCATTCTACCTACACGGCTTAGGAGCGAGCATCTATGTAGTCTGAACCTCCTCACTCACATGTCATGAACACAGATCCCCAGCATGAGCCTTGGATGTAACCCCAATTGTCAGGACCCATAAATGCAGCTTCTCTACTACAGAGCATTAGGTATGAGCTCAGGCAAAAGTCTAACCATAGCCTGAACCCATCCAAATCAGTGAGTGTGAGCCTACCAGGAAGCTGCCACTTATACTGGGCCAATCATACGCAGCCACAGCATTCCATGCCTTGCAGGTGTAAATATACAAGAGGTGTGTATACATGGGGCAGGGAGTGCCTCAGTCACTAAGGATTGGCCCAGTACAGGTGGCAGCTTCCTGATAGCCTGAACCCATCTGGGTGAGCCCATGGTTAGACTTTGGCTCATCCTATGATAGTCATCATCGGGACCTATAAATGTAACATGCATCGCTACAATCTTTTGTGCAGCACCCCAAACACTTATCAGATTTGTAATGTGATATTTTTAAGTTTAGTATCCTGCAGCTCCTTCACCATGAGCCATGGATTTAGCTCCTGTTAGGGCCCTTTCACATGTGCGGACCGTATGTCCGCTTTTTCATCCATCCGTTTGCGGATGAAAAAAGGACATGCATGTGTCCCTATGCGATTGCGGGTGTCAGCGGATAAACGACCCTATTTTTTCTTCCGTCTGCAGAGCGGATCGGGTGAACACGGACACACGGTCCGTGTTCATCCGCTCCCCCATAAGGGAGAGCAGAGAAAAGACAGAGCGGTCCCTGCACAGTGTGCGGAGACCGTCCTGTCATTCCACTGCTCAGCGGGGATTTACGGAGCGATCCCTGCTGAGCTTACGGAAACACAGAGGCGCATCATTACTGATCCGCCCCGTGTGAAAGGACCCTTATCAGGACACATTTGAAGCATGCAGCAAGCTGTGTATTCAAAACTTCATTTTAATATCCTACAACTCCTCTACTATGATCTGTGGATGCATCTCCTATTATCAACAGCCATAAATCTAACATGCAGCAACTCTACTTCTAATCATGTATGCAATGTGACTCTTCTTAGTACCCTGTGGCTCCTCTACCATCGTGGTATGCAGTGGTGGCTGGTGCACAAAATTTTTGGGGGGGGGCACAAACGAAAAAAAAAATTGCAGCCTCACTGCACCCATCGAATGCAGCCACTATGCCATCAATTCGCACCACTGTGCCATGCCATCAATTTGCACCACTGTGCCATGCCATTAAACGCAGCCACTGTGCAATCAATTGTCACCACTGTGCCCTTTAATGGTCGCCACTGTGCCTATTGTCCCCACTATTGTCACCACTGTGCTCATTGATGTTGCCGCTGTGCCCTGTAAAGTGCTCCCCCCCCCCCCCGCCCTTACCTTTACTGGAGTCAGGCTTCCACGTCCCACAATGTCTTCTCCCGCCCTCGATTACTGACAGGCGTCAGAACCGGCCAACCTGATTGGCTGAGACGCCTGTCAGTCTTATCCAAGGAGCGCACAGCCTGTGAGTTCCGAGGATAAGCTTCCAGGACTCGAGGGCTGTACTGGGAAAGCCTATCAGAGCTGCTGGCTCTGAAAGACACTTCCGTACAGCCAACCAGGTGCCCGGACATGAGCGCCGACCATCTGAATAGAACAGCGGCGATAATAACAACATAGATTCATGCATTGCACAAATCTATATTAGACTCAGTGGCACCCTCTATGGATGAACCGCCACTGGTGGTATGGCTGTAGCTCCTATGGTGAGCACCTATAAATGTAATATGCAGCTCCTCTACTACTATGCATGTATGCAGTGTGAAACTTCTTAGTATCCTAAAGCCACATATCACTCCCGTTGGTGTATTGCTAAATTTGTGTGGAAACTATGGCTTGACTTTGCCTCCACTAATGCTGCTCAAGAATAGACGGTTTATCTGATACACGTTAACTGCCCCTTCTGTGCAACGCCTGCTAAGACCCTCCCGATGCCCCTATAGTGGATCCTTAGTATTCTAGGCCTAGTACCAGAGTTCCATATTGGGAAACCTCATTTCTATCAAAGACGAATAGCACATTCTCCTTTCATAATTTCTCCAAATGGAGTGGCTGAGTAGCGATGTTTCATTGTTTGTACCTTGTTTTTGGTTTGTTTTATTGTTGCCAACAGCACTGTTTAGGCAGATAATCTGTTAGGTACCAATTTACGTGGTATTTTTTTTTTTTTTAACAATAGATTTATTTATTTTTTGAGCCGGGGAATGCCCCAAGGTTCCGTTTTTGTAAATTTATTAAAAATCAATAAAGAGAATTAAAAAATATATTTATATATTATATATATATAAAAAAAAAAAAAACACCTTCTTAGTATCCTACAGCGCCTCTACTACTAATCATGTATGCAATGTAAAACTTTAGTACCCTACGGCTCCTCAGTTCTTCTACCTCAAGCCATGGGTTTACATCTTATTATTAGGTCCCATAAATGTAACATGCAGCTCCTCTTTTACTGAAGATATATGCAATGCGATACTTTTCAGATTCATACCCCTACAGCTCTTCTACCACGAGCCATGGATGGACCTCCTTTTATCAGCACCCACAAATGTGACGTGCAACTCCTCTTCTACTCATCGTGTATGCAATGTAATACGTCTCAGTTTAGTTTCCTACAGCTCCTCTACCATAAACTATGGATACAGCTAATATTATCAGGACCCCTATATACGCACCAAGCAGCTCGTCAACCTTGCATGCAGCTCCTTTACCACTTAAGATCTATGCAATGCGAAACATCTTCATAAGCCTTGGCTGTAGCTCCTAATGTCAGGTCACATCTCGAGCATGCAGCTCCTCTACTACCAATCCTAAATACACACAGAGTGTGAAATCTCTTAGGCCGCGTACACACGATCGGTCCATCCGATGAGAACGGTCCGACGGACCGTTTTCATCGGTTCACCAATGAAGCTGACTGATGGTCTGATGTGCCTACACACCATCAGTTAAAAAAACAATCTTATCAGTACGCGGTGACGTTTACGTGTTTTAACACAACGACGTGCTGAAAAAAAACGAAGTTCAATGCTTCCAAGCATGCGTCGACTTAATTCTGAGCATGCACGGCCTTTTAACTGATGCTTTTGCATACTAACGATCGGTTTTGACCTATCAGTTAGCCATCCATCGGTTCAATTTTAAAACAAGCCCTCGGACCGATGCAGCCTACAGACGATAAGTTTGGACCGATGAAAACAAACTGATCGTGTGTATGTGGCCTAAATTTATTATCCTACAGCTCCTTTACAATGGAGGTATGGATACAGCTCCTATTATCAGCACCCATAAATTTGACATGCAGCTCCTCTACTACTCATCATGTATGCAATGCAATACGTCTCAGTTTAGTTTCCTACAGCTCCTACCACCAGCCGCTGACGCAGCTCCCCCTAGCACCAGCCGCAGCTCCCCCTAGCACCAGCCGCTGACGCAGCTCCCCCTAGCACCAGCCGCAGCTCCCCCTAGCACCAGCCGCAGCTCCCCCTAGCACCAGCCGCTGACGCAGCTCCCCCTAGCACCAGCCGCTGACGCAGCTCCCCTAGCACCAGCCGCTGACGCAGCTCCCCCTAGCACCAGCCGCTGACGCAGCTCCCCTAGCACCAGCCGCTGACGCAGCTCCCCCTAGCACCAGCCGCTGACGCAGCTCCCCCTAGCACCAGCCGCAGCTCCCCCTAGCACCAGCCGCAGCTCCCCCTAGCACCAGCCGCAGCGCCCCCTAGCACCAGCCGCAGCGCCCCCTAGCACCAGCCGCAGCGCCCCCTAGCACCAGCCGCACCCCCCTCTAGCACCAGCCTACAGACGATCAGTTTGGACCGATGAAAACAAACTGATCGTGTGTACGTGGCCTAAATTTATTATCCTACAGCTCCTTTACAATGGAGGTATGGATACAGCTCCTATTATCAGCACCCATAAATTTGACATGCAGCTCCTCTACTACTCATCATGTATGCAATGCAATACGTCTCAGTTTAGTTTCCTACAGCTCCTACCACCAGCCGCTGACGCAGCTCCCCCTAGCACCAGCCGCAGCTCCCCCTAGCACCAGCCGCTGACGCAGCTCCCCCTAGCACCAGCCGCAGCTCCCCCTAGCACCAGCCGCAGCTCCCCCTAGCACCAGCCGCTGACGCAGCTCCCCTAGCACCAGCCGCAGCTCCCCCTAGCACCAGCCGCTGACGCAGCTCCCCCTAGCACCAGCCGCAGCTCCCCCTAGCACCAGCCGCAGCTCCCCCTAGCACCAGCCGCAGCTCCCCCTAGCACCAGCCGCAGCGCCCCCTAGCACCAGCCGCAGCGCCCCCTAGCACCAGCCGCAGCGCCCCCTAGCACCAGCCGCAGCGCCCCCTAGCACCCGCCGCACCCCCCTCTAGCACCAGCCGCACCCCCCTCTAGCACCAGCCGCAGCTCCCCCTAGCACCAGCCGCTGACGCAGCTCCCCCTAGCACCAGCCGCACCCCCCCTCTAGCACCAGCCGCACCCCCCCTCTAGCACCAGCCGCGGACGCAGCTCCCCCTACCACCAGCCGCGGACGCAGCTCCCCCTACCACCAGCCGCGGATGCAGCTCCTCCTAGCACCAGCCGCGGACGCAGCTCCCCCTAGCACCAGCCGCAGCTCCCCCTAGCACCAGCCGCAGCTCCCCCTAGCACCAGCCGCGGACGCAGCTCCCCCTAGCACCAGCCGCGGACGCAGCTCCCCCTAGCACCAGCCGCGGACGCAGCTCCCCCTAGCACCAGCCGCGGACGCAGCTCCCCCTAGCACCAGCCGTGCACGCAGCTCCCCCTAGCACCAGCCGTGCACGCAGCTCCCCCTAGCACCAGCCGTGCACGCAGCTCCCCCTAGCACCAGCCGTGCACGCACCTCCTTCTAGCACCAGCCGTGCACGCAGCTCCTAGCACCAGTCGTGCACGCAGCTCCTAGCACCAGCCGCAGATTTTATTATAATCACCCATAAATGTAATATGCAGCTCCTCTACTACTAATCATGTATACAGTGTCAAACTTCTTAGTTTAATAGCCTACAGCTCTTCTACCACGAGCCATGGATGGACGTCTTATTATCAACACTCATAAATGTGACATGCAGCTCATTTACTACTCATGTATGCAATGTGATATGCCTCGGTTTAGTTGCAAAACTAAAAGTCCCATCATGCCTCTGGGTGTTATGCCTGTGACTGTCAAGAGTCTTGCTATGCCTCATGGGACTTGTAGTTCTGCAACAGCTGGAGGTCCGCTAATTGCATTTCCCTGATAAATACATTATAAAACGTCTCAGTTTAGCATCCTATAGCTCCCTCTTCATTAGCCCTGGATGTAACTCCTATTATGAGAACACACCTGGAGCATTGTGCATGCAGCTCCGTCATTGTGCGTGCCTTGTGTGTGCAGCTCCATCATTGTGCGTGCCTTGATTGTGCGTGCAGCTCCGTCATTGTGCGTGCCTTGATTGTGCGTGCAGCTCCGTCATTGTGCGTGCCTTGGTTGTGCGTGCAGCTCCGTCATTGTGCGTGCCTTGATTGTGCGTGCAGCTCCGTCATTGTGCGTGCCTTGATTGTGCGTGCAGCTCCGTCATTGTGCGTGCCTTGATTGTGCGTGCAGCTCCGTCATTGTGCGTGCCTTGATTGTGCGTGCAGCTCCGTCATTGTGCGTGCCTTGATTGTGCGTGCAGCTCCGTCATTGTGCGTGCCTTGATTGTGCGTGCAGCTCCGTCATTGTGCATGCCTTGATTGTGCGTGCAGCTCCGTCATTGTGCATGCCTTGATTGTGCATGCAGCTCCGTCATTGTGCATGCCTTGATTGTGCGTGCAGCTCCGTCATTGTGCGTGCCTTGATTGTGCGTGCAGCTCCGTCATTGTGCGTGCCTTGATTGTGCGTGCAGCTCCATAATTGTGCGTGGCTTGATTGTGCATGCAGCTCCATCATTGTGCATGCCTTGATTGTGCATGCAGCTCCATCATTGTGCATGCAGCTCCATCATTGTGCGTGCCTTGATTGTGCGTGCAGCTCAGTCATTGTGCGTGCCTTGATTGTGTGTGCAGCTCCGTCATTGTGCGTGCCTTGATTGTGCATGCAGCTCCATCATTGTGCATGCCTTGATTGTGCATGCAGCTCCATCATTGTGCATGCAGCTCCATCATTGTGCGTGCCTTGATTGTGCGTGCAGCTCAGTCATTGTGCGTGCCTTGATTGTGCGTGCAGCTCAGTCATTGTGCGTGCCTTGATTGTGCGTGCAGCTCAGTCATTGTGCGTGCCTTGATTGTGTGTGCAGCTCCGTCATTGTGTGTGTCTTGATTGTGCATGCACCTCCGTCATTGTGCGTGCCTTGATTGTGCGTGCAGCTCCGTCATTGTGCGTGCCTTGATTGTGCTTGCAGCTCCTTAATTGTGCATGCCTTGATTGTGCGTGCAGCTCCGTCATTGTGCATGCCTTGATTGTGCGTGCAGCTCCGTCATTGTGCATGCCTTGATTGTGCGTGCAGCTCCGTCATTGTGCGTGCCTTGATTGTGCGTGCAGCTCCGTCATTGTGCATGCCTTGATTGTGCGTGCAGCTCCGTCATTGTGGATGCCTTGATTGTGCGTGCAGCTTCGTCATTGTGGATGCCTTGATTGTGCGTGCAGCTCCGTCATTGTGCATGCCTTGATTGTGCGTGCAGCTCCGTCATTGTGGATGCCTTGATTGTGCGTGCAGCTCCGTCATTGTGCATGCCTTGATTGTGCGTGCAGCTCCGTCATTGTGCATGCCTTGATTGTGCGTGCAGCTCCGTCGTTGTGCGTGCCTTGATTGTGCTTGTAGCTCCTTAATTGTGCATGCCTTGATTGTGCGTGCAGCTCCGTCATTGTGCATGCCTTGATTGTGCGTGCAGCTCCGTCATTGTGCATGCCTTGATTGTGCGTGCAGCTCCGTCATTGTGCATGCCTTGATTGTGCGTGCAGCTCCGTCATTGTGCATGCCTTGATTGTGCGTGCAGCTCCGTCATTGTGCATGCCTTGATTGTGCGTGCAGCTCCGTCGTTGTGCGTGCCTTGATTGTGCGTGCAGCACTGCAGCTCCGTCATTGTGCATGCCTTGATTGTGCGTGCAGCTCCGTCGTTGTGCGTGCAGCTCCATCATTGTGTATGTGATCCTCCTCCCCCATAGCTCTGTGTAGTATGGCCCTCCCTGTCACACATTGACACTAGTGTCTTGCCCTATACTGAGAAGTGTCCATCTATGTAGCCTGTGTCACCATGAATCTCCTCCGTCATGGGCCCACTATCAATCTCCTCCGTCATGGGCCCACTATCAATCTCCTCCGATCATGACTCATCTCTGCAGCCCTTTACCAGTGCATGCAGCTCCTCTATTAGTCCTGTACACATTTAGACGCCTCTCAGCCATGTCATACGTGCATCACGTCCCCGCAGCAGTCACACACGTACAAGCTCTGCACACAGCCCCTGTCAGCCCCGAATCTCACCTACCGTAACACCCGAGCTCGGTACTGCGTCCTCTCTCAGCTGAGTCCAGTGTAACCCAAACAAATCCCCCTCCCTCCCCTCTCCGGGCCAGACAACAACACCTCGCCCTATGATTGGTTCGTTCAGCCACCCATCAGCGCCAAGCTCGCTCATTGGCCACCCTGCCAGCACGTGAGTTCCAAGCCTCGCTGTCAGCTCACAGCCCAGGGAGAGTTTAGCTGCTATGGCAACCTTGGAGTGCAGGGGCGGGACAGAGGTGGAGACGTCATTAAGGGAAAGCAGAAGGGAGGGGGGGGGGGGTTCTTCTCAGTGACAGCTGCTGCTGTGGCTGACCAATCAGCGGCCTCTGTGACTGCCATGGTGTTCCCTAGCCAGAATGATTTATTTACTGGAAACAGAGGACCTATAGAATAAAATGATGGGAGTTGTCATTTTTGTGTCATATGATATCTCTGCAACTGTTTATAAAAGCTGCATTTTCATAAAAAAAAAAACAGTAACACAAAAGCAATAAAATACACACATTTCTGAAAAAAAAAAAGCTATGCAAATACCGCTTGACATAAAAAATTGCAACGATTGTCATTTTATATATAATGTTTGGGGGGGGGGGGGGGATACTCTTTTCAACTCAGTGCCAGAAAAGGCTTGATCTTCATGTGGATAGTGTAATAATTTTGTTCATGGTCATGTTTCTTTTTTTTTTATAAATTATTTATTTAAGTATTTCTTTCACAAAGATATTAATACATCATTTCATAAAATAAATCTCTACAGCAGTTCTGTTATTTTAACTGCTTCCCGCCAAGTCAATAGCAGATTGACGTCCGGGAAGTGGTTCTGTTATCCTGACTGGACGTCATATGACGTCCAGCAGGATGACAGCCGCCCCGCGCGCATCGCAGCAATTGGTGGTGCGGCGTGTCAGTCTGACATACCGCTACACCGATCTCGGAAAAGAGCCGACGGAGGCTCTTTACCACGTGATCAGCCGTGTATAATCTCGGCTGATCACAATGTAAATGGGAAGAACCATTGATCGGCTTTTCCTTACTCGCATCTGATAGACACGAGCAGAGGAAAGCCGATCAGTGCTTCTCCTGACAGGGGGGATTCACGCTGATTGTTTATCAGCGCAGCCCCCCCTCGGATGCCCACACTGGACCACCAGGGAAACCTTTAACATGTGGAAGGCCAGGTACATCCCCCATTGCCATTCACATGTTCCAAAACATGCCCAACATATGCCAATCAGTGCCCACAAATGGGCACTGACTGGTACCATAATAGTATCAATAAAAACAGTGATGCCCATCAGTGCCACTCATCAGTGTCCCTCAGTGCCACCTATCAGTGCCCACCTATCAGTGACCATCAGTGCCCATCTGTGCCACCTATCAGTGCCACCCATATGTACCCATCAGTGCCATCCATAAGTAGCCATCAGTGCCGCCTATGAGTGCCCATCAGTGCCTCCTATCAGTGCCCATCAGTGCCGCCTACGAGTGCCACCTATCAGTGCCCATCAGTGCTGCCTATCCGTGCCCATCATCAGTGCTTATCAGTGCCATCTGATCGGTGCCCATCAGTGCCGCCTATCAGTGCCCATCAGTGCCGCCTACGAGTGCCACCTATCAGTGCCCATCAGCGCTGCCTATCAGTGCCCATCATCAGTGCTTATCAGTGCCCCCTCATCGGTGCCCATCGGTGCCGCCTTATCAGTGCCCAACAGTGCAGCCATATCACTGCCCATCATTAAAGAAGAAAACTTACTTGTTTACAAAAAAATTACAGAAACAAAAATATTTTTTTAGGTATTTTTTTATTTTTTGGTGCAAAAAAATTTAATTGCAGAGGTGATCAAATACAACCAAAAAAAATGTTGTTTTGGTACAATTTAGCATGACCGCGCAATTGTCATTCAAAGTGTGACAGCGAAGAAAGCAGAAAATTGTTTTGGGCAGGAAGGTGGGTAAGTGCCTGGTATTGAAGTGGTTAATCACACCTTTATACTGGTCTACTATAGTCCCATATCTTTGTTCTATTTTCATTACCCTAAGCCCCACCCTGGTTATCCCCCAATACAAGAAGGAAAGGTATTGTAGCGCCCACTACCTTTTGGTATGTGCTAAAATAGTGTTCATTTGTTTTAACCACTTAAGACCCGGACCAAACTGCAGGTAAAGGACCTTGCCCCTTTTTGCGATTCGGCACTGCGTCGTTTTAACTGACAATTGCGCGGTCGTGCGACGTGGCTCCCAAACAAAATTGGCGTCCATTTTTTCCCCACAAATAGAGCTTTCTTTTGGTGGTATTTAATCACCTCTGCGTTTTTTTTTTTTTTGCGCTATAAACAAAAATAGAGCGACAATTTAAAAAAAAAATGCAATATTTTTTACTTTTTGCTATAATAAATATCCCCCAAAAATATATAAAAAAAAAATTTTTCCTCAGTTTAGGCCGATACGTATTCTTCTACATATTTTTGGTAAAAAAAATTGCAATAAGCGTTTATCGGTTGGTTTTCGCAAAATTTATAGCGTTTACAAAATAAAGGATAGTTTTATTGCATTTTTATTATTTTTTTTTTTTCACTACTATCGGCGGCGGCGATCAGCGATTTTTTTCGTGACTGCGACATTATGGCGGACACTTCAGACAATTTTGACACATTTTTTGGACAATTGTCATTTTCACAGCAAAAAATGCATTTAAATTGCATTGTTTACTGCGGAAATGACAGTTGCAGTTTGGGAGTTAACCACAGGGGGCGCTGTGACTTTGAGTGTTCCCTGTGTGTGTGTTTACTACTGTAGGGGGTGTGGCTGTAGGTGTGACGTCATCGATCGCGCCCCCCTATAACAGGGATGACGTGATCGATGCTGCGGCCACAGTGAAGCACGGGGAAGCCGTGTTTACACATGGCTCTCCCCGTTCTTCAGCTCCAGGGACGGATCGCCGCACTGCAGCGGCGATCGGGTCCGCGAGTCCCGCGGTCCCGGTCCTGGAGCTTCGGACCGCGTCACGGGAGCGCGCCGTGGGCGCGCGCCCGTGACCCACGGCTGGGTGCTAAAATAAGGTGACCAGATTTTTAAAATGAAATCCGGGGACAAATTTTTTCTTTACTAGTAATGGCGGCAATCAGCCACTCTCTGCTCGTCGCCGCCACCTCACAGCCTCTCAAGTCTTACTCTTTGGGCCCCGGCTACTACTGGATGGGGAGCGGAGGAAGATCACTCCGTCAGGGAAGGCAAGGAAATAGGCAGGTGGCTGGCCAGGATTTGAGCCAAGGCAGAAGAACATGTGAGCGGAGCTTAAGAAATATTCCCTCCGCTCCAACCAGCACATGATCATCAGAAAGGGGCACAGATAATGGAAAAAATATAACCCCCTTATGCTAGTAGGCACGGCAGAGCGGGGGTGTGTAATTCAAATGTTTTTATTTTAATTCTGCACTCACTGTCTTTGAAATTGCCCCTGCCCCCTATTAAATCCAATCTGGGGACAAAACCAGGGACAGACTTGGTCCGGGGACAGTGTCCTCAATCAGGGGACTGTCCCCTGAAACTGGGGATGTCTGGTCACCCTATGCTAAAATCAACGTATATATACGTTGATGTACCCAGCCGTGCCATTCTGCCGACGTATATGTGCAGTAGGCGGTCCTTAAGTGGTTAAACTGTCAGTGGAGGCAAAATCTAGTCAGGGCTATGCCTTATGCTAGGCCTGGTTGTTTTGATCTGGGACTGGGAGTGTCAGAGTAGCAGTGGGTGTGGCCACCTAAGCTCAGGCTCTGGAGCTCCTCCCCTGCCTTCAGGAGAATCTTCTGGAAGGGGGCGGAGCTGGAGGCTCTGAGTGACAGGCATCTTGTGTGACAGCTCTTCCAATCCCCGACCAGCGTTGGCAGGGGGCGGGCCTGCTATATAAGCTGAGGTAACATGCCACTGGGGGGGAAGTCTTGAGAGAGAAGAAGATGGGGCAATAGTGTCTGTGTGAGGGGCCCCAGGCCTGCAGGCCTACCAGGTGCTAAGGAGAAATTCCTGATGGAGGACCACCTTTCTTCAACACCGCATAGGAGGAATTCAATACTAAGAGAAAGGAACCTGGAACCGTTATTGCTGGGCTGTGCGGTTGAACCACGTCTCTTCCATGGACTGGGGACCATGTAACAGGTCAGTGTGTACATGACAGCAAGTGATGGGACCAGAGAAGTCTATTGAGGAGGCTTGGGGATATCTGCTGTTGCCCTCGTAAATGAAAGCCACAAGGGGGTGTCTTAGGTGGGATGTTGCATGGTCAGTCCTACACAGCAGGATATTACATTGTCTCATCTCAATATGGAAGGCTGTGGCCGGGAAACTCAGCCTTTCCATCACTGGACTATTTGGGCCTAGTAGTCCGGCAGTTACCATTTGCAGTATAGAGACTGTGGGGTCTGAGGGGGGTGTATGAGGGTACCTTCTGGACACAGGGCTGGCATTTGGAGAACTGTTCATCACCACAACAGTCATTCAGAGTGACTTATCCTAAACAGGACAGCATGAAGGGAGCAATAGTCTGCAGTGATGCAGTTCACTAAAAATAAATGTAATATAGGGAGTCCATGTTTTGTGATAGTTGTCATCCTGCTCCCTTAATGTCATTGTAAGATTTTCCATTTCTGTTATTTTAGCAAACCATTGTGATCTAGTAGGAGAGACATTACTTTTCCATAGAGCTGGAATACATGCCTTCGCTGTCGAAAGTAAATGTCTTAGCAATGATTTTTTATATTTTTCAGATAAGGGGATATTGAACAGCAAAAAAAACAGCCAGATTCTCTCCAAGAGACACATCAGTAATTTCTTTAATCACTTAAGCCCCGGCACATTATGCAGGTTAAGGACCTTGCCCCTTTTTGCGATTCGGCACTGTGTCGCTTTAACTGACAATTGTGCGACGTGGCTCCCAAACAAAATTGGCGTTTTTTTTTTTTTTTTTCACAAATAGAGCTTTATTTTGGTGGTATTTGATCACCACTTTTTTTTTTTTTCTGCCTAATAAACAAAAATTGAGCAACAATTTTGAGAAAAATCAATATTTTTTTTTTTTACTTTTTGCTATAATAAATATCCCCCAAAAATATATAAACTTTTTTCCCTCAGTTTAGGCCGGTACGTATTCTACATATTTTTGGTAAAAAAAAATCGCAATAAGCGTTTGATTGGCTTGCGTTTAGAAAATAGGGGATAGTTTTATTGCATTTTTATTTTTATATTTTTACTACTAATGGCGGCGATCAGCTTTTTTTTGTGCCCAGCCGTGCCATTCTGCCGACGTATATCGGCGTGAAGGGGTCCTTAAGTGATTAATTGTTTCAGATACCATTTTCCAAAAATGTTTTAACCACTTCCCGCCCGGCCAATAGCCGATTTACGGCAGGGAAGTGGTTATGAAATCGTGACAGGCCGTTCTCAAACGTCCTGCATGATTTCATGCCGCACGCGCCCGTGCGGGCGCGCAGCGCGGCGATCGGTGATGCGGGGTGTCAGTCTGACACCCTGCACCTCCGATCTCGGTAACGAGTCTCCGGCGGAGCCTCGTTACCACGTGATCAGCCGTGTCCAATCACGGCTGATCACGATGTAAACAGGAAGAGCCGCCGACGGCTCTTCCTCACTCGCGTCTGACAGACGCGAGTAGAGGAGAGCCGATCAGCGGCTCTCCTGACAGGGGGGGTTCGCACTGATTGTTTATCAGCGCAGCCCCCCCTCGGATCGCCACACTAGACCACCAGGGAAATAAAAAAAATCCCAAAAAAAAGGGCAAAAAAAAAAAAAAAAAAAATACAAAAAAAAATGAAAAAAAAAAAAAAAAGTCAGCAAAAAAAAAAAAGGGGGCAGTAAAAAAATGATGCCAATCAGTGCCCACACATGGGCACTGATTGGCAACATTGATCCATCAGTGCCACCCCTCAGTGATCATCAGTGCCACCCCAGTGTCTGTCAGTGCCACCCCACAGTGCCAATCCATGCCCAGTGCCCACCTATCAGTGCCCACCTGTGCCGCCTATCAGTGCCCACCTGTGCCGCCTATCAGTGCCCACCTGTGCCGCCTATCAGTGCCCACCTGTGCCGCCTATCAGTGCCCACCTGTGCCGCCCATGAGTGCCCATCAGTGCCGCCCATGAGTGCCCATCAGTGCCGCCCATGAGTGCCCATCAGTGCCGCCCATGAGTGCCCATCAGTGCCGCCCATGAGTGCCCATCAGTGCCCCATACCAGCGCCGCCTATCAGTGCCCATCAGTGCTACCTAATCGGTGCCCATCAGAACTACCTCATCTGTGCCCATCAGTGCCACCTCATCGGTGCCCATCAGTGCCACCATATCAGTGCCCGTAATTGAAAGAGAAAACATACTCATTTACAAAAAAATTAACAGAAAAAAATAAAAACTTTATTTTTTTTTCAAAATCTTCGCTCTATTTTTAGTTGTTGCGCAAAAAAAAAAAACCGCAGAGGTGATCAAATACCACCAAAAGAAAGCTCTATTTGTGGGGAAAAAAGGACGCCAATTTTGTTTGGGTGCAGTGTAGCATGACCGCGCAATTGTCATTCAAATTGCGACAGTGCTGAAAGCTGAAAATTGGCTTGGGCGGGAAGGTGCGTAAGTGCCTGGTATGGAAGTGGTTAATACTCGGACACTCTCCAAAAATGTGTACCAGAGTACCCACAGATCCTAGGCATCGCCAGCAAAAAATCAACACCTGTGGGAATATCCAATTCAAAACTTCTGGGGGTTCTATACCCTTTACTCAAGATCTTATTAAACTGTTGGCGCTATATAAATCCTGTATAATATTATTATTATTAATAATAATAATAATAATAATCTTATACCCCCCTTCTTGGTATCTAGTTGCCATGATGCCTTGTGTGTGAACCTGAATATCTTATTTCTCGGTGTCTCCGAGAATATAACCCCTAGATCTCTTTCACTAGCAAACCTTGATCTCAGGAACCCTAAGTAGATCTTGATGGGTAGGGTCTTTAGTAGATATAGCAAACCTTGATCTCAGGAACCCTAAGTAGATCTTGATGGGTAGGGTCTTTAGTAGATATAGCAATCTTGGCATTACATTCATTTGTATAATGTTAGTTTTGCCAAACCACGTAAAAATTTCCTTGTCCCATCTCTGTAGATCTAATTTAAAGAGTCGCTAAAGGAAAAAAATATTTCTTTAAAATAACAAACATGTTATACTTCCCTCCACTGTGCAGTTTGTTTTGCACAGAGTGGCCCTGATCCACGTCTTTTAGGGTCCCTCGGCGGCTGGCTCTGGTCCTCCCCACAAGAAATTGTCAGTCATGCAAGAGAGCTTGCATGGTGATAGTCCTTGCGGGCGTGCTGCCGTGATACAGCGAGCCGCCATAGCCGCTCACTGTATCTCTCGGCCCCGCCCCTCGGCGCGCCACATCACTGGATGTGATTGACAGCAGTGCCAGCCAATGGCTGCGCTGCTCCCAATCCATTCACTCTAGCCAATCAGCGGCCAGGCTGAGTGGCGAAGAGGATCTCGGGACTGAGCGCGGGACTTTGAGGGGTCAGGTAAGTATAAGGGGGCTCGGAGTGAGCCGGCATCATCAGATGTCTTTTTCACCTTAATGCATAGATTGCATTAAGGTAAAAAAAAAAAAATTCTTTACAACTCCTTTAATCTGTCATGCTAAAGGGGCAAAGTTAAAGGAGTTGTAAAGAAAACATTTTTTTCGCCTTAATGCAATCTATGCATTAAGGTGAAAAAACCTTGCTGCCGCCACCGTTATACTTGCCTGACCCCCCTGGCTGCTGATTGGCTAGAGCGGATGGATTGAGAGCAGCGCAGCCATTGGCTGGCGCTGCTGTCAATCACATCCAGTGATGCAGCGCGCCAAGGGGTGGGGGTGAGTGATACAGTGAGCGGCTATGGCTGTATCACAAGAGCGCGCGCCCGCAATTACTGACCACCATGCGAGCTCTCGCATGACTGTGATGACTAATTGCCGGGAGGACCAAAGACAGCCGCCGAGGGACCCCAGAAGACGTAGATTGGGGCCACTCTGTGCAAAACGTACTGCACAGTGGAGGTAAGTATAACATGTTTGCTATTTTAAATAAAAACATTTTTTGTTTTTCTTTACTAAGAGCCGGTTCACACTGCGACGGCACGACTTAGTCAGAGTTGATTAGCAAAATGACTTCTGTATAGAAGTCAATGCAAATCGCCCTGAGCCGCCCCCGAAGTCGTACAAGAACCTTTTTCTAAGTCAGAGCGACTTGCGTCGCTCCTATTAGAACGGTTCTATTGCATAGAATGGGACACAACTCGTCAGACGGCTCAGCAAGTGTGAACCGCCGTTAACACTTTAAAGTTGTTGTAAACTTTTTCACTTTTACCTACGGGTAAGCCTATAATGAGGCTTACCTGTAGGTATAAAGAATATGTACTGTTTAGGACATATTCCCCTCGCAATGCGCCGCTGATTGCAGCGGTGCATGCGCAGAGCGCAATCCACGGCGAAAGGACCGGCATCCGCTGGACCCTGCCGTTTTGAAATCTCCCGCGCGGGAGTGACGTCATCGCCGCTCCAGCCAATCACAGCGCTGGAGCGGCGATACCCGGAAGACACGCCGAGTCAAGATGACATCTCGCTCGGCGTGGACCAGGTAAGTTCTACTTTCCTCGTTCAGAGGTAAGTATTATGGTTTTTGCCTTGCAGGTTCTATAAAAAATAAAAATGTATATGCGGTTTACAACCGCTTTAGGTTTAAATATTCTATTTAGTTTGTTATTATTGGTCCCCAGATATCCTATATGGGAGTCTGTCCATCTAAATGCAAAGAAGGTAGATAACTGGTGTTGCAGGGATGGGTTCATCTCCACACCCATTGCTTCTGATTTTTCTCCAATCGCCTTTCAGGACAACCTTGGAGAGAGCGCAGCTCCGCCCATTTCCCAGGAAACACACGTGATCCTTTAAGATCCCTCCTCTTCCACCATGGCCTCAGTTATTGTGTTTCCTCCGCCATGGTGGAAGCATCATAGGGAACCAGGGAGCTGTCTCTCTCCAGGCGGAGGGTTTTCTTGAGCTTACCTTTTGTTTACACGTTGTTGGCGGCGACCATCCCGACCCCTCTCCACGGGGAGGGGGCGCTCAGGAGTCCCCAGACGCTCCGGTTCAGCGGAACTTTCGGCCTCCCAGGGGACGGTGTCTTTGTGCCCAGGAACTGCGGTAGAGGTCCAGGCGACCGAGCGGTAACCGGCGCGGGTCGGCGGTGGTCCGCACTTTCAGTTCCGGGTCCCGGCTGGCGAGCGCGTCACGCACGGTGACGCCGTTTCCTGGGGGGGCGTGGCGCTGTTGGTTCCCAGCGCCTGGAACGCAGCATCTGTGGGGCGGGTCAGGTGACCGGTACTTCCGTTTCCGGCCCCCGATGATGACGCGGGCGGCCGGGAAAATTTAAAATGGAGTCGTTCTCCAGCTACTAGTGTGACTGCGCTCTACAATGGAGGAGAGACAGACAATACAGGCGCTGCAAGCACCGGTCAGGCCCAGGTAAGAGGGGTACAGTGGTGCCTTTTTATTCTTACTATATTGGGCCTAATTTTGTGTTTTTTTTGTTCCTCCCTGAGGGAGCCTGTGGTTACCAGTCCAGGTTAACGCTCTTGGTCTGTATAACTGTTAATGGTGGTGGCACTTAGTCCAGGCCTTTTGGTTTATTCTGGTGGCGGCACTTGGGTGTTTAAAAAAAAAAAATGGAGATGGTAACTTTGGTTTCATCTCGTTACAGAAAAATCTACAACCAAAGCTAGGCACTTGGATACACCCAGGAAATGCCCGTCTTGCAAAAATCCTTTAAGGGATTCTTGGCAAAAGCCGATGTGCAGATCCTGCATTAAAAATCTGGTGGAAGAGGAAACTTCACAACAGTATAAAGACCTTTTTTCCTCAGTCCAGGAGCTGGCAAGCTCTTTAGGCTCAGTGAAGGATCTGATCACACAAGGCTCCGCAAGTTTGGGGGAGCCACAGCAGCCACCACCTAGTCCGAAAATCCCAGTCTCGGGACAAACAGAGGGGGATTCGGCAGATGAAGGGACTAGTACTCTCCCCTCTCTCAGGGATTCAGATGAGGAGGAGGAGGAAGAAGATAGTAGCAAAAGCTCAAAGTTTAAATTGTCATTAGACGAAGTGGAGGACTTACTCAAGGCAATTTATGTTACCCTGGGTATCCAGGAAGAGAAGATTCAGTTATCCATACACGATAAGATGTATCAGGGGCTGGATGAGTCTAAAAGCCGGGTTTTCCCAGTCCACAAAGTCCTCTCGGACACCGTCAAGAAGGAATGGAAGGACCCTGAAAGGGCCCCCTTTTTTTCAAAGACCCTTAGAAGAAGGTTTCCATTTGAAAGCGGTGAGACAGAGGTGTGGAACAAAAAGCCTAAAGTAGACGCAGCTTTCTCACAGGTGTCTCGTCATACAGACCTGGCTTTTGAGGACATGGGGGTCCTGAAAGATCCGATGGACAAGAGGGCAGATTCCCTCCTAAAGAAGGCCTGGGATTCTACTGCAACCAGTCTGAAACCAGCAATGGCCGCCACAATAGTCGCCCGCAATCTAGAGTGCTGGGTTGAGAAATTAAGGAGTCATGTCGAGGCAGGCACCTCAAGAAAGGATCTATTAGATTCCTTCCCCTTAATCTTGAAAGCCATCAAATATATGGCAGATGCTTCTGCTGAGTCCATTAAAATGGCTGCAAGGTCAGCAGCCCTGGTGAACTCAGTCAGGCAAGCAGTTTGGTTAAAGACCTGGTCGGGTGATACCCCCTCTAAGGTCAAGCTTTGTGGTCTGCCTTTCTCAGGGGACTTTTTGTTCGGTCAAGACCTAGAAAAGGTTCTTGACAGAACGGCGGATAAGAAGGCTTTCCCCCCTAAAAAGGGTCAGAACCCTAAGAAAATTTTTCGTCCTTTTCAACAGTCCCATAAGAGTAAGGAAGAAAATAAAGAGATGGGGGTCCCAAAGAGGGAGAGGTAGAGGAGGTATCTTATTTAACCACTTGACCACTGGGCACTTAAACACCCTTAATAACCAGACCAATTTTCAGCTTTCGGTGCTCTCACATTTTGAATGACAATAACTCAGTCATACAACACTATAACCAAATGAAATTTTTGTCCTTTTTTTCCCACAAATAGAGCTTTCTTTTGGTGGTGTTTCATCACCTCTGCGGTTTTTTTTTTTTTTGCTATAAATGAAAAAAGAACAAAATTTTGCAAAAAATTATAATTTTTCTTCATTTCTATTATAAAATTTTGCAAAAAAGTAATTTTTCTTCATAAATTTGGCCTAAAATGTATACTGCTACATATCTTTGGTAAAAAAAATAAAAAATGTTGGATATTATTTAGTCTGGGTGAAAGTTATGGGGTCTACAAGCTATGGTACCAAATCCTGAAAATTGATCAATTTCATCACACCTGAAGTACTGACAGCCTCTCTCATTTCTTGAGACCCTAACATGCCAGAAAAGTACAAATACCCCCCAAATGACCCCTTTTTGGAAAGAAGACATTCCAAGGTATTTAGAAAGAGGCCTGGTGAGTTTTTTAAAGTTGTAATTTTTTCCCACAATTCTTTGCAAAATCAAGATTTATTTTTTTTTCATCAAATTTTCATATTATTAGGTTATTTTTCACACACAGCATATGCATACCACAAATTACACCCCAAAACACATTCTGCTATTCCTCCCGAGTATGGCGATACCCCATGTGTGAGACTTTTACACAGTGCGGCCACATACAGAGGCCCAACATGCAGGGAGCACCCAGGCCAATTCTGACATTTCTCTCCTACATGTAAAAATCATCATTTATTTGCTAGAAAAATACATAAAACCCCAAAACATGATATAAAGATACCTCACATGTGGTTTGAACACCGTTTTTATATGTGGGCGGGACTTGCGTATGCGTTCGCTTCTGCATGCGAGCTCGCGGGGACAGGGGCTGCTGTATGCCCAGAGTATTGCTAAGTATGCCCAGAGTATTGCTAAGTATGCCCAGAGTATTGCGGAGTATGCCCAGAGTATTGCGGAGTATGCCCAGAGTATTGCAGAGTATGCCCAGAGTATTGCCAGAGTATTGCGGAGTATGCAGAGTATGCCCAGGGTATTGCGGAGTATGCCCAGGGTATTGCGGAGTATGCCCAGAGTATTGCAGAGTATGCCCAGAGTATTGCCAGAGTATGCCCAGAGTATTGCGGAGTATGCCCAGAGTATTGCGGAGTATGCCCAGAGTATTGCAGAGTATGCCCAGAGTATTGCCAGAGTATTGCGGAGTATGCAGAGTATGCCCAGGGTATTGCGGAGTATGCCAGAGTATGCCCAGAGTATTGCAGAGTATGCCAGAGTATGCAGAGTATTGCCAGAGTATTGCCAGAGTATGCCCAGAGTATTGCCAGAGTATGCCCAGAGTATTGCCAGAGTATGCCCAGAGTATTGCCAGAGTATGCCCAGAGTATTGCCAGAGTATGCCCAGAGTATTGCAGAGTATGCCCAGAGTATTGCCAGAGTATTGCGGAGTATGCAGAGTATGCCCAGGGTATTGCAGAGTATGACCAGAGTATGACCAGAGTATGACCAGAGTATGACCAGAGTATGACCAGAGTATGACCAGAGTATGACCAGAGTATGACCAGAGTATGACCAGAGTATGACCAGAGTATGACCAGAGTATGACCAGAGTATGACCAGAGTATGACCAGAGTATGACCAGAGTATTGCCCAGAGTATTGCCCAGAGTATTGCCCAGAGTATGACCAGAGTATGACCAGAGTATGACCAGAGTATGACCAGAGTATGACCAGAGTATGACCAGAGTATGACCAGAGTATGACCAGAGTATTGCCCAGAGTATTGCCCAGAGTATTGCCCAGAGTATTGCCCAGAGTATTGCCCAGAGTATTGCCCAGTATGCCTGAGTATTGCAGAGTATGCCCAGAGTATTGCCAGAGTATGCCCAGGTGAGTATTGCAGAGTATATGCAGCAGGGATGGCTGAGCAGGGAGGGAGGGATGGATGGATCTGTGACTGCATTTGTCACAGATCCAGCCCGCAGCACTGGCGCTGCCATCCGCTCCCTCCCTTCTCCTCTCACACTGTACCGATCGGTACAGAGAGAGGAGGGAGGAACCGGCGTCATCAAATGACGCCGGTCTGTTTACATCTGATCGCGCCGTCATTGGACGGCGCGATCACGTGGTAAACCGCCGCTATCAGCGGCGATTTACCGTGATCCGTGACCCGCCGGGTCCTCTGGACCCGGCGGTCACGGATGTTCCCGTGTGCGCGCCTCAGGAGGCGCGCGGGAGCGCGATTCTGACAGGCCATTAATTAACGGCCAGTTAGAATACAGCAACCGCCCTAGAGCCGTACTTTCGGCATAGGGCGGTTGCAAAGTGGTTAAAAAACCCTCAGAACCAACTACCAAAAGCAAGTGACGATCTGCTTCCGGTGGGAGGAAGACTGGCTGCTTTTCTCCCACAGTGGAAACAGATGACCACGAGCCCCTTTGTGGAAAGAATCATTACGGAGGGGTACAGTCTGGAATTTTCAGAGTGTCCCCCAACGAGGTTCTATGTCACAACCCTTCCCCGGGACAAAGAAAAAGCTACTGCAATGACGAACCTGTTACAGGATCTGATGAGTCAGAGAGTGATAGTACAGGTCCCAAAACATCAAGAGGGTCAGGGTTTTTATTCCCATATTTTTTTGGTCAAAAAACCCTCAGGCAAATTCGGCCTGATCTTGAACCTAAAAATGTTAAACAAGTCGATAAGGTACAAACGGTTCCGGATGGATACGATTTATTCAATAACAAAGCTGTTGACACCCGGTTGCTTCATGGCATCTCTGGACCTCAGGGATGCCTACTTGCACGTCCCGATTGCCCAAGCATCTCAACAGTTCCTCAGACTGGCAGTAGACCTGGGGAACAGGATATGGCATCTTCAGTTCAGAGCCCTCCCTTTCGGGTTGTCGTCCTCACCCAGGATCTTTACCAAGATCATGGCAGAGGCCTTAGAACCACTGAAGCTCAAAGCGATCTCGGTCATCCCATACTTGGACGACCTACTGTTTTTTGCGGACTCCCGGGATCAGCTTGCGACGAATCTACAGTCGTCGCGAGTTCATCTTGGAAGTCTCGGCTGGTTACTAAACCACGAGAAATCGAATTTGATACCTTCTCAAGAAACAAGGTTTCTGGGGTACAACATAGATTTGATCCTTCAGAAGGTCTTTTTACCTCAGGAAAAGATAGAGAAGGTCATGGTGGCGGTGGCTCAAGTACAGACAAACCAAGGGGTGTCTGTCAGGACAGCAATGGCCGTCTTGGGGCTGCTTACAGCCTCAATTCCGGCGGTCCCATGGGCGAGGTTACACTCTCGTCCTCTCCAAATGAATATCCTTCAGTCTTGGTCACACCAAGAGTCACTAGAGAGACGTTTCAGGTTAACTTCAAACGTAAAACGAGCACTCTGGTGGTGGAGAAACCCGGTAAATTTGAACAAGGGTCTTCCATGGGTATTCCCAGTAGGAAAGCGTTTAACAACAGACGCGAGTTCCTGGGGTTGGGGGGCCCATCTAGAGGGACAGACTGCCCAGGGCGTCTGGTCCAAAACAGAATCCAGAAGATCCTCAAACTGGAGGGAGTTGAAAGCGATATTTCTAGGGCTTCAAGCTTTCCATCAGTTAGTGAAGGGTCAACATGTGCAGGTCCTGTCGGACAACACCACGGCAGTGGCATATGTCCTAAAGCAGGGGGGGACCAGAAGCAGAGGCCTTATGCAGCTGGCCAACCATCTCCTCTCATGGGCAGAGCGGAACGTAGCATCCCTATCAGCGGTGCACCTAAAAGGGTCTCAAAACCTGTTAGCAGACCTGCTAAGCAGGAGAAGCATACTAGAGGCAGAATGGAGCTTAAACCCGGAGGTCTTCAGGGCAATCGCTCAGGAGTGGGGCCAGCCACAGATAGACCTGTTTGCCAACCAGCAGAATACGAAAGTACAAAGGTTCTTCTCTCTCCACAGAGAGGACCAGGCAATAGCTATAGACGCACTAGCTCAACAGTGGCACTACCAGCTGTGTTACGCCTTCCCCCCCCCTTCACTCTGATACCTCTAGTCCTAAGAAAATTCAGGGAAGAGAAATCCAGTCTGATCTTAATCACTCCATATTGGCCAAAAAGACCGTGGTTTGCATCTCTTCAGAGTTTAGCCACGAAACCACCGTGGAAACTTCCACTCAGGAAGGACCTACTGTGTCAGGGCTCTGTGAACCATGCGGAGGTAGAACGCTTGCAGTTGACGGCCTGGTTTCTGAAGAGGACCTCTTAAGGGCTAAGGGACTCTCTAATAAAGTGATAAGAACTTTGCTAGACAGCAGGAAGCCGGTGACCAGAGCAATTTACCTCAAGGTTTGGCGAAAATTCAACTCCTGGTGTACCTCCAAAAACTTCCAGATTAACAGTGTAATTTCCGTTGTAGAGTTTCTCCATGCAGGAATGGAGAAAGGGTTAGCAATTAGCACCCTAAAAACGCAAGTGGCAGCCCTGTCGGTTTATTTAGAAAGGACTTTATCTAAAGAACATTTAATTTCAAGATTTTTCAAGGCACTAGGTCGGAGTAGACCAATAGCCTTTAGAGCTTTTCCCAATTGGGATTTATCAATTGTGTTGCAGGGTCTCACGGGGGCCCCGTTTGAACCCATAGGGGAGATTTCTTTAAAGAATTTAGTTCTAAAAACATTTTTTTTGGTGGCCATAACGACCGCAAGAAGGGTCAGCGAAATCCAAGCTTTGGCAGTTACAGAGCCTTTCTTAAGAATTTTGCCTGACAGAATAGTTCTCCAAACTGATCCAGCTTTTCTTCCTAAGGTCTCATCAACCTTTCACAGGTCTCAGGAAATAGTCCTTCCTACCTTCTCCTCAACTCCCTCTAATGCAGGGGAAGAAAACTTTCATACTCTTGATGTAAGAAGATGTGTGCTTCAATACCTCGCTGTCACCAAGGTTTTCAGGAAAACCAACGCCTTATTTGTGATATTCTCAGGATCCCGGAAAGGGGAGAAGGCCTCCAAAAGTACATTGGCTAGATGGCTCAAACAAGCCATTGCCGAGGGTTACCAAGCCAAAGGAGAGGTGCCTCCTTCGGGAGTGACGGCCCATTCAACAAGATCTACAGCAGTTTCCTGGGCCGAAAGGGCCGGTGCCACGCCTGACCAGATCTGCAAGGCAGCTACATGGTCCAGCTATTCAACTTTTCTACGGCACTACAGGCTAGACTTACTGTCCGCTGCAGATCAGGCCTTCGGCAGGAAGGTGCTGCAAGCAGTGGTCCCACCCTAGGGTAAGTTACTCGGTTATCCTCTCCAAGGTTGTCCTGAAAGGCGATTGGAGAAAGGCCTAGTTAGACTTACCGGTGACGGTATTTCTAAGAGCCTTTCAGGACAACCGCTAATTTCCCTCCCTAGGTATTTTGAATAAAAAGATTGTTTTGAAATGTCTATCATGGTTTTGTTGTGGTTGTTCTGTGCTTTATTTTCCAGTGGGCGGAGACCACAATAACTGAGGCCATGGTGGAAGAGGAGGGATCTTAAAGGATCACGTGTGTTTCCTGGGAAATGGGCGGAGCTGCGCTCTCTCCAAGGTTGTCCTGAAAGGCTCTTAGAAATACCGTCACCGGTAAGTCTAACTAGGCCTTTTGTCATTTACCTTAAAGTTGGATAGACCCCCATACTTGCGTCTCTCAGATAGTAATGAGGGAAGGGGCAATGCTGGAGAGGTTAAGAACAAAGGGTCATCCGCATATGCGGCAAGTTTATGTTCCTTCCCTTTTTAATGTTATGCCCCTGATATCTGGATTAGCAATTAATCTTTAAAAAGGGTTTCAGTGTCAGGATAAAAATGATAAACGATGGTGGACAACCCTGTCATGTTCCAGTGCATATGGAAAAAGGGTCTGACAGTGGGGGTTATTTACAAAAGGAAAATCCACTTTGCTCTACAAGTGCACTTGGAGGTTCAGTCGCTGTAGATCTATTGGGGACATGCTAGGAGAATAAAAAACAGAATTTTAGCTTGCACATGATCGTACGATAAAATCAGCAGAGCTCCCCCTCATTTTAGATCCTCCCCTTTTTGTAAATAACCCCCAGTATGTCATTTAGCTTGACCCTGGCTTTGGGGAAGGAATATAGACTCGTGACCCAATTTTGCATCCCCTTCCTCAGTCCTATACGTTGCATAGCAGCTCTCAGAAAGGTCCAGTCTACCCTATCAAATGCTTTTTCTGCATCTGTGGATATAAGTACTAGGGGATTTCGATAAACTTGAGAAAAATGTATAGCACTTATGACCCATTGTGTATTTTCTAGAGGTCGACTGATATATTGGCTGATATTTGGCTGTTTTGGAGAAATCGGCATCGGCCGATTATTATTTTTTTTAATTTTATTTTTTATTTTTTTTTATCCAAATCTGGCCGATATTTTACAATTTCGCTAGCAATGCCACGGCTCCAGAGCCGCGGCCATCTTGGTACACCCAGCGCGGCGTCCCTCCTCTGTTTACGCCCACAGAGGATGAGGAGCCGCGCTCGTGGGACACACACCGCTCTGGTGTCTGTACTACGGGGGGCAAGGGGGGGTGTCTATACTGGAGGGGGTCTGTACTGTGACACCATTTTTCTGCACCAGTGCCAATTAGTGCCAGTAACAATACCAGTGCCATCTGCCAGTGCCAATTAGTGCCACATTTAATCCAGTGCCATCCGCCAATGCCACCTGCCAGTGCCACCATCCAGTGCCAATTAGTGCCACATTTCATCCAGTGCCATCCGCCAATGCCACCTGCCAGTGCCACCATCCAGTGCCAATTAGTGCCACCTTCCATCCAGTGCAATCCACCAATGCCACCTGCCAGTGGCACCATCCACCTTCCATCCAGTGCCACCTGCCAGTGCAATCCAGTGCAACCTGCCAGTGCCAATAAGTGCCTTCTGCTAGTGCTATCTTCCTTCCAGTGCCAATTAGTGCCACGAGCCAGTGCCACCAAATATCGGCCGCAAAAATCGGCATCATGTATCGGCCATCGGCCACCCAGATTTCTAAATATCGGCATCGGCCAGAGAAAAATCCATATCGGTCGACCTCTAGTATTTTCTCTACCTTCTCTCTCAGGGGTGAATCCCACATGATTAGGATGTATTAAAGAGGGGACATATATTAGCAGTTTCGTGAGAATCCTTAAATCCACATTTAGCAATGAAATTGGACGATAACTTGAACATTGGGACAGATCTTTCCCCTCCTTGGGTAATACTGTTATGAGCCATTAATGTTTCTACGGGCATAGTTTGCCCTTCTCGTATCGCATTAAAGCCGCCAAAAATCTTGGCGCCCGTTTTTCAGAGAAGGTCTTATAATATTGCAGGGTAAACCCGTCCAGGCCGGGGGCCTTACCCAGTTTTAGAGATTTGAGGGCAGCTGCAAATTCTTCTGTGGTAATTGGGCCATCTATGTCCTCTGCTCCCTCATACGGAAGTCTCAGCATTACTGAAGCCCCATCCCCTCCTTTCCATTGTTGATCCTCTATCTGATATAGGCTTGGTTGCATAGTAATTTCTTATGCTTATGTTTCTTCTATACACCTAATATATAGTATAGATCCTTATTTGTATGTAGCGTTGGTGGTATAGTGGTGAGCATAGCTGCCTTCCAAGCAGTTGACCCGGGTTCGATTCCCGGCCAACGCAAGCACATATGTTTTTACTTTTCCTCCCCCCTCTTGTCTAATCTCAAATATGATACTATATTTATTAATGACATGTTCGTTAAGAGTCGGTTCACACTGTGGCGACTTGGGATCCGACTTGAAGTCGTCTCAAGTCGCGCTGTCCAGAAAAGCAATGTAAGTGAATGGGAGCGGTGTTTATACACACTACTCATGTCGCTCAGACTTCAGAAGAGGTTCCTGTACTACTTCAATCAGACTTCTAGGCGATTTGTACCCATTGATTTCAATGAAAGTCGCTTCCAAGTCTGATCACTGTTTTAATTGAAGCAACCTTTCAGCAAGATAACAACATACATTTCTCAGGCAAACCCCTCCCTCCCTTTCCCTCTCCCAGAGCTGATTGTTGTTTTATTGGCCACTGAAATGTCTCCTGACCTGAAAAGGACTTCAAGTCGTGTTGTAAATCTCCCCAGATCGCCCTGTGGTTCATGCTCAAATCGTGTTGGAGTTGCTTATGAAAGTCGTGCTGGAAGTCGTGTCGCCCCAGTGTGAACCGACTCTAATGCCGCGTACACACGGTCGTTTTTTGCGATGAAAAAAAAACGACGTTTTTTAAAACGTCATTTAAATTGATCGTGTGTGGGCAAAACGTCATGTTTTGTCTTTAAAAAAACAACCAAAAAAAATTCCAACATGCTTGAATTTTTTGTGTCGTTTTTCAAAACGTCGTTTTTTGTTTCACAAAAAGTCACCGTGTGTAGCAAAAACGGCGTTTAAAACGACGTTTTCCAACCCGCTCATGCCCAGAAGCTAGTTATGAAGCGAGCTTCAATGGAAAAGAGTGGTGAACGTAACCTCGCTTTTTGTGAAAAAACGATGGTGTGTATGCAACATCGTCTTTGAAAAGTGACGTTTCAAAAACGTCGTATTTTACTTCACAGAAAATGATCGTGTGTACGCGGCATTAGTGTTGCATTCCGCCTCCTATGATAAACAATTATTCTTGGTTTGAATAAGGAAAATGCACACATAGTGGTTACAGGATTGTGTCACTACTGACTCCTCCCAGAACTTCAACTCCTTCGATAGCTCAGTTGGTAGAGCGGAGGACTGTAGAGGAGAATCACTCAGGAATCCTTAGGTCGCTGGTTCAATTCCGGCTCGAAGGAAGCTTTTTTTTTTTCTCTACAGCTCCATGGTTTTAATCGTTGTTCCCATAGATAATGAATTAGTCATAGTTACACCACATGAAGTTGGACACATTTTTAAATGTAGTACAAACTCATATATAAGAAAACTGAGTGCATTTCAAAGAGTCTGGTTTAAACTATTGTGCTGCTTTCATGTCCATTTAAATAAAAAAGCATGCTGCATTTCTTTTCACTTGAAAGCACATGAATGCCTTGCAAAATCATGTAAATCTAACTCCGTAGAATTTTTAATTTTTTTTTACATAAATAATGCCTGAGGCTCCATTCACACCTGATCAAGGGCGGAATGAGCACCGATTCCACCCCGCGATTTCAAATCGCTGCAAAACACAGGGCGTGTTTGCTATGATGCCATTACTTTGTAATGCCACCCCAATTGTAGTGCGATTTTTACCGCACTCCAATCGCAATGTGAAGAAGCTCATGTTCCTTGTTTTGCGATTTAGAGTGGTTTACCATGTGACAATAGCAGCAGAATTGGAGTGCCATTAACCATTTCAGCACCCGGAAGAATTGGCTGCCAGGTCATTTTTTACGATTCGGCACTACGTCTCTTTAACTGTCAATGGAGCGGTCGTGCGACATTGACTTCAATGGGCAGGGGCGCTTTAGAAGCGGTGTATAAACCACTTCTACAGCACTTCAAAAATACGGCTAGCAGGGTTTTTTTTACCATCCTGCCAGCGCACCACTTCAGTGTGAAAGCACTCAGGCTTTCACATTGGAGTGAGAGAAGCACATTCAAGGCACTTTGCGGGCGCTATTTTTAGCATTTTAGCACCTGCAAAGCGCCTCAAAGGTGTGCATTAAGGTTGAACACCACAGAGGTTAATCTTTTAACTCCTTAAACACCATAAGTACCAATTGCACCGTGAAAACTGTAAAATGACATACAATACATTTTGTTTACAGAGATCATCAAAAAGGGGGTTACAGCAGAATTACAAATGTGGTGTTCTGTTATCTGCACACATATATCTAAATTAACATTAACCACTTTAGCCCCGGACCATATTGCTGTCCAAAGACCAGAGCACTTTTTGTGATTCGGCACTGCATCGCTTTAACTGACAATTGCGTGGTCGTGCGACGTGGCTCCCAAACAAAATTGGCGTTCTTTTTTTCCCCACAAATAGAGCTTTCTTTTGGTGGTATTTGATCATCTGCGGTTTTTATTTTTTGCGCTATAAACAATAGAGCGACTATTTTGAAAAAAATGCAATATTTTTTACATTTTGCTATAATAAAAATCCCAAAAAAGATATAAAAAACATTTTTTTTCCTCAGTTTAGGCCGATACGTATTCTTCTACATATTTTTCCTTAAAAAAATCGCAATTAGCGTTTATTAATTGGTTTGCGCGAAATTTATAGCGTTTACAAAAAAGGGGGTCGTTTTATGGCATTTTTATTATTATATTTTTTTACTAGTAATGGCGGCGATCAGCGTTTTTTTTTTTCGGTACTGCGATAATATGGCGGACACATCGGACACTTTTGACAAATTTTTGGGACCATTGGCATTTTTATAGCGATCAATGCTATAAAAATGCATTGTATTACTATAAAAATGCCATTGGCAGTGAAGGGGTTAAGTGTGGTCCTGGTGTGTTCTTACTGTATGGGGGGGGGGGGGGGGTGGCCTCACTAGGGGAAATCACTGATCTTCTGTCCATACATTGTATAGACAGAAGATCAGCGTTTCCCCAGCTGACAGGAACAAGAGGTATGTGTTTACACACATACCTCCCGTTCCCCGCTCTGTAACGAGCAATCGCAGGTGCCCGGCGGCGATCGTACCCGCCGGGCACGCGCGCGCGACAAACTGCTAAAGGGAGGACGTAGAGCTACGTGCTCCCGCGTAGCAGTGCCACCGTCCCGCAGTAATATGACGGTGGGCGGTCGGCAATCAGTTAAACATGTAAAGAAACATGACTGTATGTTAACACGTGGATTGTCTACCGCGGTCCGGTTCCGGCCCCAGTAGCCATACCACTCGGACCGCAGCCTCACCTGTGTGTTCTCTCCCTGCCATGAGCTCGCCTGCCTGCCTAGTGCTGCTATGTTCACACAGCATGGCAGGCGCATGGCAGGCGCGCAGCGCACGGGTCTGTCCCTTTCATATGATCGTTTTACTGCCCCTCCTCACACTGCCTGTCTTATTCACTTAAGATGAGAAGCGCGGCAGCTCTGGATAAAGGGTGAGACTTAAGCTAAGAATCGGGTGATTGGTTGCTACACAGCGGGGCAGTCCCAGCATTCAATCACTTACCTTTAATTTAAAAAAAAAACCCACCCGTTGTCCAGGGCTGCCGTGCTTTCAGTCTTGTGTAAATAAGGTAGGGCTCTATGGGGAGGGGGAGTTCTGTGCACCCAGGACAGGAGTCTACTATCAATGAGGGTCGTCAGTCCTGTGATGTGGGGGGTCGTCAGTCCTGTGATGGGGGGGGGTGGGGGGGACGTCAGTCCTGTGATGTGGGGGATCAGTCCTTTCGGTCCTGTGATGGGGTGGTCAGTCTGTGATGGGGTGACCAGTCTGATGGGGGTCTGAGATGAGGGGCCTGTGATGTGCACAGGAGGCTGTGATGTGGAGGATATCATGTGGAGTCATAGCACCAATATGATACTCGGACCTCCGCTAGAAGAATTTTTTTTTCTGCCTGGACCCCGGTGAATTTTAATTCACTACCCCTGGTCTACAGCATGGACACAATTTATGCCTAAAACATATATACTGACAATGTACCTTTTAACCACTTAAGACCCAGACCATTATGCAGGTAAAGGACCTGGCCAGTTTTTGTGATTCGGCGCTGTTTTAAACGACAATTGCGCAGTCGTGCGACGTGGCTCCCAAACAAAATTGGTGTCCTTTTTTTTTTTTTACAAATAGAGCTTTCTTTTGGTGGTATTTAATCACCTCTGTGGTTATTTTTTGCGCTATAAACAAAAATAGAGCGACGATTTTGAAAAAAAAAATATTTTTACTTTTTGCTAGAATAAATAACCCCCAAAATTATATAAAAACACTATTTCCTTAGTTTAGGCCGATAAGTATTCTACTTATTTTTGTTGGAAAAAATAGCAATAAGCGTTTGATTGGTTTGCGCAAAAGTTATAGCGTTTACAAAATAGGGGATAGTTTTGTGTGTCTGTGTGTCTGTGTGTCTGTGTGTCTGTGTGTCTTGGTTCCCCTTGGGAATGTTTTAAAGTGACAGGCGGACAGTTGGCGTGTGCACCTGGCTGTGTGACTCTACCTTGTGCCTGGCTGCGGAGCAAAAGTGGGAAAGACCCGGGCAACATACCAGCGGCTCATGTGGAGGTAGCGTTCCATCTGTTTAAAATTTGGAGTAAGGTCAGCACTGTGGCGCCAGCTGGTCATGTGAAATCTGCTGGTGGACTGCTTTGCCCAGCATGCTGAACTGACTTGTAATTTAGCCTGCATTCACACTTGTGAATTTTTTTTTTTTTTTAGGCCTCACATTTTGTATGGGACTCAACCCAAAAAACACTTCACGTTCTTTTTGGTTCAAAAACCCCATCTACCACATGCCAATCTTCTCCAGCCTAATGCCCAGATCCCGATACTTTGCCATCATGAGATTTCTACATTTTAACGATAATACCCAGTGCCATCCCCGAAATCACCCAAATCGTGACGGGCTTTTTATAATTTGGCCCTTACTGAATTATTTTTCAGAAAAATTCCCCCAATTGTATACTTTTTTTTTTTTTCAAAATTTTCGATTTTTTTCATAGCGAAAAAAAACCAAACCCAGAGGTGATCAAATACCACCAAAAGACAGCTCTATTAAAAAAAAAAAAAAAAAAAATATTTGGGTACAGTGTTGCATGACTGAGTAATTGTCATTCAAAGTGTGAGTGCTGAAAGCTGAAAATTAGTCTGGGCAGGAGGGGTTTTTAAGTCTTCCTCCTGGGCTCTGTGAGAAGCGCACCTCTCTGTTTCGGGGAGAGAGAGGTTGCGGCCTCCCACACGGTGTTCAAGTGATTCCAGCCCGGCCTATGAGGGCTTAGCTTGCTGTTCCTCAGACATCTGCATGGCATGGATGTAAACCCTCCATACACCCAGTGAAGTGAACAGCCTCAGATAATTCATAGAGATGAACCAAATCTTCCTATGTAGGTTTTACATGTATATCTGCGGTCTTCACATTTAAATACTGTTTAGAAAGTTCAGACACAGAGTGATGTCTGCGCATACAGCCAAGATGGCTAAAATTGCTGATTGAAGGAAAGGCACACACCCCCTCTCCACATAGGCAGAGAATCTCGGAGGTGTTTTGTGACAGGGCCAGCTCCCTGCTAATCTATTTTAGCAACCTCCTCCAACAAATGTCAGGGTGCTTTTATCTGATGTGTCAGAGAATTTGTCAGGCGTTATCAGGCTGATAACAGAGGAACGGTTCAGGAGACAGCCCCAGGACTTGACTTAAGGCCAGTTTCATTGGACCAAATCGATCATGTGTATGGCCCATCGGACCAAAAACCTGCGCATGCTCAGAATCGACGCATGCTTGGAAGCATTGAACTTCGTTTTTTCAGCACGTCAGTGTGTTCTACGTCACCGCGTTCTGACCCGATCGGATTTTGGACTGATCGCGTGTACGCACATCAGGCCACTTCAGCGGTGACCCAATGAAAATGGTCCGTCTGACCATTCTCATCGGACCGGTCTGATCGTGTGTGCGCGGCCTCAAAGCTTTGCTGTGGTATCTCCCTCAATCGTCACCTATGCTTCCCTTCTGGGTCCCTAGCTTGGCACTCCAGATACTTCTCAAGCTTCACCCCTGCTAACCATCCCTGGCTTGACTCACAAGGCTGCTCTGCAAGCGTCACCTCTGCTGGTTGGGTCCCTGGCTTGATCACTGCCTGAAGTTTCCAGATTCTCCACCTTCCGTTACTGTGGTCCCTGGTAAAGGTGGTTGGTCCCTTAGTGACGACAGCTTTCCTTCTACCTCTGACTACGACAGGTTTTCCGGCCAGCAAAACTGTCAATTATGGATAGCCTGCAAGCTGCAATTCCAAAACCTGTGCTGCCCTCTTACATCTGGATAGACCCTCACAGGGCTGCTGTTAGAAATCATGGGGCCCCGTACAACTCAACTGTCAGGGCCCCCCCCCCCCCCCCCGGAAATAACAAATCGCTAAAATGCCATGGTCGCAATTGTATTCTTTGCAGCAATGGCAGAATTATTGCCTCGCTACTGCCCCTTTCTGACACCTGTTTTTTTTTTTTTTTCCAATTGCTTAATAGTAATTTTAAATTGCAACAGTGAGCCAAGCATTTGGCTTCAAGGTGCAGAGCAGCCCCATTGAAGTCAATGAATGTTTGACAGGTGGTGCCGCCTTTCAAACTCTGCAGCCTGCGTTAAAAATGCTGCAGCTGTGAAGTAAAGCGTCACAGCCATGGCATGTATACAGCCCTGTCTGACTATATGACAGCCGGCTTCTGAAAGGTCATGACCAAAAAAGGTCTGCTGACCATCTCCCAATGGCTGAGAGCGCTGACTGGACTGTTCTAACATGTGCGTTAGAACAGTGGCTTTGACCTAAGGTGTCAGGTTTTTTTTTTTGTTCAGCCTGCTGGGTAAAAAAAAAAATAGCAGTGTATTGTATTTGTACGTTTTCTGGATGTGTGACAGTGCACAGGTAACGGGCGCTTTTGGAAATGCACCACAAATGCGCATTTTGCTTGTGGTGCCATTAATTGTTAATGGCACACCAAATACAAAACAACTGACCAGTGTTTTGTCATGTGGCAACGCTGCATGCCTCAAAAGGTTCTAGAGCATGGGTGTTCAACCTGTGGCCCTCAAGCTGCTGCAGAACTACAAATCCCATCATGCCTAAGCATTTGTAAGTCATGCTTGTAACAGTCAGCCTTGCAATGCATCATGGGACTTGTAGTTCCGCAGGTTGAGCACCCATGTTCTAGAGCCTCTGTGATGTGCTTGTCACACATATAACAGCCCATTAAGTGAATGGGCTCCCCTGTGTGCAAAAAACAAGCAAAAAATAAATAAAAAAAATGCAAGCAGGAGCATGTGTTCCCACTACGCAAAGTATATAGGGGGCCATAGGGGTGGTATATAGAAATAGCTGGGCAGAGATGTCTGAGTGTCAGCTGGAGAGAGAGGTGTCCACTGGCTGCTAGCTTCAGCACTGCAGTGGCAGCTACCTGCAGTTCTAGGCTGGCTCCATATTCACTCCCTCTCCCAAATCCTAAAATTTCTGTCCCTTCACTCCAGTAGAACCCCCCCCCCCCCCTGAAGCAGAAACACTTCTGCATCCAAACCCTGGAGTTCACCATGAACACAGAGCAGTGAGAGCATGATCTGGAGGGAGGGGATACAAGCTTCCTGATCATTCTTTATCTGACAGGAGATAACACCACCGACTATGGAGGAGGGGGGGGGGGGGGCGAAGGGGGAGTTTTAGGACCCAGGAGGCACAGGCAGAGACTCTGCAGCTATCTCCTTCTGCTTCAGATCGGGACACAGCAATCATACATACATACATCTGCAGAACTGCCAGAGGGAGAAAGCAGGCAGCTCTGCAAGGGATCCACAGGTGTAACAAAGCAGATCCAATAAGTGACTTATCTGTGCAGTGTTGATGTCCATGCTCCTTGGTGACGCTCTCCTCCCCCCTCCCTCTGTCAGTCCTGTGCAGTCACACACTTTTTTTTATATTCTGAACTCTGTTCAGGTTGCCGGGCCCCCCTGCTGGCCGGGGCCCAGTACAACAGGGCTGCCTGTACTGGCTTATCAGCGGCCCTGGACCCTCACACAGCCTGGCAGCCCAGGGGGAAAACACACATCCACCCAGACAGCTGTTTAGGTGGCACAGAACACAGATCCCCGAATCCCCTGAATATTTAAGTTCTCCCAACAGGCCAAGGGATTCAAGAAAACCCTTGCCTATTGGCTGAGATACCCATAACCTGACCTTGGGTTGCCCTACTCAAGTCGTATCTAGTACCACCAAGTACTCGACCACCTAGTGGTAGAAGAGAAAAGTGCAACAAGGCCAAACTAATTGGGAGAAAGCAATGAATCTCTAGAAATTTACTTTGGCAAGTAAATTTGTGAAAAGGTTCCTGACTAAACCCCAGGGTGCTACATAGGATAAGATCTGGCTTTGCAAATTTATTTGGTGCACACAAATTGTATATATTACATTTGTGGCTATCAAGAAATATAATGGATGCTTTTGTGCCTGGCATGCAAGTTTAAGACAAAATTGTAATAAAAACTGAAAAAGCTGCTTATTAACAAATATCTTGTTACACTTTGCCTTGGACATGTTTGTTTGTTTCCATAGACATAAGGTATGTTTTATGTAAAGAATTTCAGCAGCCGTTTTTACAATGTGAGTGCGATAAAGAAGACGTAGTCGGCAGGATTTGAACCTGCGCGGGGAGACCCCAATGGATTTCTAGTCCATCGCCTTAACCACTCGGCCACGACTACATATATGAAAGCTCTGTAATGGCATGTACATGTATGCACGCAAAATGCACACATGCATACATATTGTGAGTGTATATGTCCAGAGATCTTTTGTTGTTGTGCTTTCATGGCAGCATACGCATGCTGCCATAATTAGGCATCAGGAAAGGTAAGTACAGTATTCAATATTACATTATATCTGAGCCGACGCTCAAGGTTCTTTCTCCTGTTCTCTTTGCTGTGAGAGCCTGACTGGGTAGGCCGAAAAGTAATAACACAAACAAGACGGGCGTTTTGTACACTAAAGTATTTTGCTGTTTGGTAGTGACTAGTGATAAGCCAAACTGCCCTGAGTTCAGTTCAAGTAGGGTTCAGTGAACTTCAAAGAAGATCGGATGCAGAACCTTAACCCCACTGAAATCAGTGGAAGCCAAATTTTTCAAAATAAGAATGTTAATTTTCTGGGCCCAGGTGTCGGCCCTGTCGGCCCAGGGAACATTTACCAATCTGCCAAAATGTTTTTTTTAAAAAGATCCTTTCCATGTTCACAGATGTACTTGCACCCAAAAAACACTGTTAACCCTTTCCTGCCTAAGCCCTTTTCTGACATTTGTTGCTTTAAAAGTAATTTTTTGCTAGAAAATTACTTGGAACCCCCAAACGTGTGTGTGTGTGTGTGTTATTTTATATATATATATATATATATATATATATATATATATATATATATATATATATATATATATATATATATATATATATATTTATTTAGGGATTCACTCGGTAGCAGGTGTGTAACCCCCCCTCCCCCCCCCCCCCCCTGGATGGGTTCACTAAACGCTGAACTATACAGAAAGGCAGTTGAGGATGGTTGAAAACAAAGGATATGGTTTATTCTTCCATATTGCTGGATACAAGTGCAAGCATCAAAACAGCATAAACAAAACATAAAATAAACCCTTCCACTTGGGGCATCTATCGTCACAACACAGGAACCTACCTATGGAGTCTGGCACAGCCTACTGCTGGGCAGACACTGATGGTCAGACAGCAGAACAATAATAGTCTTTTTAATTTTTATCACACATAAAAATTAACAACCATCTCACCTCTTCAGAAGACTTTCTGACTGCTCTCCTCAAAAAGCCCCAGGATGCAGCAATCAGTAGTCATCCTTTGAATAACTTAGAGGCCTTAATTGCCTCATTCTGAACAGCTGAAGTTTTCCAACGCACTAAACCTAAGGGTCACAATGCTTCCCTATGGGATCGCGGACGTTGGCGGATGAGCATCCGCTAACGTCCATATACATCTGCCTCCGTCAAGATCTGTTTTTTCGGACGGAAGAAAATCCTATTTCTTCCGTCGATCGGATCGAATGAATAAGGACACACGGTCTGTATTCATCCGATTCCCCATAGGGGAGAGCGGAGGAAAGACAGGGCGGTCCCTGCAGTGTGTGGGGACCGCCCTGTCAGCCAACAGCTCAGCAGGGATTTTACGTAGGAATCCTCGCTGAGCAAACGGGCTAACGGAGCGGATCAATACGGATCCGCTCCGTGTGAAAGAGCCATAATAGTAATTGGTGAATTGTCTAAACAAGGCAGAAATGTATCTCCCGTCTGTGACAACACCCACGGATTTACCTGACTTCCTGTCACACACCCCCCCACCTTTGTTTCAACCCTAGGGTTTGGACACAGGTTGCCAGGCAGGCATGCACTCGGGACAACCCATCTGCATTCCCACCGGGTCGATGCGTTACCACAAAACTAAATTCCTGAAGGACCAGGAACCACCTATTTATTCTCCTATTGGTCTCCTTGTTCTGTGCCATCCACTTCAATGGGGCATGATCCGTCGCCAGTTCAAACTGTCTACCCACGAGGTAGTACCGGAGAGAATCCAAAGCCCATTTCACCGCCAGACACTTTCTCAATGGTGGCATAATTCTCCTCATGGGCCTTCAACTTTCGGCTGATGTACATAACAGGGTGTTCCTCCCCCTTGATAACCTGGGACAGTACAGCTCCTAACCCCACATTTGACGCATCTGTCTGAACCACAAAGTCCCGTGAAAAATCAGGCAAATTTAAAACTGGCTGACTACATAAGGCCTGTTTTAAAGCCTGAAAAGCTGCTTCTGTTTCGGGAGTCCATTTGGTCATGACAGACTCCTTCCCTTTGGTCAAATTGGTCAGGGGAGCAGCCTGTGAGGCAAAATGGGGGATAAAGCGGCGATAATGTCCGGCGATTCCCAAAAATGCACAAACCTGTTTCTTGTGGTGGGACATGGCCAATCCTGAATACTTTGTTTATTTGGGGCTTGAATAGACCTCTCCCAATGGTATACCCCAGATGCTTCGCCTCTTCTAGCCCAAGGGTACATTTTTGGGAATTGGCTGTAAACCCGGCTTCCCAGATGGAATCCAACACAGCCTGAACTTTTGGCGAGTCCCAATCCTCACTGGATGACAACTCTGCTCTTGCGTCTCTCCTGGCGTCAGCCCCTTCCGCCTTTCTACTGATCCAATCGTTAGGCAGTGGGCGGGGCTGACGCCAGGAGAGACGCAAGAGCAGAGTGAACATAAGAGATAGGCGAGCCGTGCAGTCAATCAGTGTGGCATATACAGACCCTATCCTCTACTAATCTGAAGGTCTATCAGTGGGCGGGGCTGACGCCAGGAGTGACATAAGAGCAGAGTGGACCGTAGGAGAGAGGCGGGCCGGGCAGTCACACGAGCACTGTAAAAAAAGGTACCATAGAACGGAGCACTCTCCTGGTTGGGGCAGGGCTAGGCTAGGCATCGATTATCACGGTCGCATGCATCGGGTACACCCGAATTGCGATGCAGCGATTAAATTTGACACCCCTTATATCTGCTCAGGTTTTCGTCTTCCCAGTTGGCTAATTTTATAATTCACCACCCCCATTTTCTCCAACACTTCATAAGGACCCTGCCATTTGGTTAGGAATTTACTTTCGACCGTGGGGGCCAACACCCTATCACCAGGTGCAAAGGAACGGACTTGGGCCCCACGATTGTAAATCCTCTGAGCCAACTGGGCTTGGGCTAAATGTGCCTTCACAATTGGCATCACTTGGGCAATTCTATCTTGCATGTGTGCCACATGTTCAACCACACTTCGCTGAGGGGAACTCTCACTTTCCCACGTTTCCCTGGCAATGTCTCGGAGGCCCCGGGGGTGCCTCCCATACAGTAGCTCAAATGGAGAGAACCCTGTGGACGATTGGGGAACCTCTCTTATGGCAAACATCAGATAAGGGAGCAGATAATCCCAGTTCTTTCCGTCTTAATCCACCACCTTCCTCAACATATTTATTTTTTTATTTTTTTTTATTTATTTTTTTATAATCAACATTTTTCCTTTTTTTTTTTATTTTGCTCGATATAAGTCATACAAGATTAAACATTCTTATCTTTTGTTAAGTACATCATTACATTTATCTTGTAAGAAAATAAATTATCCGAGATTACATTTTCCATGGATGCCTATCAGTCATTTTTATCCCCCCCCCCCCCAAAAAAAAGGGAACAAATATAAATAATTCTATTTCTTCCTTTTCATTCCCCCTATTGCCCTTCCTCCCTTTTCTACTGAGGTATAGCTGTTCTAACCCTGTAATCTCTTGATTTCCATTCCCATAGGACAGAGAAACGGGGGGCCTCCTATTGGAGTCAATATTGGAGGGGGGGAAGGAGGGGAGCAAGAAAGAAAGAAAGATTTTATATAACCGTAATTTTTTAATTTCTCCTCTCTGGTCAGTATTTTTAATCTAAATGTTTGTTCTTCTTTATGCCGTTACCCTCTATGTGTCATACGTCTATTGCATCCCATATCCTCTCACTTTGTTTCTCTTATTCCACCCCCATTTCAGGTTCGTGTTGTAGCCAGCCTGCCCATGTTATCTCAAACTCCCCTTTTTTATCTTTCATTGTTTGTATCCACCTTTCGGCCTCCATTATCCAGTTTACTTCCTTTTTCCAGTCTGCTAATGTTGGACACATACTTTGTTTCCATAATCTAGGAATTAACAATTTTGCGGCATTTAATACATGTGGAACTACTACACTATTCCTGTATGTTTTAATCGGGCCCGATGTTCCATGGAGTAGGAAACATAGGGGCGTGAACTCTATAGGGATTGGGGTCAATCTCTCAATCCACGGTGCAATTGCTTCCCAAAATGTTTTAATTTTTGGGCATTCCCACCAGGTGTAGGTATGTAACTCTTTGCTGACATCCTCTCCAACACCGGGCGTCTGCCACTGGATACATCTGGTTTAACCTTACTGGAGTCCTATATCATCTTGTCATAAATTTATAGGCCATTTCCTGAATATGCAAGCTTATAGATGTGGAGTAAATTAATTTAATCATCTTTTTACTTTGTTTGTCTGATAGCCTTATATTTAGTTCGCCCTCCCATTCCCTAATAAAATATGGTGTTTTTAGTTTTTTGAGCTCCTTGTATCAACTTATACATCTGGGATAGCAGATGCTTCGCTTCCCCCTGATGCGCACACTGTTCCTCGAACTTTGTGAAGGAGCTTAATGGTCTCAAGGCAGGTTTCATCTTATTAAGGAATCTTGTCAGTTGATAATATTTCCATTTTGCTGAGGGTATATTCCCTAAGGCTATGGCGAAGTCCGGATAATCTATTAGCGTTCCCTGTGGAGCGAGCCTGCCACATGTGACATCCCCTCCCGGATTCCATGGACCCAGGAATCCTCCCTGTTCCCCCGGAGGGAACCATGGGAATCCCTCCAGTGGTACCAATGGGGACACCCCTGGTGAGTACTCTCCTTTTCTATTCAGCCCATCCCATATTTATAAGGTGTTCAATGTCAAGGGGGATGTCCACTTCGTAAATCCTCTCGCAAATCTCGGGATCCAAGGGGCCCCTTCCAAGTTCCTTCCCGCTATTGTTTTTTCTAATAGGGTCCATCTTTTTTTCCCGGCGTCATGGCACCAATTCAAAATACGGACCAGCGCCATAGCCTTATAGTATACCAATATATCTGGAAGCCCCATTCCTCCGTCTTCCTTACTACTTCGTAGGATATCATAGGCTGTCCTTGGTTGTTTATCATTCCACACAAAGGCAACAAATGCCTTCCGTATTTGCTTAAAAAACGTCGCTGGTACTTTGATTGGTACTGTGTGTAATATATAAATAATTTTGGGTAGAATACACATTTTAATTGCACTCACTCTTCCAAACCATGTCAAATAGTGTCTTGCCCATTTTTTTAAATCTTCCACTAGTTTAGTCAGTAGGGATGAATAATTACGTTTATATAACATTTTTTGGTCTGCAGTGATATGTATCCCAAGATAGAGCAGGGAATCCTTCTTCCATACAAAAGGATATGTTCTCTTCAGGGTCCCTGCCATTTCCTGAGACACATGACTAGGTAGCAATATTGATTTTTCTAAATTAACTTTGAAGTTCGACAAGTGTCCAAATCTTTCCACCTCCTGCATTAAGACTGCCAGTGATGTATGTGGTTTTGAGAGATAGAATAATAGGTCGTCGGCATAAGCCGACACCTTATGTTCCTCCTCTCCAAAACATGTTCCTATTATTTCCCCATTATTTCTAATCCTACAAAGGAAAGGTTCCAGTATTAAAGCAAATATTAATGGTGACAATGGGCAACCTTGTCTTGTTCCATTTCTAATGTTGAGGTAATCGGATATTGTACCATTAACTTTAACCCTTGCTCTTGGGCCCGCATACATGGCCATTACCCATCACATCATGCGGTCCCCCAGGCCCACTCCCCTCAGCACTTCACTCATAAAGCCCCAGTTCACCCTATCAAATTCTTTCTCAGCATCTATTGATAGTATGATCCTTGGGGCCTTCTTTGGTCCGTGTTGCATCCAGTGGAGAAGGTGCAGTGCCCTAATTGTATTGTCCCTTGCCTCCCCTTCTTTTTTGTAAAACTTGTTTGATCTGGATGCACTAACGTTCCAATATGCTCCTGTAATCGTAGCGCTAAAATTTTTGCTAGCAATTTAGTGTCTGAGTTGAGCAGAGAAATAGGCCTATAATTGGCACAGTTCTGGGGGTCTTTCCCTTCCTTTGGTATTACCGTTATAAATGCCACCAGGGCTTCTGGGGGTAATGGGTTAGTTATGTTCACTGCATTGAGATGATTACATAATGGTTTTATTAATTCTGGCAAAAATTTCTTATAATAGGCATTTGTCAGCCCATCCGGGCCTGGACGTTTCCCTGTCGGTAAGGCTGTTATTGCTCTCCTCAACTCTTCCTCTGTGATTGAAAGTTCCAGTTCCGCTATAGTTTTTTTCTGATAGAGTGGGCATTAGAGACCCCCGTATGTATTCTCGTATCTCTTCCCTTCTATGATCCTCACTATCTCCTATTAGTACGGGTGTCTGGATATTATATAAATTCTCATAAAATAAGCGAAATTCGTTCGCTATAGCCTGTGTTTCCAGTATTTTCCTATTTTGTATTAGTAGATTATGCACATGTCTAGATTCTTGTTGTTAAGTTGTTTTGCGAGTAACCGACCACATTTATTTCCTTGCTCATAGAACCTATGAGCAAAGTATCTGTTTGTTTATTATTTGTTTTTCGGTCCAGACACTGTGCAAGCTCAGCTCGGAGATTCTGTAGTTGTTGGTTGTCCGCAGGCTCGAGATTTTTTTTATGTTTGGTTTCTAATATATATAAATTTTCTTTAATAACTTTATCATTTCTTTAGATCTTTCTTAATGTAGGAGCCATAGGCTATTAAATCTCCCCTCATCACCCTTTTATGAGCCTCCCACACTGTCTGGGCCGACACCTCCTCCGTAGTATTTATTTCGAAAAATTCTCTTAATTTAACTGTCAGTTTGTCTGCTATTTTTTTATTATCTAGTATTGACTCATTTAGTCTCCATGTTCGCTCTATATAGCCAGTCTCAATCGGGGAGAGTGTCAATGTTATAGGTGCGTGGTCTGAGATGGTTATGGACTCAATGGTGCTGTTTTTGACCTTCTCTAAGTAAAATTGATCTATCATAAACAGGTCTATACGTGAATACATTTTATGTGTTTTCGAGTAGTAACTGTAGTCCTTTACTTCATTGTGCATTACCCGACAACTGTCGACCAAATGTTGTGTGTGTGTGTGTGTGTGTAGAGATTGTTTTAAGTATTTTAAGGCTCTAAGTGATAAAGATGTTTTCCCTGACGTTGTGTCAATATTCGGATCTAGCACCGTATTAAAGTTGCCCCCTATTATCACACATCCCTCTTTAAATTTTTCCAATATCTTCAATGTTTTCCAATATCTTGTTTTAACAATGAAGTCACTAGTCCCAGTATTTGGGGTGTATATTGCCGCCAACGTATATCGTTGTCCAAATATTGTTCCTTTAAACAAGAAACGACCCTCTTTATCCGCTTGTATAGACATCAAAACCCATAGGCATGTTTTCTTAATTGCAATTGTAACCCCCCTTGCAATAGGGGATGTTGCATGATACCACTAATTAAACATATGGCCCGGCATATTGGGTATACCCCCGTCCCTAAAATGGGTTTCTTGTATGAGGGCTATGTCCGCAGCATAATGTTGCAGTTCCTGCCACAGACGACCCCTTTTATGCTGCGAGCATAGTCCCCTCACATATGACACAATTTTTAATGCTGTAGCCATCTTTCAGGGTACCAGCCATTTTCGTATTATTTGTCTTTGGCTAGAGGAGAAAACGACAAAAAAAAAAACACCCCCAAAACCCACCCTTTTGACCTTGATAAGCATCCCCCCCCCCCCCCCGAGATACTCCATTTAATCCCTTACCCCGGAGCAACTCGCCTATGTGGTACAGAGACCTTGGCACACCCCTTATACCGTGGCCTCTCCACCCCCTTACTGATATCAGTTTACAGGTCCCAATATCGGGATCGTCCTAAATAACCAGGTTGTCCCTGGCTATCCCCCTATTGAACTCCTTATCCCTTAACAGGCTTTCCTTTATATCTTAAGCTCTGCTGGCTGCATATTCCAAATTTGCTTTTGTTTAAAAAAAAAAATTCCCTTTCTCTTTCTCTTTCCCTTTTATTTTCTTTCTTTCTTCCCCTTCCCTTTGTTTTAAAGTTTTATTAAACATTTCCACTAACCTGTCTGTTTGAGGGTGATATACTGATGTACGTAGTTGGGTCACTTTCAGGAGTTTACAAATTTCTTTGGTCACCCTAGACATAAACGGGGTGCCCTGATCAGTTAGGACTTGGGAAGACCCACACGACTGAAAACCTGAAATAACTCTTTGGCAATGGTTTTAGCAGAGGTGTTTCGGAGAGGAATCGCTTCTGGGTAACGGATGGCATAGTCCATTATTACCAAGATGTGCTGGTGCCCTCTAGTGGACTTCAGTAAGGGGCCAACCAAGTCCATGGCGATCCTCTCAAAAGGGACCTTGATAATGGGCAGGGGTACCAACGGACTGCGGAAATGTGGCATGGGTGCAGTAATCTGACACACTGGACAGGAAGAGCAGTACAATTCCACTTCCTTAGTGATCCCAGGCCAATAAAACCTCTGGGTGATTCTCTCCCGGGGTTTTCTGCTCCTAAATGTCCCCCAAGAATGTGCCCATGGGCCAGTTTCAAAACCATCTTGTGGTAAGGTTTAGGCACTACCAGTTGCTCAATGGTCTCCTCTAACCTCTGTGACACTCGATATAACAGGTCCCTTTCAATAATGAAGTAAGGGAGGGCAACCCTCTCATCAGGGTTAACTCCCCATCTGTCTTCACTACATTCTCCCGGGCTCTTAGCAATGTGGGGTCCCTCAATTGCTCAGTGATGACATTTTCTCTGTGCACCTCGAGGTCATCAAACCCTATCGGCCGCTGTTCCTCTTCTGAGGTAGCAGGCTCCTCCCTAGGGACTGGTGTTTCCCCTGCTAAGACTGAGAACGGAAACTCAGGAGAATCCTCAGAGGATTCTGGAGTAAATGTTTCAGGCTCAGAAGAACCACTTACTGGGGAATCTGAATCTGGGCAATTCCAGAACTTTGGGAAATCCCTTCCCACAATGGCGTCATGTGGCAGTTGGGGAACTAAACCCACTTGGTGACACAGGTTACCGAGGGAGCTTTCAAAGGAAACTGTAGTCACCGGATATTCTCGAGTGTCCCCATGTACACAAACTACAGCCATTTTCCTAGGATGTAAGGTTTTTCCCACCACTAGATCACTTTTCACTAAGGTGACCAGGCTACCTGAATCCAACAATACCACAACATCTTTACCATCTAAGCACATTCTACATAAAGGTTTCTCATTCCCCTTTACTGCAGTGGATGTAGTTGCAAAGAGGGACTGTCTCTGTCAGTCACATTGCATGGGTTCATCAACCGCTGGGCAAACTGCTGCTACATGTCTCTCTTCCCAGCAACAGAAACAATCAACCTTTTGGTCCTCTCCTGTGGGATGGGTCTTCCAGGCCGTTGTCACCAAACATTAGCAGTAGTCCCGATTAATACCTCTAGCTGCTCTTTGGTCCTTCTCTCCACCCCCATCCCTTGATGTAGTCTTACCTATAGGTGGGGAGGGTCTGGTCTTGGGGTGAAGTCTGTGTGTGTCTCTGGGTGAAGAGGACAAATTCTGTTGCTAGGTACTTTTCGACCAGGTCTACTAGTTGTCTGCGGTTTCCGGACCACCATGGCTTACCCATTTCTGCAGGGTGTTAGGAAGAGACCTAAGAAATTTGTCCATGACTACTCACTCCAAAATTTTTGGTCCGGACAGAGTTTCTGGCTGCAGCCATTTCCTAGCCAAAAGAATGAGGTCATACATCTGCGACCGAGGTGGCTTCCTCAGCTGATAACTTCAATTGTGGACCCGCTGAGCACGGACATCCAGGGTTACACCAAAACGTGCCAATATTTCCTCTTTTAACCGATCACAGTTTTTTTTGATCTGCAAACTCCAAATCAAAATATGCCTTTTGGGCTTCTCCAGATAATAGGGGGGCCACTAGTCCAGCCCACTGTTCTTTAGGCCAACTCTTTTTTCCACTGTTCTCTCAAACGTGGTCAAAAACATCTCAGGGTCATCATCTGCAGTCATCTTTGGCAATAAGTGGCTTACCCGAAAAGTTGATATGTTACTGGCCTGACTCCCAGCCTTGGTCTGCTGTCTCTGAAGCTGTTTCACGATGGCCTCCATTTGCTGCTGGTGTCTGTTCCAAGGCTGCAATGCTCTTGGTGAGCCTGTTGAGCTGCGTGAGCCTGTTGAGCTGCAAGGCTCCGCTGCAAACCTGCATTTGTCTGCTGTTGATTTGCATTTGCTATAGCCAGCTGTTTTAGTATCTCCTCCATTTTGGGTTTACTTTAACTGCCCGCGGCACTCCACCATGTGTGAGGGATTCGCTCGGTAGCGGGTGTGTGTGACCCCCTGGATGGGTTCACTAAACGCTGAACTATACAGAAAGGCAGTTGAGGATGGTTGAAAACAAAGGATATGGTTTATTCTTCCATATTGCTGGATACAAGTGAAAGCATCAAAACGGCATAAAACAAACATAAAATAAACCCTTGCCACTCGGGGCATCTCTTCACAACACAGGAACCTACCTGTAACGGCATGAACCGTGACAACCAGAGACCTTGGAAGGATGAGAGATACTCTTGTGCCAGGGACACTAATAACTCCTGGGTCTAAGTCCACCCTGTGCCCTTTTGGGTGTAGGGTGGCTAATAGGATCATAATTCATGTATTACATGAGATGGGACATTAATAATAATTCATATGGCAGGATAGACTGGAATATTACAAGTGGTTCATGTTGACTTGAGACCAGGTCAACAAGACAGTGACTCATCCCTCTGTATAATAGGCTTTTAAAATACTAAGTGACCCGGCTTGTGAAAAACATTTCATTCTGTTGAAAGGTGTTAATTACATCGGCTCCTGAAAGACCTTCTCATTGTGTTTAAAGCCCTGTGTTATGTCTCTCTTCAGATGTAATGAATTAGCATGCCAATTATGTTTAGCAAAGGAATGTATTGCTGCTCAAGTGTGGGTCCCTTTGTGGATTGAAGGGAAATTCATTGTGTGATTGTATTTTATTTGAATTCTATGGATAAGAGAATGTGATAGATCTCTTTAGTATCGGTGCCGAAATGTCGCTAAAAAATTAGCCCCAGTGTGAATAGGGGGGTGGAGATTACATTGTCCTGTGATTAACTGTAACATCTTGTACTGTATAAAAAGCTGAGAAGAAACCATTAAAGAGTTCAGTCATTTGGAAACAAGTACAGAGCAGAGTCTCGTCTTCATTATGGGAAATGGAATGGATCGTGTATGCAAGATTGTCACAGTGTGTCGGATAAGCTTGTCGTGGGTGGATGGAAGGTCATAAACGGTGGTGACAGTTACTACCTATGGAGTCTGGCACAGCCTACTGCTGGTCAGACAGCAGAAAAATAAGTCTTTTTGATTTTTATCACACAGAAAAATCAACAACCACCTCACCTCTTCAGAAGACTTTTGACTGCTCTCCTTATCTCAAAAAGCCTCAGAATGCAGCAATCAGTAGTCATCCTTTGAATAACTTAGAGGCCCTAATTGCTTCATTCTGAACAGCTGAAGTTTTCCAACGCCCTAAACCTTTCTGGCTATTTCTGCAGCCGACACCTAATAGTAATTGGTGAATTGTCTAAACAAGGCAGAAATGTATCTCCCGTCTGTGACAACCACAGATTTACCTGACTTCCTGTCACAATATATATAATGTAGCGGCCTGCTCCTGTTGGGCTGGCACTGCTTTAAAGTCAGGGGAAAGTCTGAGGTTTAGTTGATTCAGACATGTGTAATTTTGAGTAAATTAGGCCTCTGTTCCAGCCATGGCTGTGCGTGACCACTATTCACCTGGGGTGTCGTTTCTACTCCAGGCCAAGGGTGGCAGCAGCTAGGCCAAGGTGGTTTGAGTGTTCCCCCTCAGCAGGGGGTTGATCGCCCCGCTGTGCGTGCTGGGGAGGGGTACTTAACCACTTCCTTACTGGGCACTTATACCCCTTCCTGACCAGGTGAAATTTCAGCTTCTGGCACTGCGTCGCTTTAACTGACAATTGCGCGGTCATGCGACGTGGCTCCCAAACAAAATTGGCGTCCTTTTTTTCCCCACAAAGAGAGCTTTCTTTTGGTGGTATTTGATCATCTCTGCAGTTTTATTTTTTGCGCTATAAACCAAAAAAGAGCGACAATTTTGAAAAAAAGTCAATATTTTTTACTTGTTACTATAATAAATAGCCAATTTTTTTTTTTATTTTTTTAATTTTTTTCTCAGTTTAGGTCGATACGTATTCTACATATTTTTGGTAAAAAAAAAAACAAAAAAAATCGCAAAAGGCGACTGGTTTGCGCAAAAGTTATAGCGCTTACAAAATAGGGGGACAGAATTATTATACATTTTTTATTAATTTATTTTACTAGTAATGGCGGCGATCTGCGATTTTTTTTTTTTTTTTTTTTTTTTTTTTTTTATTATTATTTATTTATTTATTTTTTATATTTTTTTTTTTTGGACTGCGACGTTATGGCGGACACATCAGACACTTTTGACACATTTTTGGCACCATTCACATACTGCGATCAGTGCTATAAAAATGCACCGATTACTGTAAAAATGTGACTGGCAGTAAAGGGGTTAACACTAGGGGGGCATGGAAGGGGTTAAATGTGTATCCAGGGTGTTCTAACTGTGGGGGGTGGGGGGGGTGACTAAGGGAAGTGACCGATGCTGTGTCCCTATGTACAAGGGACACAGATCAGTCTCCTCTCTCCCCTGACAGGACATGGATCTCTGTTTACACACAGAGATCCACGTCTTGTCCCTGTAGCCGCCGATGCGAGTGCCTGGTGGACATCGCGGCCGCCAGGCACGCGCATCAGTATCTCAGGGATGCAGCGGGCGCGCTGCGCTCGCGCACCCTCTAGTGGCCAGGAATAGCACAGGGTGCATATATGCGCCCTGTAAGAGATTCAGAACCACTTGACGGCCGCATATATTTGTACGGCCGTCGAAGTGGTTAAGGGACAGACGTCGTACGAGGATCGTCGATCCTGGGTGTGTGGCCCCCCCCCGGCCAGGGGTGCATGTTCCTGTAATTCTAGCTTCGGATCACGTTGGTCCAGGGTTGTGAACTGTGAAGTAGGCCCAGTAAATAGATTGGGTCTACGTTTTCTGACTGTGTCTGCCTGTGCTGTCCATCCTGGAGGGAGGAAGGTGCTTGATGAAGGACCTATCTTGGCGAGGACCAAGCACAAGGCTGGTGGTTCAAGAAAGGCCTTGAACTTCATCGAAGAATGCACCGTTGCTGAAAGGCTTGATGGTGGTCGCCTGTCAGTTTCAAGTTCTGCAAGAAGTTAATCTGGAGAGATCCGTGTGCTACAAGGATTTTGGACTGAAAGTGTCCATTTGTGGGACGGTCTGTGGCAGATATTTTATGCCATATGGTATTTGCGCAGTGGTTTTTCAAACGCAATTCTTTTAGAATAAATACACTTTCATTAATTAAAAAAAAAAGTTAGGCCAAATTTTCTGTAATGTGAAAGATGTTAATCCGAGTAAATAGAAAGCTAACATGTCATGCTTTAAAATTGCGCACACTCGTGAAATGGCAACAAACTAAGGTACTTCAAAATCCCCATAGGCGACACTTTAATCATTTCTACAGGTTACCAGTTTAAAGGCACAGAGGAGGCCTTGTGCTAGAATTATTGCTTGCGCTCTAACAATCGCAGTGTTACCTCACATGAGTGGTTTGAACACTGTTTACATTTGCGGGGGCGAAACATATGTATGCACTCACTCACTTCTGCACGCGAGCATGGAGGGATGGGGGCGCTTTAATTTTTTAATTTTTTACACCATTTGTTAGCAATAAAAATTAGAATTTTTTTTCTTCAATCACAAGGGATGTAAACATCCCTTGTGACAGTGACAGGAACTCTTTATGGAGGGATATGGGGTCTATAAGACCCCAAATTCCTCCTTTGCACTTAAAAGTAGGGTTGTCCTGATACCACTTTTCTAAGACCCAGTACCGATACTTTTTTCAAGTACTCGCCGATTACCAATCCATTTTTTTTTATTTTACACATTTTTGTTTTTTACAATGCTTTCTTAGGAGGGGAGTGGATGGTGTCAGTTTTTATTATTTTTTACAATTATTTATTGCAATATTTTTTTTCTTAGCCCTGTTGGGGCTTCGGTGAGATATCAGGGGTCTTAACAGACCTCCGACATCTCCCCTTTGAGACAGAGAAAGGGACTAATGACATGGATTCCCCAGTCCCTTTCTCAGCTGCACTGAAAATGAATGGACAGGAGACAGAGGCTCCTATCCATTCGTAAACTGAAGCATCGTAAACACAGGTTACAATGTTTCAGTTATATGAATGAATAGTCAGTGATCACTGACTCTGTTCATTCGGAAAAGGTAGGAGCCGGGAATAGTGGCTCCTACCACCGCTCTCCATCCTGACAGAGGGGGCGGATGAGGCTATGGAGGGTGACACAGAGCACAGAGGGGGACATTGAGGGTGACACCTAGCACATAAAGTGGAGGAGGAGAGCAGCAGCATGGAGGGGGAGAGGCAGCAAGGAGGGGGGACACAGAACGTGGAAGAGGAGAGCAGAAGAATTCGAGGACAGCAGCAGCACGGATGGGGGAACTGGAGGAGGATACAGGGACAGTCAGATATCGGGTGAAGCATCAGCATTTTCCCCGAGGACAAGTACTCGGGGGGGGGGGGGGGGTTGTGTATCGGGACAACCCTACTTAACCACTTAAGGACCGCCGCATGTACATTTACATCAGCAGAATGGCACCGACAGGCACATCAATGTATGTATACGTTGGTGCCTTGAGGTGGGTTGGGGGTCCGATCGGGCGACCCATGCAGAGGGGGCGGCGGTTCGAAGGAGGAAGTGATGTGATCTCTCCCCTCAGCGGTTTTTTTATCCACCGCTGAGGAGAGATCACATCACATCACACAGTAAGTCTGCAAAACACTACACTGGCACACTACACATAAACACATTTAACCCCCGCGATCGCTCCCCCCCTCCCCCCCTGTCAGTGTAACTGAATGCAGTAATCGTACATATGATTACTGTATTTAGTGTCAGTGTGACAGTCAGTTAGTGTTAGGTTCAGGGTAGCCCCGTACGCCCCCTGATAAAGTTTTAACCCCTTGATCACCGCCCTAGTTAACCCTTTCACTCCCTATTGCCAGCGTCACTAAGCGATCATTTTTCTGATAGCTGTATTAGTGTCGCTGTTCCCGCTAGGTAGCTATTATTTTTTTTTTATTATTATTTTTTTTACTAAAGACATGTGGCTAAATTTTGGCCTAAATCAGCCCTCAAAATTTCCACTCGCCTACTAGCATTTGGCGAGTGGATTTATGCTGGGGGCGAGTGATGACAGGGCTGCATGACCAATCTCCCTCCAATCTGTGCCTACAATTAGAGCCCTGATGCAATTGGTGGCCAGAGGAAAGGTGCATGCTCGGGAAAAGTAGTCTGGTGAGCCGCACACAGGCAGAGCAGTACACAGGTGCTCTCCTTACAATTCTCATTAAGCCATGGGACCTAACAGTATGACCTCTCTGAGCCTGCCCCCCTCCCCCGACCAATGTAGCTGGAGAGCAGGGAGCAGGAAGTAATAAGTGAGGCGGTGGATTGCGAAAATTACCACTCTGGTGCAGCACTCACTGAAAGTTGCCCTGACATGAGAGCGGCAGCCTTCCAGTTTGTGCAGTTTTCTTCTCCCTGTGCTCTATGTAAGTGTCCAACAGTTCAGCCTGAGCACTTCAAACAGACTGGTCTCAATGTGTGCTGTGCGGTGTCAGTGTGCGCTGTGCTATGGTGTCAATGGCTGTGCAGTTGTGTGGATCTCATCGCTGGATTGTACTCCCTCCCGCTGTGCTGCAGCTCCTCTCCTCACTGCCAGGCTGAATAAAAGGGGGAAGTGGGGACATGCAAGCGTGGAGCCGCACACACAGGCTCCTGATGATAAGATGAATAGGAGAGAGAGGATGGATGAGAGTTGCAGAGTAGACAGCAAGAGAATGGGGAAGAGACCCAGTTCTAGTGCCCTGTCCCTCTGGTCTGCCCCCAGTGCCCTGTCTCTCTGGTCTGCCCCCAGTGCCCTGTCTCTCTGGTCTGCCCCCAGTGCCCTGTCTCTCTGGTCTGCCCCCAGTGCCCTGTACCATGTTGTTGTTAATATTTAATTGTGTAACTTGATTTTGCATAATACATTTAACAGTGTCATTCCATGAGATAATCTACGAGGGTGTGTTTACCTACGAGGGCTTGAAATTTTGAGCCCTGGCCTAAATGTTTGACTAAAATTTAGTTTATTTGATTTTTCTTATAACAAAGTAAAAAATATTTTATGTTGCTCTATTTTTGTATATAGCGCAAAAAATAAAAATCGCAGAGGCGATCAAATACCACCAAAAGAAAGCTCTATCTGTGGGAAGAAAAGGATGCAAATTTTGTTTGGGAGCCACATCGCACGACTGCGCAATTGTCAGTTAAAGCGACGCAGTGCCGAATCGCAAAAAGGGGCAAGGTCATTTACCTGCATTTTGGTCCGGGTCTTAAGTGGTTAAAAGCAATTAAAAATGCAAAGTTTGGCAGTTTTGAATGCTGTCACTCTTAAAAATTGTAAATGAGTGCCACCCATTTAAAAGTCAGCCACTACAAAAAGTGTAGCAGCTGACTTTTAAAAATTCAGACACTCGCCTGTCCCACGATGCGGACGTACAAAGCCCCGCTCCTCTCCCCCCCCCCCTCTGCGCAATCGGCATTCTTACTGTGGGCGCCGACTGTAGCTTCACAGTCGGGCATGGAGTGCGCATGCGCGAGCCTCACTGCGCGCTGTGAAATCTTCTGGGACCTGTGACATATCCCAGAAGATTGCAGGGAGGGGGGAGAAGTTATCTTCCTTCCGGTGCCAGGGGAGGAAGTGGGAACTGGGTGCCTGTAAAAAGGTTACCTAAATGTGGCATATCAGGGGGTCACCAGCACTTAAAGCGGAAGTTCCATTTTTGGGTGGTACTCCGCTTTAAGTCACCAGTAAACCTTGGTTACTAGATTTGATCGAAGATTTTTCTTCTGGTCTCCGGCCAGCCGGTGTTTCATCAGATTTGGTGACCAGTCAGAATTTATAATGTAAGTGATGTTCCACCATCTTGCTACACCCTGCACTCCTCCACAGTAAGGATATACCAAAAAGGGGGCAAGCAGACCTTTTGTTACACCTACCAGAGTTTTGCACTTCAGTTATTTTTAACAGTAAAAGTAGCATATATGGTGAAATGCAGTATTTGGAAATCCATCGGACTGTTTACATGTTGAATTATAAAAGCAGCGGTTCTGTCCGATTAGCAAACCTGTGAGATCGGCAGGATTGCCACTGTTTTTAAAATTCAACATCTAAACCAGTGGTGCCCAACCAGTGGCCCGTGGAGCCCACTGATGTGGCCCACGACCTCCTGCTCTGGGATGGCTGGTTGGCAAGCCCAGATTGCAGGTTGCCGACCTGCCATCTCAGAGCATCAGTGGTGTAGGTAGACTGCAGACATTCAGTGTAAAAGCAGCCTTTTGTCCCTTTCACACGAACGGTTCGACCCAATCGGACCCTCCATTCACCTCTATGGAGCGGCAGATTGTATCAGAGGGCCCATAGAGTATATTGGTCTGTGCCTGTGTCTGCTTTGCATATGCAGACTGGACACAGACCTGTCATCTGCCCAGTCTACTCATTGTGGCCCGCTACTGGTTACTAAGTCGCTTAAGTGGCCCTCGGCCTTCAAAAGGTTGGGCACACCTGATCTAAACAGTCCGTCCGATTTTTAAATACTGTACTTGAACTTCTCAGCTCTGTTTTACTGTTAAAAATAAGTGTGAAATGCAAAACTCCGGTGTGAGCTGCACCCAGAGGACAACCTGATTCAGGCCAATTAGAGCCTCAGCCTGAAATCGCATGCTCACATCATATTTGTGGACCTAATAGACACCCATTAGTCCGGTGCCTGCACAGTGCACACACATTATGTGACACATATGAACATTTTTTTTATTTATTTATTATTTTTTAAATGATAAAATGTCTAACAGTTTTCAATATGTTAAAGTAGATTTCTTATTTGCAAAATAACTTTGGGGGGGCCCTTATGGACCTGGCCGCCACTGGATCTACTTTATATAAAAGGGCCCTCTGATTCCTCCTGTAATGAATTGTATTGTAACCGTATTGTCTGCCCCCATGTTGTAAAGCGCTGCGCAAACTGTTGGCGCTATATAAATCCTATATAATATAAAATACTACAAAAATGGCTACTTAGGAAAATCACTCTCAATAATGAATACCAGTTAGGAGATAAAAGCAAGGCAAAGCCTCATAGTGCAGTAAGACTACATATTGTGTGAAGTCTAGCATTCAGATATCCTACCACTATTGGCCATAGCACAATTTTTGTTTGTTATATTTGCTCCATGTATCCTATATCAACAGCTTTTAGCCCTGGTTCACATTGGTGCAATTTGATATGTCAAATGCGCATGTCAAATCTGCGGCAATGGCACTGTCCTTTCAAAAAGCAGTTTACTACTTTTAGCAATTTCGGGGTGCGATTTCCATTGACATCTGTGCAGAAACCCACAGATGTCTGAAATCGCCACCAAAATTAAGACTGACAAGCGGGAGTGAAATTGTCCGAGTTCAGCTGAACTTGCAGGGCTTAATTCCTGTAGCTCAGTGTGAACCTGGGCTTAAAGAGTCAGGAGGAATTACATCAAGGTAACATAGCTAATAGTACTTTACCTTTGACGTGTGCTAAAGTTTCCATAGACATATGCTGCTGAAATTCTTTGAACAAATATATATATATTTTTTTCTTTTTTGACATTAACAAAAATAACGTAGTCGGCAGGATTTGAACCTGCGCGGGGAGACCCCAATGGATTTCTAGTCCATCGCCTTAACCACTCGGCCACGACTACCTGGCTGAGAGTGCTCTTAGGAGCTTGCTTCTGAAAAGATGGGTCACACATAGTGATGATTGGTCTCGCAGCTTGCTTTGCGGCTGGAGCCAATTGGATCCACACATTAAGCTTTACAAACTGTAGGTGCAATTCATTTAGTTCCGAATTCGTTTTTTAACACATTTTTACAAGTTAGTTGATTACGAAATTTCCGAACTTTTACATTTCTGAATTTTTGAATTTACGAAAATACTAAATTTCGTAAATTAGAGAATTTAGAACATTCTAATTTTCGGGAATTCAGAAATGCGAAAAATTTTCAAATTGACGAATTTCCGAAAAAAGCTAAAAAAAACAAATGAAACGAAAACAAACGTTTACGGCAGTACACATGTCTAATTGGATTAGTGACACTAAAGGTTTGCTTTGCAGAGTGGTCCTGAACATCCTCTTCTGGGGTCCCACGGCAGCTCTCGCAGCTCCTCCCCCTCATCAGATAACACCCTCTGGGAAGCTCTCTTCCGAGGGGGTTACCTTGCGGGTGCGCTCCCGTGTCATATATGCGGCGTCCGTAGCCACCGAGTGTATGACTCGGCTCTGCCGATGGCGGCCGCGTCATTAGATTTGATTGACGGCAACGGAAGCCTGCTATCAATCTATCCAATAAACAGCCGAGAAGCAGTGGAGAGAGCGAAGCAGGATCGCGCCTAAACTGAAATTCGGGGCTCAGGTATGTAAAACGGGGGGGGGGGGGATGGACAGTGCAAGGTGTTTGGGATGCATTAAGGTGAAAAAACTTAACCTCTTTTGAAGACAAAAAGCACTTTTAGCTGGTTTATAACCTTAATGCAACTACAGTGCAGAAAATAAGTATTTGAACACCCTGCTATTTTGCAAGTTCTCCCACTTGGAAATCATGGAGGGGTCTGAAATTGTCATCGTAGGTGCATGTCCACTGTGAGAGACATAATCAAAAAAAAAATTCCAGAAATCACAATGTATGATTTTTTTAACTATTTATTTGTATGATACAGCTGCAAAGAAGTATTTAAACACCTGAGAAACTCAATGTTAATATTTGGTACAGTCGCCTTTGTTTGCAATTACAGAGGTCAAACGTTTCTTGTAGTTTTTCACCAGGTTTGCACACACTGGAGGAGGGATTTTGGCCCACTCCTCCACACAGATCTTCTCTAGATCAGTCAGGTTTCTGGGCTGTCGCTGAGAAACACGGAGTTTGAGCTCCCTCCAAAGATTCTCTATTGGGTTTAGGTCTGGAGACTGGCTAGGCCACGCCAGAACCTTAATATGCTTCTTACAGAGCCACTCCTTGGTTATCCTGGCTGTGTGGTTCGGGTCATTGTCATGTTGGAAGACCCAGCCTCGACCCATCTTCAAAGCTCTAACTGAGGGAAAGAGGTTGTTGCCCAAAATCTCGCAATACATGGCCCCGGTCATCCTCTCCTTAATACAGTGCAGTCGCCCTGTCCCATGTGCAGAAAAACACCCCCAAAGCATGATGCTACCACCCCCATGCTTCACAGTAGGGATGGTGTTCTTGGGATGGTACTCATCATTCTTCTTCCTCCAAACACGGTTAGTGGAATTATGACCAAAAAGTTCTATTTTGGTCTCACCTGACCACATGACTTTCTCCCATGACTCCTCTGGATCATCCAAATGGTCATTGGCAAACTTAAGACGGGCCTTGACATGTGCTGATTTAAGCAGGGGAACCTTCCGTGCCATGCATGATTTCAAACCATGACGTCTTAGTGTATTACCAACAGTAACCTTGGAAACGGTGGTCCCAGCTCTTTTCAGGTCATTGACCAGCTCCTCCCGTGTAGTCCTGGGCTGATTTCTCACCTTTCTTAGGATCATTGAGACCCCACAAGGTGAGATTTTGAATGGAGCCCCAGTCCGAGGGAGATTGACAGTCATGTTTAGCTTCTTCCATTTTCTAATGATTGCTCCAACAGTGGACCTTTTTTCACCAAGCTGCTTGGCGATTTCCCCGTAGCCCTTTCCAGCCTTGTGGAGGTGTACAATTTTTTGTCTCTAGTGTCTTTGGACAGCTCTTTGGTCTTGGCCACGTTAGTAGTTGGATTCTTACTGATTGTATGGGGTGGACAGGTGTCTTTATGCAGCTAATGACCTCAAACAGGTGCATCTAATTTAGGATAATAAATGGAGTGGAGGTGGACATTTTAAAGGCAGACTAACGGGTCTTTGAGGGTCAGAATTCTAGCTGATAGACAGGTGTTCAAATACTTCTTTGCAGCTGTATCATACAAATAAATAGTTAAAAAATCATAAATTGTGATTTCTGGATTTTTTTTTTTGGATTATGTCTCTCACAGTGGACATGCACCTACGATGACAATTTCAGACCCCTCCATGATTTCCAAGTGGGAGAACTTGCAAAAAAGCAGGGTGTTCAAATACTTATTTTCTGCACTGTAGCTCTGGTGAGTTCATTGAGTGAGACTGGCCGCGGTGCATAAAGGGCAACACTTTATAGAATATCATTAGGCTTACCTGTAGGTGAAAAAACTATCTCTAAACCTTTACGTTTAGGAGATATTCCCCTCACAATGCGCTGCTGACTGCAGTGGCGCCTGCGCACAAAGGATTTTTGGCTGAAGGCCTTGCCAGAAAAGTCTCCTGCGCGCATTCACGGGAGTGACGACATCCACTTAGAGCGATGGAGCCACGATACCCGGAAGACACGCCGAGGCAAAATGTCAGCTGCCTCACCGTGGACCGGGAGGGATACAGACGCCTTGTTCTAAGGTAAGTATTTATTTCATATTGGCTCATGCCTTTTCCCTTACAGCTGTAAAAAAAAAAAAGTCTGTGGGTATACAATCGCTGCAAGAGGCACTTTATTACAGCAGTATGCATGTTTTTTTAATGAATTTATTAGTGATATTGTATTTGTACTTTTCCCTTCTCGTCTTTCAGGACAGCCACCATAGAGAGATGGGCTCCTCCTCTTCCTTTGGGAAACACTGCACAGCCTTTAAGATCTCTCCTCCCCCTGCCAGACCTCAGTTCTTAGTGTTTCCTCCGGTGGGGAGACGCTGCTTTAGGAACCAGGGCTGTGCAGTCAGGGGACTGTGGCCTCTCAGAATTTTGTTAGGGGAGCAGGGGCCTCCTACATGTGTTTGGCAGGTACTCGCCTCCACTTCACGCCACCCCAATCCGTGTCGAGCGTGGCAGCCGGCTTGAGGGAGGACCTCTATCGTGTCCACAGGACCGCGGCAGGGAAGCAGCTCCGGGTGTCCTGTTTTTTACAGGCCACATGTATTTTTTTTTCTAAAATTTGTGGGCCGAGTGGCGGGTGATGTCATTTTCTGGCGGCACGTCGGAAGGCTTCCCCTTTAAACTGCGACTTCCGGTTCCGTGTCGCGGCGCTGATGGAGGCCCAGGCGCTGGAGGAGTCAGGAACTCGCTGGGGCGAGTAAGACACAGCGCAACCACCAGAAATGTCGGTGGCGTCTCTGGAGAAGGACGCTTTCTCCAGCCAGCCCAAGGTAAGGGGTCCCTATACCTTAGGCCTTGTTTTTCCCTCATTATATCCCCTGCGGTTGTTGAGGAGGGGGGACCTAGCATGGGTGTTTGTCTAGCACTCCCCCAGGGTTGTAACCCCTATTTTTCTTTTTTATGTGTGGTTGCTTTTTTCTGCTGTCTTTTAAGAGTCTGGAAAATCGGCTGGGAAGACACTCTTCCTGAGTCCTGGCTTAAAGTGGAGGTTCACCCTTAAAACCACTTTCTCTTATCCCATCCTTATCCCTGTCTTTTTTTTTTTTGTGTACTTCTTAATAGATAATTAAATTTTCGTCCTACCGCGGCCTGCGCAGTCAGCTCCTGGGTCTGTGCGCAGGCGCCGAGAACAGCCGAGTGCTAGTCGGCTGTTTTCGGAAGGCGTGACGCGATATAGCGGCGCAATATACCGCGGTAAGACGAAAATTTAATTATCTATTAAGAAGTAGGTACACCGATAAAAAAAAAAAAGACAGCATGCTGACGCCAGTATGCTGGATGGGATGGGAGAAAGTGGTTTTAAGGGTGAACCCCCTCTTTAAAGTTTTGTGTAGGGACTGCATACACTCATTGGTCAGGGAAAGAGATGCAGAGCAGGAAGTTAGTTTAGCAGCCTCCTGTAAAAAAGCTTTCTTCCACTTTTGCTTCCTTCAAATCCTTATTTGCATCCTGCACTACCTGGAGCTGACGAAGGGTTTTAGGAAGTCAAACTCTCTATCTGTTTTGTTTTCTGGGTCTAGGAAAGGACAGAAAGCGTCTTGGCGCACAATTGCTAGATGGCTTAGATTATCCATTGAGCAGGCATATACCTTGACTGGTAGGGAGATCCCTACAGGAATAAAGGCACACTCTACTCGAGCGTTGGCAGCTTCGCAGGCAGAAAAGGCTGGAGCTATACCAGAACAGATATGCAAAGCAGCAACTTGGTCCAGCTATACCACCTTCGTTAAGCACTATAGAGTAGACCTGGTGTCGGCAGGTGAGCAGGCCTTTGGGCGAAAGGTTCTGCAAGCCGTAGTCCCACCCTAGTTGGGAAGTGCTCGATTATCCTCTCTATGGTGGCTGTCCTGAAAGACGAGAAGGGAAAAATGGAGTTACACTTACCGATAACGTCCTTTCCAGTAGTCTTTCGGAGCAGCCCCGGTTACCCACCCGAAGATTTGGAAGGATTGTTTAAGTCCAAGAACATAGTATGATATTGATGTTTAATTGATGGATTACTAACATGTTCTTGTGTCTTCCCAGCTGACCGAAGGTGCTCGTATAAAAAGTGAGGTCTGGCAGGGGGAGGAGAGCTCTTAAAGGCTGTGCAGTGTTTCCCAAAGGAAGAGGAGGAGCCTATCTCTCTATGGTGGCTGTCCTGAAAGACTACTGGAAAGGACGTTACCGGTAAATGTAACTTTTTTTTAATGATATATATCAGAGGTGCGCATCTTCACTGACCTCACGATTCGATGCGATTACGATTATCATGTCAACGATTCGATTCCGCGATGCATCACAATGCATCAAGATTACTGCGCACGGTTTTCATAAAAATTTTTTCAAGCTAGAGATAACCCAAGATAATGTCTGGCAGATGAGCGGACTTCGGGAAAATGGCGGCGTGACGACTTCCGCCGACATCACGAAAATGGTGGATTGTTTACTTCCCAAGATTGTGTCTGGCAGATGAACGGACTTCGGGAAAATGGCGGCGTGACGACTTCCGCCGACATGGCGAAAATGGCGGATTGTTTACTTCCGCCGTCGCCGCCATCATCATGGATAGTGATGTTGCACTAGCCAAGTGGATTGGGGGTGACTGGTAACATCGCGGTGCGATCGGGTTATCTCTACATGGGCTCTGAATCACGTAGATTCAGATAGATCACATGCTAACTGTCTTTAAAGACTATTTAATTAATGATCTGTCGCAGGAGCGGGTTTCAAGAAAATGGCGGCTCGGCGACTTCTGCAAATGCCGAAAAAATGGCGGATAATGTACTTCCGCCGACGCCATATAAATGTAATCGCTTGACACTTCAGCAGGTTCCCCAGATGAAGGCAGTTGCCGTAACGCGTAGGGATTGACGGACACCTGGAGTGACGTGAGGATCCGGCTTATGCCGTTTGTTTTTAAGCTGTTTTTTATTCCTTTGATGTAAGGAGATTACTTTTATTAAATGATCGTTGTCTGATGATACTACACTATGGGAGTCTCTCTTTCTTCACTTTTGTTTCCTGAGTTGGTATAGATATATTTTTGGCTCTGTGAGGTCCCGGATGTTTGCTAACCCAGCATACCTTACAAGAATATTAGAGATACCTGAGGGTATTTGATGCAGTTATTTTGTGGCAGTGAGGTGAGAGGCCTGTGAGGCTGTTTTTTCCCACGGAGTGACACCCACACGAATACTGTGAACACTGGATGACACACGGACTGTTGTTTACTAACACCTATTCACTTTGGCACTTTATGCACTTTTGGACTTTAATATACAGATTTCTATATAGATTTCACAGTTATATCCTATTTTAAGGCACGTGTGTTTAATTTGGTTATTTGGATACTACACTATTATCTTTTAGTAGCGCAAGATCATTTATTATCACCTGATTGTTATTTTGTGTTATGTAAACACTTTTAGGTTTTGCAGCAACTGTTAAATAGATATATTTATTGCTATTTATTTTATTCATATAGCGTTTATTTGCACTTTAATTGCTCCACTTAGCGCGAAGGCATACACATATCAGTTCAGTGATCAATGTGTAATGAGAAATGCAATGCTCACTCATTCAGGGACCAGGCTGGAAGGTCACACACCTTGGAATCTGTAGCTGCTGGCTGTTCTTCATATCTCCCGCGCACATTCCCCCCCCCCCCCTCTCCTTCACAGCTGGACATCGGGATAGGAGTAGGTGGGTCAGGTAGACAGAGGAGTAGGGGCAGCTGTATGCAATGCTTTGTTCTGTTCATTTGGGAGGGGGGAGTGAACTTTGCTGTGCTGTGTCACACTCAGCTCTGCTGCAGCCTCTGGCCCCTGAATGTATAGACTGATTTCTCCTGTCCTACTGATGGGATAAATCGGTCTCTCTCAAATTGTTACAGCGATAATTAGTGGCTGGAAACACTGCATTGCATCCCCTCCCACAGTGCAGGATCTCCAGGGACTTCGGCAACACTGACTGTTCAGTCACTCCCACGGACAGCCAGTGATCTGTCTCGCAGCTCCGTACGTGCCAATCAGGGAGATGACAGGGGTCACTGTCCATATTCTCAGGAGGGGGAGAGCCTGGGTGTGGGCAGCATACTGAGGCTTGACGAGGAAACACTGCACCAGGCTCAGCCAGCTGATCGGTGCAAAAATTCACTGCTGGGGGGGGGGGGGGGGAGGAGGAGCCTGGATGACCTGAACACAGTATCTGAGTACACCCTCACATTTTTGTAAAAATATATGTTTTCATGTGCCCACATATGAAAACGACGTTTAAACCACACATGTGAGGTATCGCTGTGAACGTTTGACCGAGAGCAATAATTTTGTCCCTAGACCTCTTCTCCAACTAAAATGATGTAACCAGTAAAATAATTTAAAGCATCACCTATGGGGATTTTAAGTAGCAAAGTTTGGCGCCATTCCACAAGCGTGTGCAATTTTGAAGGGTGACATGTTGGGTATCTATTTACTCGGCATAACTTCATCTTTCATATTATGCAAAAACATTGGGCTAACTTTAATGTTTTTTTAACCACTTGTCATCTGCCCACCGTCAAATGACGGCGGGCAGACTACTCCATTATCCTGACATCACGTCATATGACGTGATGTCCCTTTAAAGCCGCGGGCAGACGCGCACCCGCCACTCCGCGGGGATCCCGTGCGAGTGCCCGGCGGCAACGATCGCCGCCGGGCACACGCGATTGCTCAGTAACTGAGCGGGGACGTGGAGCTCTGTATGTAAACACAGAGCTGCACGTCCCTGTCAGGGAGAGAGAAGATCGATTGTGTCCCTTGTACATAGGGACACAATCGTTCACCTCCCCCAGTCTCCCCCCACAGTTAGAACACTCATAGGACACACATTTAACCCCTTCCCCGCCCCCTAGTGGTTAACCCCTTCACTTAACTGCCAGTCACATTTATACAGTAATCAATGCATATTTATAGCATTGTTCACTGTATAAATGTAAATGGTCCCAAAAGTGTCAGAAATGTCTGCCATAACGTCGCAGTCCCGATAAAAAAAATCGCAGATCACCGCCATTAATAGTAAAAAAAAAAAAATGCCATAAACTATCCCCTATTTTGTAAACGCTATAAATTTTGCGCAAACCAATCGATAAACGCTTATTGCATTTTTTTTTTTTACCAAAAATATGTAGAATACGTATCGGCCTAAACTGAGGGAAAAATTTTTTTTTTATATATTTTTTGGGTTATTTATTATAGCAAAAAGGAAAAAATATAGCATTTTTTAAAAATTGACGCTCTATTTTTGTGTATAGCGCAAAAAATAAAAACAGCAGAGGTGATCAAATACCACCAAAAGAAAGCTCTATTTGTGGGAAAAAAAGGACGCCAATTTTGTTTGGGAGCCACGTCGCACGACCGCGCAATTGTCAGTTAAAGCGACGCAGTGCCGGAAGCTTATATTTTGTCTGGGCAGGAAGGGGGTGTAGGTGCACAGTAGGTAAGTGGTTAAAAAAAACACAAAACTGTTTTCCAAAAAAACGTGTTTGAAAAATTGCTGTGCAGAAGTTGCAATGACCGCCATTGTATTCTCTAGGGTCTTTGCTAAAAAAAGCATATATATATATATATATATATATATATATATATAATATATATATATAATGTTTTGGGGTTCTATGTCATTTTCTGGCAAATAAATGATTTTTACATGTTGGAGAGGAATATCAGAATTGGTCTGGGTGCTCTAGAACGCCTGATGGTGCTCCCTGCATGTTGGGCCTCTGTATGTGGCCACGCTGTGTAAACGTCTCACACATGTGGTATCGCCATACTCGGGAGGAATCGCAAAATGTGTTTTGGGGTGTAATTTGTGGTATGCATATGCTGTGTGTGAGAAATTACCTGCTAATATTAACATTTTGTGGGGGGGGGGGAATCTTGATTTTGCAAAGAATTGTGGGAAAAAATTACAACTTCAAAAAACTCACAATGCCTTTTTCTAAATACCTTGGAATGTCTTGTTTCTAAAAAGGGGTCATTCGGGGGGTATTTGTACTTTTCTGGCATGTTAGGGTCTTAAGAAATTAGGCCGTCGGTACTTCAGGTGTGATCAATTTTCACATTCACGTGATATTGGCACCATAGCTTGTGGACTCTATAACTTTCACCCAGACTAAATAATATTGAATTTTTTGTTTACCAAAGATATGTAGCGGTATACATTTTAGGCCAAATTTATAAAGAAAAATTACTTTTTAGCAAAATTTCATAATAGAAAAAAAACATTTTTTACAAAATTTTCGTTTTTTCATTTAGAGCGAAAAAAATAAAAACCGCAGTGGTGATCAAATACCACCAAAGGAAAGCTCTATTTGTGGGGGGGGGAGGACAACAATTTTATTTGGTTACAGTGTTGTATAGTTGAGTTATTGTCATTAAAAATGTGAGAGCACCAAAAGCTGAAAATTGGTCTGGTTATTAAGAGGGTTTTAAGTGCCCAGTGGTCAAGTGGTTAAAGTGAGCAAGAACTACATTTATCTAACATGGCACCTATCTAGGAAAGTGCTGCATAAGTTAAAGGACAAGTGTCGATCAAATGGAAATTTTCCACCCCGTTCGTCGATAGATCGTCATTTCATGAACTGGCCACATTTCTATATATGTCCAGCTTAAGTCTTTCAACTGGTAATTTTTCCAAATTCCGTAACTAAATAATTGAAAACAATGTACTCCACGTGTTATTTGTAAACCATTGGTTCCTCACCTGGGTTAGATCGAACCCCAGGGGGTCAGTAAGTCAGTCTCGTGGGTTTGGCGAAGGTCAAGACACACACTGGCGTAGCGTGTGGGGGGGGGTGGTCGGGTGCACCGGGCGCAACATTTAGGGGGGCGCCAGTGTGGACTGTCATTCTATTTGTATTTACCGTGTCATTTTGTCTGTGCACCGGACCGACCATCATGTTCAGTTTCGACAATGGCGAGCCGGCGTGCTGTGATTGGGTGAATAGGTCACGTGGCCTGGCCTGTCTGTGATCACAGCGGGTGGCGCATGCACTTGGAGTCTCCCGCCTCAGCCTCGCTGTCACTCTGATGCCGCCGTCATCTCCTCCGCGGTCCGGATCACTTCACCGACCATGGCAGTGGCACTGCAGGCAGCAGTGGCGCATATCGTGGACAGACGGGATTCGGAAGAGCAGGTATGACTGACACGAGTCATGTTGCTTGCCCGGCCACTGGCGATGTGTCTGGGACTGGGGGAGCGGCCTGAGCGCCGGAGGTCCAGGACGACTAGTAGGGCATGTGGACTGGAGATGGATAAATATTCTGGCTGATTCTGAACGGCGGTGGCTTATTAAAGCGGAGCTCCAGCCGCAATTTTTTTTTTTTTTTAAGTCGGCAGCTACTAACAGTGTAGCTGCTGACTTTAAATAAGGACACTTACCTTGTCCTACTTGCCCGCGCTGATGGGCCCCCCGATGCCGGTCCCACGATCGCTCCGGATCCCGCGCCGCCATTCACACTATGGGAAACAGGCAGTGAAGCCGTACGGCTTCACTGCCTATTTCCTACTGCGCCTGCGTGAGTCTCACGCTGGCTTGTGAATGGGCGCGCTGCTCTCTGAGAACACACACAGTTCCCAGAAAGCAGCGCGCCCCATTCACAAGGACAAGAAGAAAAGGCACCGCGGAGTGGAAGAGGCAGATTACGGACTTCCGCATAGCAACAGGTATTTCGGGTAAGTATTTTTTTTTTTTCAGGTTTTTTTTATTTATTTTTTTAAACAATATGGGAAAATGTTGTTTTCCTGGGTGGAGCTCTGCTTTAAGTAAATGATATATAAATTATATACCAAACCTAGAAAGGATTTTAAAGGTGGACCACATACAAAAAAAATAGTAATAAAAAAATGATATCGAGTACAGTGCTATAAGGCTCATACGTATGTTTTGAATTTGAAAAAAATTATATTTTTTCCAATTGAGAAGGGCTCAGTGAATGCGCATATGAAACTGGTTGGGTTCAGTACCTCCAACAAGGTTAAGAACCACTGTCTTAAACAGTGATAATAAATTACATAAAGGTAAACGTGTAATAACCCAACCCCACTAAATATACCTTGTTGTTTTTAAAAAAAATGTAAGTAATAAACATGTTATACTTGCCTCCTCCTGTGCAGTTGGTTTCTCACAGAGCAGGCTGGATCCTCCTTCTCAGGTCTCTTTGCTGCTCCTAGTCCCTCCCTCCTTTTGAGTGCCCCTCAGCCAGCAGCTTGCTACAGGGGGAACCCGAGTCAGAGGAATTTTTTTGCCCCTGCCGGAGCATATTGGCTCAGCACGGCCAGGGTCTTTTTTTTGCCTTCCTCTGGACCAAGCCAGGAGAGAGGGTTTAGCTAATTCCTCTCTCCATCACCCTTGAACCCCCCCCCCCCCCCCCGGTGTCTGGCGACCATGGCAAATCGGCAATATTCTGCAGAAACCATTTGGAGTTTGAGGCAATTCGCCGCAATACTACCAGCCATCACCAAAAAAGCCTTAAAGGAACACTAAAGGTTCGTTTTTTATTAGATCAATTGATTGCTGTAAGTTAGAGCATTTAAATATCACTTATCTCGTTTTTCCTTTTGACCTCCAAAATACAGTAATCCAGGTTTGAAAATGCCATTTCCTGTCTCTCCTCTTCTTGCTTTCCACCAGCGCCTGCATGGTGGAAAGCAGAATGTTCTCACCCCCTCCCCATGACTACAGCCCTGCGTGAAGATGCTCTCTTAACCCTCATAGGCATGGAGGCTAAGCCTAATGGGAAATGTAGTTCCCATTAGGCCGTGATGTAGCAAGAATGCATGCACACTGCAAACCAGGAAGTCAGTGAGAATAACGATTTAGGAGTGACGGAGGTGAATAAAACAGCTTGATTTCAACAGGTATCAAACTAGTTATAATGCAAAACATTGCTTTTTACTTTATCAGCTACTGTCAGACTTTAATTTAAGAGGAAAATATTTTTGTCTTTACAACCCCTTTAAGAATTGAGCGACTATTGAGAATCGATCGACTGTCAGATATTTCAGCCATTTACCCCAGCCTAAGCACATATCACATATCATGTGTTTTGATCAACACAAGATCGGCAGTAAAACCGACTGGAAATCCGTGACCTCGTTCTACAATGCGATCTAGACTGACTCTTTATTACAGAGAGCTGGCTCACAGCCGACTGTAACACCATTCTAAGAGAACTGGTGCCAGAAAACTACCGTATTATAGCGGAAAACAGAATAGGGCAAAGAGGAGGCCTGGCGGTGATCCACAAGACTCACCTTGCGATCACTAAACCAGTACTTCAAAACCCTATTCCATTCATGGAAACCCTTAGGCCGCGTACACACGAGGGGATATGTCCGCTGAAACCGGTCCGATGGACCGTTTCAGCAGACATCTCCGCTCGTGTGTATGGGCTAGCGGACAGATTTCTCCACCCGACAGATTTCAAAGCAAGCTTTGAAATCTATCCGGTGGGAATCTGTCCGCCCGACATGTCTGCTGGTTAGTACACTTACCAGCAGACATGTCGGCCCCCACCGCCGCCGCGCCGCTGCCGAATGGATTCGGCGCATGCGCGGAAGTGTTTTACTTCCTGGTGCGGTGACGCGGCGGCGTCAACGTCACCGCCACGTCACCACGTCACCGCGGGGAATTTGATCCGATGGTGTGTACACGCCATCGGATCAAACTCCCGATCGGACATATCCGATGGAAATGGTCCGCGGACCGTTTTCATCGGATATGTCCGATCGTGTGTACGCGGCCTTACTCTGCAACTGCAAACAAATTCAAAGGAGACCATCCACATGCTTCTCTGCTATAGGCCACCTGGCCCAAAATTGCAGCTACTACCATCATTGACGGAGTTCATCTCCACTTACACCCTCAACAGCAAACACCTTTTGCTGCTCGGGGATTTCAACCTCTGGGCCAACTTCTCACAAGACCCCGTTGCCGATGCCTGTATTGACCACCTGGAAGGTTTAGGGCTACAGCAACTAGTATGTGGGGCCCACACATGCTTCAGGTCACACACTCGATCTTATTTTCAGACAAGATCTGGAAATAAAAATGTTTCGAAAATGAACTGTTGCCATGACTGATCACCATGCAATTAAATTCATTATTTCCAAAATCCCCCCCGCAACAAAAACATCTAGACCAGTGACAACACACTGGACTAGATGCCAGAAGAAGCTCCACTCGGAACTCTTCAAAACCACCTTAAAGAGGAGTTCCACCCAAATTTGGAACTTTCTCTTGTTCCACTCCTCACCCCCTTACATGCCACATTTGGCATGTAATTTTTTTGGGGGGGGGAGTGGGGGCTTTAGTAGGAGTGGGACTTCCTGTCCAATTCCTGCTTCCGCCGAGGGGCTGGTTAGGCGATTAAGCCTTAATCGCCTACACCAGCCCCTCCCTGTAGGCGATCACATGGGACACTGACAGGTCCCATGCGATCGCCTCTCCAATCAGCCGCGCGCGCATGCGCAGTGCGGCTCGCGCATGCGCAGTGGGTGCCCGACCGTGAAGCCGAAGGCTGTCACGGCTGGGTGCCCACAGTCGAGATGGAGACGCCGGCCGGGGAGGGGGGAGAGGAGCGGAGCCCCGGTCGGCGCGTCGCTGGAACGCAGGAGCAGATAAGCGAGTGTTTATTAAAAGCCAGCAGCTACACTTTTTGTAGCTGCTGACTTTTAATAAACACATTTTTTGGCTGGAATACCCCTTTAAGGAAAAAAATAAAAAAACAATTCAGCTGCATCAAACGGTCGTAGAAACACTGGATGCCAAAAAAACTCGGGCCTACTACAGTCAGCTGACTTGGTAGCGCCGAAACGAAAAACTGCAGCTGCTTTAACAACCAGTTGTCGTTACTGAAGCAAGAGCGCAGAAGGTAGGAAGCCGCCTGGAAAATAAGCTCTTCAGAGGTAAACCTCTTCATCTACAAAGCAACAACAAGAAAATACCACAAATCTTCCAAGCCAAGAAAAATTATTTTTCCGAGGCTATCAACATCGCCCACGCGAACTCTTCAACATGGTCATTCAGACCATGAAACCAGAATGTCTTGACGCCCCCAATTCAGACACACAAATTTTGCAATGAATTATCGGATTACTTCATTAATAAAATCGTGGGAATCCGTGAAAGCATTCAGCAAAACAATTCTACCCCTCAGCCCCCCCCCCCCCCCCAGCAATTTTTCACACAATACCCACAGTAATTCACCTCTATCAGGTAAGTTCACTCTGAAGCCCATCACCATCTATGCCACAAAGAATATCATTGGTACTTTGCGTAATGGCACAGCGCCAAATGATATCATCCCCACAAAACTGCTGAAGGAATGCGCCGACATCCTGGCACCTCCCATCACGCAGCTTATTAACCAGTCTTTCAAGGAAGGCATAGTGCCCTCACAGTTGAAAGAGGGCATAATCCAACCCATCTTGAAGAAACCCACCCTAGACCCCAAGGACCCACTCCACCGCCGTCCCATAACAGGCCTAAATGTACTCTCAAAGGTAATGGAAAAAGTAGTGGTACAACAGCTGCAACAGCATCTAGATACCCACAAGCTACTTGATCCATTTCAATCGGGTTTCCGTCCCGGACATGGGACTGAAACCGCGTTGCTCAAAATATAGGACGACGCTCTCGAGGCCGCAGGCGAAGGAGAATCTTGTCTTCTGTTTCTGTTGGACCTAAGCGCAGCTTTTGGCACTGTAGACCACAAACTATTGACACGGCTAGCTGAAGTAGCCAGAGTCGCAGAAGGCGATTTATCGCAAACAGTGAAGTTAGGACCTTTCACTTCTGAGAAATGCACAGTATCATTTGGAGTCCCTCAAGGATCGCCTCTGTCACTGGTGCTGTTTAACATCTATCTTCGTCCTCTTTCTGAGATTATCGGCAGCCAAAAACTGCTTTACCACTCATATGCAGACGACACGCAACTGTATTTCCGCATTGGCAACAAAAAGAATCACCACCTCAATCTAGAGACTTGCCTCTCTTTGATAGAGGACTGGATGACAAAGAGTTATCTTAAACTCAACGGAGCGAAAACAGAACTTCTCCTGTTTCACGCCAAGCGTAGGAATCAACCTGCAACAACATGGACATCCCCGCCCATTCTGGGCAAAAATCATCTCCCCTAGCGCCAAAGTCAAAAGTCTAGGGGTCATTTTTGACTCCTATATGACAATGGACGCACAAATAGGGTCAGTCAGCGGATTTCACCATCTGCTGCGCAGACTTACTCCTTTCATCCCCAAAGAAGACTTAGCGGTCGTGGTGGGAGCAATAGTTAACTCCAGACTGGACTAAGCAAATGCCCTTTACCTCGGACTCCCCAAGTTCCAAATCGCTCATCTGCAAGTCGTTCAGATCACGGCCGCCAGACTTGTGACGGGAAAAAACCCTGGGAATCAATCTCGCCTTCACCGAGAGCCCTTCACTGGCTGCCAGTAAAAGACAGAATTGCTTTTAAAGCACTGTCTGACGCATAGCTGTATCCATGGGAATGCTCCCCATTATTTATGCGAAAAAATAAAAGCTTTACATAAATATTTATAATGTGTACATGTTCATATATATAGTGTGTGTGTGTGTATATACATTATATAGGGGGACTCGTTATTTTAAATACATTAACCACGCCGTCAGTGTACTGAGCGGTGATATTTTATCACTGCTCAATAAACTGACATCTCCGTATTTCAGTGAATTTCTGGTACTGTAATCTTGTGAAGTATCACGAGATTTCAGTATCAGGGGCCGTTCTCCACTGTTTGAAGCGTTGGTAGATCACTTCACTCCTCCAAGGGTGAAGCGATCTTCTCCGCTTCATAAACAGGCACTCAGAGGAGAAACATCTTCACTGTGAATGCCGGAGAAAGAAGCAGTGAATAGATTTCACTGCTTCATAAACACACCTTAGCGTTCAGGAGAAAGATCAAGACTCCTCTCTTTTAATATCAAAGGAGATAGGAACAACAAGCGCCCAGAGGCGATTTAGTTCGCATGTGCCGCGCTATATAAGTTTTCATTCATTCAGAGCTCTGTGTATCCATTCAGACACAAAACCTCCAATCTGGCCCCTGTCCCCTCTCTCCCCGGGTTGGCTGACTGACTTTGACAGCCGCAGGAGCCAATGGCGCCCCTGCTCTGTCGCAGCAAATCAGGAGTGTACTGAATGGAATGCATTAAGATAAAAAAAAGTCTGCCTTTACAACTCCCTAAATTAGACATGTCCTAAGGTTTCCATAGACATAAGCTATAATTATCTCTAAGAATTTCAGCAGCTTTTTTTTTACAGTATGAACAAGTTAAAAGAAAGGACGTAGTCGGCAGGATTTGAACCTGCGCGGGGAGACCCCAATGGATTTCTAGTCCATCGCCTTAACCACTCGGCCACGACTACCTGGCTAAGAATGCCATAAGGATACCTGGTTGAGTGTCATAAGGAGTCTGCTTCTAAAAACATGGGCCACAAAAAAGGTATAAATGCTCCCTGGTTGTGTTGGGGGACCCATTAGGGGCATTCTGGACCTGATTATGTCCTCAGATGAGCAGATGTTTGGTTAGTTTCTATGCCAGTGATGGCAAACCCATGGCACGTGTGCCACAACCCGCACACCAAGCCCTCTCTGGGCATGCCAGGAGAAAAGCACACACTGACCTGCCATCCATCCCATAGAAACGGATTTGGCCACACTGCACCCCCAATCAAACTACATATCCCACTGGTCTCTAGAGCAATCAGTGACGTGTCTGAGATGGGAGTGAATGATGAGATGCAGCTCCCACAAGTCTCTGGGATGGGCGTGACAGAACACAACTCCCATGCGGCTGGAATCGGGGGGTGACGTGCGGGCGGGAATGAGCTGTCGGATTGGGAAACAGTCACTGGAGACGGGTGAGATGTGGACATTGTGGGGCTGATTTACTATTGTCACTGCGCTGCGCCGGTACATGCCTTAATTAGTGCGCTGGATGAATCCCTAATTAGGTGCATGAACCGGGCGCAGCAGCAGCGCAATGCAATTGATAATTAAAGCTGCCGCCGAACTCCCTGTATAAGTCTATGGGGGAAATCTGAAGTGTTCATTTTAAAGGCTAATCTGCAAGTTTCGTCCTAAAAAGTGTTTGGGGACCTCAGTCCTGCCCCAGGGGACATGTATCAATGCTTTTTTTTTATTTTTTAAAACTGCCGTTTTTTCGGGAGCAGTGATTTTAATAATGGTTAAAGTGCAACAATAAAAGTAAAATATTCCTTTAAATTTCGTACCATGGGGGTGTAATGTCAGCATGTAAAAAGCGGACGTTTCCCGTGGTTAGAAATGTCCCAGCACAAAATGACATTCTGAAGAAAAAAGCCGTTTTAAAACTGACTCGCGACAATAATGAATTGTCAGCTCCCCGCAAATGTGAGATTCATTCATAAAACATAAAAAAAAGCGTGGGGGTCCCCCCTAATTCCATTAGAAGGCCCTTCAGGTCTGATATGGATATTAAGGGGAACCCTGCAGTCTTTTTTTTAAAAAAATTACGTGGGGTTCCCCCCAAATATCCATACCAGGCCCTTCAGGTCTGGTGTGGAATTATAGGGGAACTCCACCCCAAATTAAAAAAAATGGCGGAGTCCCCCCAAAATCCGCACCAGATCCTTATCCGAGCACGTTGACCCGGCTGCAGAAAAGAGGGGGGACAGAGTGCGGGCCCCCCCTCTCCTGAACCGCACCAGGCCACATGCCCTCAAAAGGGTCGCTGGTTCGAATCCCGTTCGTGACACCATCTGCCTGGATCCCTGTGCCTGCGTGGGTTTCCTCCCACAACCTAAAAACATGCTGTAAATTGGATCCTGTCTAGATAAGCCCTAATATGCAGTAGTATATTTAGGTTTTGTGCTGCTCTAGGCCTGACTACATTTCTGCACCTCCTAATAGAAAAATGACCCACCCTTTCTGTCAAGGCCACACCCTGTTTTTTATGACCCGCCCAGAAATTTTCAGGGGCGACACTAGTTCTGGAGGAGGTGGAGCACTGGATTCCCTTAATTTGCATAGTTTTTCTCGCACTTCCTGTTTGGCTATGGGGCAGGAAGTGAAGGCCAATCTCCCCAAACACCACCCAATGTTTTTTTTTTTTGGGGATGCCTGCACCCCTGATAGGGTAAAGACACCTCACAAATGTCACTTTCTACTTAAAATTCATTCACTTCCTGTCACATAGCCAAACAGGAAGTGAGGGTAAAACCTGACTAGTGTCTTGTTGGGGACACAGATCAATCTAAATAGTTTCCCATTATGGAAATTGCATTTTGCTGTGTACACCCCAAATTAGTAGGGATCTTGGACTTTGGGGGTCCATTTACTAAAGGCAAATCCACTTTGCATTACAAGTGGACAAGCAAGGAAGAAAAAAAAAAACTTTGCTTCTACAGGATTGGATGTTAAAAGCATCATATCATTGCTTCCCTTCTGATTTTCAGCGACAACGCTTCTATTGCAGAGTGGCTTTGCCTTTACTAAACCCCAAGCTAACTAATCATATGGGGTGTACACACCAGTGCAATTTGCTTAATGGGGACACTAGTTAGATTGACCCCAGGGTTTCTAACACTCACTCGGCTTCCCTCAAACACCCACAATTAGAATAGGATTGTCTTGCGCTAGATTTAAGCACAGTGCTGTAAATCAGCACTTCAAGCCTGTCCACCAAACCCCCCCCCCCTACAGGCCATGTTTGCAGGTTTTCCTTCATTTTGCACATGTGCTTTAAAAGAGTCTGGACAGCAATTCTTGATAAGAGAAATCAACTAAACATGTCCTGTCGGGGGTACTTGAGGTCTGAGGACCACTAAAGTAAAAAGAAAATACTTACCACGTTGTCTTTTTAATTTCCTGGTGATAAAACATGGCAGCAAACATTTCATGCATACACACCAGGAAAAAAGCTTAGAGACAAAAATCACACCTAATTTGTTAGGCCAAACCTATTTCAGCTGCAGCTGTCAATCTTTAGCATGAAAAAGTAACAAAAAACAAACTTCACAATTTGAAAGACATTTTTATTGGTCAACAAAACAAGGAAAGCAAAAAAGACAGACAAACAAAAACACACACAAACAAAAATACATTTAGAAAAATCAAAACAAACATGGGTTAACCTTCCCACCATCTTCAGAAATATTTTTCTGAATAAGGCAGCGAGACAAATACATCAAAGTGTACATCATTTAAAAATAAACTAAAAACATTGGCATAAATAAATAAACATGCTCCAAAACACATCTCTGGTTAGCAACAACATTCCTGCCAGGCTGCCCCCTCTCAGGGCAGCTGAGGACTGCTCAATCCACACTTTTCATAACATGTGTGCTAATGAACCAATTGAAATCGAATGAAGAAATTTCAGTCTCTAGTTTGGGTGAACTTGTAAGTGGTTACACCTGTTAAGGATGTCCTTAAATCACTAACCCACCCACGCTCTGAGCATGCTCAGACACATCCACAAAAAGAAAGTAAAACATTTTCTAAGTGCCCAAGCAAGCTCAGTGCAGCTCACAAAGCTGCAATGGCTGCTGAAAGCATGAGAGCTGTGTTTTTTTTTTTTCCCCTGAACTGCTTTCCAGCCTGAAGGGGAGGTCTTAGTGAATTATTATTACGTAACAGTCCCGCCCACATATGTAAACACCGTTCAAACCACACATGTGAGGTATTGACGCGTGCGTTAGAGCGAGAGCAATACTTTTAGCACTAGACCTTCTCTGTAACTCTAAACTGGTAACCTAAAAAAAAAAAAAAAAAAGCGTCGCCTATGGGGATTTTAAAGTACTGAAGTTTGGCACCATTCCATGAGTGTTTGCAATATTAAAGTGTGACGTGTTAGGTATCTATTTACTCGGTGTAATATCTTTCCCCTTTTTGCCAAAAATTGGGCTAACTTGAGTGTTTTGTTAATTTTTAACCACTTGAGCCCCAGACCATATTACTGGTCAATGACCGGGCCAGTTTTTGCGGTTCGGCACTGCGTCGTTTTAACTGACAATTGCGCGGTCGTGCGACGTGGTTCCCAAACAAAATTGGCGTCCTTTTTTTTTTTTTTGCCACAAATAGTTTTTTTTTTTTGGTGGTATTTGATCACCTCTGCGTTATTTTTTTTTTTTTTGCTATAAACAAAAATAGAGCAACCTTTCTTTTAAAAAATAATCTTTTTTTACTGTTTGTTATAATAAATATCCCCAAAATTATGTAAAAATATACTTTTTTTTTCCATCAGTTTAGGCCGATACGTATTCTTCGACATTTTTGGTTCAAAAAAATCGCAATAAGTGTTTGATCGTTTTGCGCAAAAGTTATAGCGTCTACAAAAGAGGGGTTAGTTTTATGGCTTTTTTATTCATTTTTATTTTTTTTACTAGTAATGGTGGCGATCAGCGATTTTTATTTTTTTTATTTTTTTATATATATATATATGGGTACTGCGACATTATGGCGGACACATTTTTGGGACCATTGGCATTTTTCTAGCGACCAATGTTATAAAAATGCATTGCTTACTATAAAAATGTCACTGGCAAGGAAGGGGTTAACACTAGGGGCGAGGAAGGGGTTAATTATGTTCCCTGGGTGTGTTCTAACTGTAAAGAGGATGGGACTGACTAGGGGAAATGACAGATCGCTGTTCATACATTGTATGAACAGACGAGCAGGCATTTCCCCCCCCCCCCCCCCCGACAGGACTGGGATAAAGGGGAACTCCTCACCAAATTTAAAAAAAAAGCGTGGGGTTCCTCCCCAGATCCAGACCAAACCCTCATCCCAGGCACACAGTCTGGCGTGGACAGGAATGGGGGTTGGGGCCGAGCAAGCGCCCCCCCCCTCCTGAGCCGTACCAGACCGCATGCCCTCGACAGGGGGGAGTGTGTGCTTTGAGGGAGGGGGGGCACTGCCCCCCACCCCAAAGCACTCTTGTCCCCATGTCGATAGGGACAAGAGCCTCTTCCAGACAACCCTGGCCGTTGGTTGTCAGGGTATGCGGGCCGGGGGCTTATGAGAATCTGAGAGTCCCCTTTAATAAGGTGGCCCCCAGATTCCGGCCCCCCACCCTATGTGAATGAGTATGGGGTAATGAATTAGTCAGCTGGGGGTCTTCTGCCGGGGCCACCCCATTGTGCCCCGGGCTTTGCCGTTTTCTGCCGGGAGTGCGCCTGCCCCCCCAGGCTTCTAGATGTCTTTTGCCGGGGGGGCGACACTCGCACTTCGCTGTTTTCTTCTGGGGGGGGGCGCCTACCCCCCCCCCCCGGGTTTCTGGCTGTCTTCCGCCGGGGGGGCGACACCCCCGGTCTTCTCAGCTATCGCTCCCACCACATTAAGCGCTTTTACATTCGGGAAGGGCCCGGCGGAAAAGACCAGGGGTGTCGCCCCCCCCGGGCTTCTGGCTGTCTTCCGCTGGGGGTGCTCCAGCCCCCCCCGGGCTTCTAGCTGTCTTCCGTTGGGGGGCGACACCCGCACTTCGCTGTTTTCTTCTGGGGGCACCTACCCCCCGGGTTTCTGGCTGTCTTCCGCCGGGGGGGCGACACCCCCGGTCTTCTCCGCCTTCGCTCCCACCACATTAAGCTCTTTTACATTCGGGCTTCTGGCTGTTTTCCGCCGGGGGGGGGGGCCCTCTTGATGGCCTCTTCTGCCTGGCTTCTCCGCTGGGGCCAGGGCTTCTCTCCGCTGTCTTCCGCCGTGGGGCGACACCTGCAGGCTTCTCCGGTGCCCTCCGCTTCTGCCTGGCTCCTCCGCTGGGGCCAGGGCTTCTCTCCGCTGTCTTCTTCCATTCGATGTTGACACGAGGTCTGGCACTGAGATGCTGACAGAGCGGTGCGCATCGCCTTATATTGGCATAGGGTGTGGTCACCGGGTAATTCACCTCTATCAGGTAAGGTCAAGGGGGCCCCTGGCGGAAAACAACGAAGCCCACGGCCTTTCCCCATAAGCAAACAAGCTTCATGGTGAAGGGGGCCCCGGCGGAAGACCCCCGGAGCTGACTACAGTACTGTATGTAAAAAATACACCCCCCCCCCATATCCCTAGTGGTCTGCCCTGTGCACTACATGTCCTTTTTATATAATAAAAACTGTTCTTTCTCCCTGCAAACTGTAGATTGCCCATAGCAACCAAAAGTGTCCCTTTATGGCAAAAATTGTTTTAGAGCAGCTAAAAAACAGCGATAATAAATCGGAATCACTTGCAGAATTTAGCGATAGCGATTTGTGGGGAAATTTGTCATAAAAAAAAAAAGACAGCAAAAATTCTGCAACTGAGCAAATTTCAGTGATTTTGATTTGATTACATTATTGAATAATTTTTACTATAATTATATTATTTGTTATAATTTTTTTATAATTATTATATTATAATTCTTAATAAAAAAATAAATAAAAAAATCATACCCGGGATGCCTATTGGATTCTTGTTTGGATAGATTTGAGTTATTCCTAAGAATTACAAGCCTACAGTATAACACGCCAAATTGCCTTGCAAATAATGGTACCGCTTTCAGCACCTAAAATCTGAAAGAATCATACCGTCAGGGAGGTTAATGAAGTAATCCGATAATTCATTGCAAAATTCTTGTGTGTCTGAATTTGGGGCTTCAAAACATCCTGGTTTCATGGTCTGAGTGACCATCTTGAAGAGTTTGTGTGGTCGGTTTAGGGCGCTATTGATAGCCTCAGAAAAATAATTTTTCTTGGCTTGGAAAATTTCTTTGTGATATTTTCTTGTTGTTGCTTTGTAGATGGAGAGGTTTACCTCTGAAGAACTTCTTTTCCAGGCGGCTTCCGCACCGTTCTGCATTCTTGCTTCAGTAACGACAGCTGGTTGTTAAACCAGCTTCAGTTGTTTTTCCGGATGCAGGTTTTACGTTTCGGCGCCACTAAGTCGGCTGACTGTAGTAGGGCTGAATTTATGGCATCCAGTGTTTCTACGGCCGTTTGCGGCTGAGTTTTTTCTATTTTTTTCCTTAATGTGGTTTTGAAGACTTCCGAGTGGAGCTTCTGACATCTAGTCCAGTGTGTTGTCACTGGTCTAGATGTTTTTGTTGCGGGAGGGATTATGGAAATAATAAATTTAATTGCATGGTGGTCTGTCCATGGCAAAGGTTCATTTTCCCAAATTTTTATTTCCAGATCTTGTCTGAAAATAAGATCAAGTGTATGGCCGGAAGCATGTGTGGGCCCACATACTAGTTGCTGTAACCCTAAACCTTCCAGGTGGTCAATACAGGCGTCGGCAACGGGATCCTGTGAGGAGTTGGCCCAGAGGTTGAAATCCCCGAGCAGCAAAAGATGTTTGCTGTTGAGGGTGTAAGTGGAGAAGAAGTCCGTCAATGATGGTAGCAGCTGCGATTTTGGGCCAGGTGGCCTATAGCAGAGCAGAATGTGGACGGTCTCCTTTGAATTTGTTTGCAATTGCAGAGTAAAGGTTTCCATGAATGGAAGAGGGTTTTGAAGGACTGGTTTTGTGATCGCAAGGTGCGTCTTGTGGATCATCGCCAGCCCTCCTCCTCTTTGCCCTATTCTTTTTTCCATTATAATACGGTAGTTTTCTGGCACCAATTCTTCTAGAATAGTGTTACAGTCGGCTGTAAGCCAGCTCTCTGTAATAAAGAGACAGTCTAGATCGCTTTGTAGAATAAAGTCACGGATTTCCAGTCGGTATTTTACTGCCAATCTTGTATTGATCAAAGCACATTGGTTTTGCGTCACGGTTTGGGCACTTGGGCTCAAAAAGGTTCGCCATCACTGTTCTATGCTATGGTCTTACAAATGGTTGTACAAAGCCATTCTGCATTTAAAATTGGTGGGGCCAGGATGTTTTCCATCACCATGCATTGTGAGGATTGGTCTCGCAGCTAATTTTGCAGCTGGAGCCGATTGGATCCACAAATTAACCACTTGATACCCGCCCGCCGTCAAATGACGGCGGGTGGGATACTCTAGTGTCCTGACAGGACGTCATATGTAGTCCTGTCATTTAAAGCTGCTACGGGCGCGCACCCGTCGCATTACTTAGAACACCGTGCGTATGCCCGGCGGCCGTGATAACCGCCGGGCACACGTGATTGCCGACCATTGAGCTGGGACGTGGAGCTCTGTGTGTAAACACAGAGCTCCACGTCCCTGTCAGGGAGAGAAGGGACCGATCTGTGTCCCTTGTACATAGGGACACAATTGGTCACCTCCCCCAGTCACCCCCCTTCCCCTACAGTTAGAACACAATCTAGGAGAAACATTTAACCCCTTCCCTGCCAGTTACATTTATACAGTAATCAATGCATATTTATAGCATTGTTCATTGTATAAATGTAAATGGTCCCAAAAATGTGTCAAAAGTGTCCGATGTCTCCGCTATAATGTCCCAGTCCCGAAAAAAAAAAATCGCAGATCGCCGCCATTCCTAGTAAAAAAAAAAATCATTATGTCCTCCATTTTGAAGGCAATATAACTTTTGCGCAAACCAGTCACTATACGGTTATTGCGATTTTTATTTTATTTTTTTAATATATAATTTTTTTTCTACAAAGATATGTAGAAGAATACATATCGGCCTAAACTGAGATAAAACATTTTTTTTTTTTAAATGGGATATTTATAGCAAAAACCAAAAAATATTGGGGCTGATTTACTAAAAACAATGCGCTGCGCCGGCTCATGTCTTAATTGGGCGCGCGTATCGGCCCAACGCAATAGTAAATGTTCAAATTTGCCGGCGTACACGTATTTGAATAGTAAATCTCAATCCTGCTGGCATTTGTATATAATTGGGTGTGTCTTGCTTGCCAATTAGTACGGTATCTGTCCCCACTTCATTAACCCCTTGTTATGCCAAACTCATTCCTATAATATATCTTTGATTTTAATGTTTTTATTGCCTTTCTTTTAGTATCTAAATCTTTCAATCCAAAACAAAAGAACAGAGGTTTTTAGAAACACAAATTCCTTTTTTCATATTTTAAAATGTGACAATACAGGGCAATTAGTTACATCTTCCATGAATTAGATTCAGTGCAATGAGCCTGTGATTTTTTTTTTCTTTCAGTGCGTCTTCCTATTACTGCTTTTGCCTCTGTTTACACTATTTCATCCCCAAAGATGTGTGATTTCCAATGCGACTTTGCAATGTGATTTTTTTTTTTTTATGCAGTCATGCGACTGTTGAAAACCATGTGAGAACACAGAAGTTGGAACAAAGTAGTGCACGAATATTTTAGCACAATTGTACTCCTGCACGTCAGAACAGATCAATGTAAATTGCACCATCATTTTAGAAAAAGTAATGCTGAAATTTTTTGGAAAATTGTTGCAGCTTTGGAAAGAAAAAGTCTCGGAAGTAAATATCAAATCTTTTTTTTTATTTTAAACACAAAATCAAAAACGGAGGAGAGGGATGGGGAAATGGCTGTTCAGCTTCCAAACCACCTCTGCCATTCCAGGGTGTTTATGCAGGTCCAAGATGCCAGTTCTTGGCCTTGTGCCCAAACGTACACACTTTTCACAAATGAAGATGAGTGGAGGATGTGAAGGTGGCTTTCTTCCAACAGAACCTGTAAGCAGTACCACTCCTGTACAATGACAATGAAATATATATGCGTCGTATTTCAGAATATCCTTTTATTTATTGCAGGCTATTTAGAGTTTGGTCAATCACTTTATCATAGTTCAGGAGTGAAACAAACATATTGGTTACTTCAGGGTGCCCCCCAAATTACTAGAGTCCCTGCCTGGTGAGATGTCATTTTTGGCCCCTTACCCCACTTCTAAACCCTCACTTTAGCCCAGGTTCACACTGGGTACGATTTAGTTCGATTTGAGATGCGATTTCACATGTGAAATCGCATCTCAAATTGCCGGCAATGACACCGTCCTAATCGGTGCGACGCCGCATCTGCGGCACTGCACTGATTTCAAAAAGTAGTTCCTGTACTACTTTTTGCGATTTCAGGACGCAATTTACATTGACATCTGTGCAGAAACCTGCACAGATGTCTCCTAAATCGCGCCGAAATCGGGACTGCCAGAGGGAGTGAAATCACGCGATTTCACTCCCGCAGCCCAGTGTGAACCAGGGCTTAAAGCGGAGCTCCAGCCGCGGGAATTTTTTTTTTTAAAGTCAGCAGCTACTAACAGTGTAGCTGCTGACTTTAAATAAGGACACTTACCTGTCCTAGGCGCCCGCGCTGACGGCCCCCCCCCCGATGCCGGTCCCACGATCGCTCCGGGTCCCGCGCCGCCATTCACACTATGGGAAACAGGCAGTGAAGCCGTACGGCTTCACTGCCCATTTCCTAGTGCACCTGCGTGAGTCTCACGCTGGCTTGTGAATGGGCGCGCTGCTCTCTGAGAACACACACAGTTCCCAGGAAGCAGCGCGCCCCATTCACAAGGAGAAGAACAAGAAGAAAACACACCGCGGTTCAGGAAGAGGCAGATTACGGACTTCCGCATAGCAACAGTTATTTCGGGTGAGTATTTTTTTTTTCCAGTTTTTTTTTTTTTTTCAAACAACATTGTAAAATGTTGTTATCCTGGGTGGAGCTCCGCTTTAATGTAAGATGTCAGTTCCGATTAAATGTAAGATGTCAGTTACGAAAGCAGAACACCCCCCTGTGAAGAAAATAGACTTTATTCTGGATTTTCTCATAGACTCTGTTTGTCTTTTAAGAACCCCTGGACCGATCTGGGTGAAATTTGGATATGTTGGTCCCCCAGATCGGGGCTATGTAGTGGCAGGTATACCTTGTGTGGAAGAGGGGTGTTCTAACGTTTGGGAAAATTAGGGTGCTCTCTGCCGGGAGATAATTGTTTTATTCCTTAAACTGCTCTCAATATCTCCATGTGTCATGTAAATGATCTTTAGCCCTGGTTCACACTGGGCTGCGGGAGTGAAGCCGTGCGAGTTCAGCTGAACTCGCACGATTTCACTCCCGCTGGCAGTCCCGATTTCAGCCGCGATTTAAGAGACATCTGTGCAGGTTTCTGCACAGATGTCAATGTAAATCGCGTCCTGAAATCGCAAAAAGTAGTACAGGAACTACTTTTTGAAATCGGTGCAGCGCCGCACCGATTAGGATGGTGCAAATGCCGCCAATTTGAGATGCGATTTCACATGTGAAATCGCATCTCAAATTGAACTAAATCGTACCCAGTGTGAACCTGGGCTGAGTCTGTCTCTCAAGAAGTGTTCATTGTGTGAAGTTCTATTGTTTAGCAGGTGAGAAGTTCTTTCCTCTGAATCACCTCATCTGGACAAATGACCAGTAATTAACTCATGTGGATTCTATCGGAGACAGACGTCTGTCTCCTAAAATAGGTCTATTGAAAGGGGGGTCGTTAGTACACCATTGTATGATGTTGGGGGAGGAGGAGGTGATTGTATATCTGATTACATCAAGTATTCCTTTTGCTGTATAAATATAGGCAACCTGCACTCAATAAAGCATTCTTTTACCTGGACACCCCTTCATGAAGTCTTGGCTCATGCTTGGGGAAGGGGGAAGGGGGAAGGGGGGGGGGGGGGGAATACTCTATCCTTTTCGGAAGAATCATCTTGGAAACTGCATACATCTCCACTCTCCCGTCTACCTTCTAGGGTAGCGATAATCCTTTATGCTCGGCGATTGGGAGGTGGAAAGAAGGCCGCAGTACCATACCCACTGCAGGTCTTAACACCCCCCCCCCCCCACACACACACTTCTCAACATTAATATTTAATGTGACATGTCACTGTTGGCAGTGCCCCCCCACCACTCTCAACTTTAATGTGACTTGTCATTTTGCTTAGGGCCCCAGGGAGGTCAGGATCGGCACTGTATTAACTTCATGTGGAGCATACAGGACTAGTTAGGTCCAGGTTTGTCATTGGGCACCTAAAGACTAGGAGAGCCATGTGTGCATGCTGGTCTATGTAGTGCATGCCTGCTGTGCATATTTAGGTTTTGGTTGCTCTTAGAAATAAATCACAAAGTTATTAAAGATGTTACTAATTTATGGAATTACAAACCGCTTTGCTTCCTTGGACAGGGAGCTGTGTTTGTGCTCCAGGTATCACCTGGGTACTGATTAAGTCACACACCTGTGACTCCAGACACTCCTTCTGAATGGGCTTTCCAGGGTCCAATGCTCATGTGCTTATTCAGCTAAAGAATAGAAAAACATTCTAAGCGTCAAAAACATAGCAGAAGTAATTTCATAATAGACAGGTTAGCTCTCTCTAAAAAGGGACACACAAACACCTGACAGCTGTTCTACTCCATGTCAGAAAATAAACTATGCTTGAAATTTAATTTGGGGTTGGGCTGCCCAGTGGCATGTTGATGGCAGCAGACTCCATATAATGCCAAGAACAGGTGACAGATATTTCTTAGTGTGTGCCCATGTTATGTTTTATTTTTACCTATTCACAACCAGGTATGATTACTTGCGTGTAAAGTATCGCCTGATCAGCTCAGCCCGAGTAACCAATCCTGCCTCAGTATTCTCCCTCCTGGCGACTGCTGGCTGATGCACCTCAGGCTCCCTCTCCTCAGAAGTCTCCCGGATTCATTCCTTGCCAAACAGATGTTGTGTAGGACACAGCATGCAAGAATTATCCTGGCAGACTTCCGAGGAGAGTACAGGAGTTCTCCCCCAGGCCTGGCCAGACACATAAACCGGCTTTTGAGGAGCCCAAATGTGGACTCCACAATGGCCCTGCTTTTTTCGGTGGGCCTTATTATATCAGTGCTCTGCCAGGCTCTGGGGGGTACCTGACTGGAGCCATCAGCCACGCCAGTTGGGGGTAACCAGCAGCCCCTGCCGAAAGAAAAGTCAAAATTGGTAAATGTCATGTTTGGGAAGTGACTTCCCAAACATGGGTTCAAGGTTTACACTATACATGTGCCTAAGGCTGGCCATACATTATACAATTTTCTTGTATAACTTTCCTTCAGATTAACCATATAAACACTTCAAATGTGTTTGCAATCAGGCCCTTGCACTATGCATTTTAGGGTAAATCTGATCCAAATTGTTTTATCAAATTGTATGGTGTATGGCCAGCTTATGGCTGATCTGGTCAAAGTCAGCCCAGATTTCTTATGTTGGGTTGATCTTAAACAGGTAAGCTGATTGGTTTATATGCAGAAGTGAGACTTCGTTTGCAATCTCCAGTTTTTTGAAGATAAGGTTATCATTTCCTTAAGCTGGGGATTGCAATGCCAGCCTTACTTCTGCCTACAAACCAATCTACATCAAGGTTTTATTGCCAACACTTCTTTGAACAAGCTGAGGTGAGAAGCTGATTGGCTACCATGCAGAGCTGCAGCAGATTCAGAGTGTACCAGTTCTAGCTAATACACCCCAATGATGCCATTAATGTCAACCTAGCAGAAGTAAATCAGTGTTCATGAACCCTGTCCTTAGGGCCCACTAACAGGCCAGGTTGGCAAGAAAAATTAAATACATCAGATGATATAATTTGCTGCTCAGTGATTGCAGTATTCTAGTCTGCATCTCCCAAGGTAATACATAAAACCTGGCATGTTGGTGGGTCCTGAGGACAGGGTTGATTACATTAAACGGTGTAGATTTGGTTCAGAAAATGTTTTGACATTAGATCTTACCAATGAGCCATCCTGAGGGCATTTGGCTACTCTCAAACTTCTGATAAAGGGCAGTTTGGCGAAGAATAAAAGCATCATGGCATGACCCTGGAAAACCTGTGCGCGCACTCATAATGCGCTGTCTGGCGTCACATACAACCTGGACATTCAGGGAGTGGTACTGCTTACGGTTCCTGAAGTCCACTTCACATCTCCTGGGGGGCCTGATGGCAACATGGGTATAATCAATGGACCCCAGGATCTGTGGAAATTCTCCACGTTGGTAGAAAGCCACCTTCACATCATTCCACTCATCTTCAGTTTGTGGCCAGTGTATAAATTGGGGCACAAGGTCAAGAATGGTATTAATGACCTGCATGAACACCCTGGACACAGTGGGTTGGCTGATTCCCAGGATAAGGCCAGACGTTGTTTGGAAGCTGCCACGGCCCAAAATATAGAGGCTTGCCAATAATTTAACCATGCCAGGAACCGCCTGGCTTCTTGCTGTTGTTGGCTGTAGCTTCTCTTCAAGCCGCCCATACAGAAAATATACAGCTCCTCTGGAAAGTCAGAACCTGGTCCGAATGTCATTGTCCCTCATCTCTTCTATAAGGGCACATGGCATAAACAGCCGAGGCTACCGAATGAAAGGTGTAGCAATCCCTGCTGCCTCTTCCTCCATTAATTTGTCAAGTATGGCCTGTTGAATGAGGCATATAGCCTCAGCCAGCACATTTGCAACCTCTGCCATTTTAAGTACAAAAAAGACAAAAAAATCCAGGCGGTATTTATGCGCAACAAATTACCACCCGGGAAATTTCCACGCAAGAACACTTTAGGTGCGAAAATTACGCGCCAAATACATGAGCCACACCCTGCTCTTGTATAAAAACTCCACTGTTTGCTCTTCATTCTTCTGGATGCAGTTGTCCCACCACCCTAAAATTTATTCTAAAGGTAAGTCACATATTTAACTATAATCTGCTTGAAAGAATCCCTTCATTACCATGTGCTTCCACTCAACATTTCCCTAAAGTGTTTTTATTTGATAATAATTTCTAATTTGTTTACCAATACCATGCTGTGTTTAGGAAATCTCTTTTGTTGGGAATTCCCCCCCCCCCCCCCCCCCACCTCCCAAAAAATGTGTGTGTGTGTGTGTGTGTGTGTGTGTAATTGGTACAATCGCTGTCTGGATTTTACATATTAGCTATGTGGCTTTGGGTTGTTTCCAAACTCTTTGCCCCTACAAATATGCAGACATGTTGGTTAACACCCCATACACACTCTTAGCAAAACCATATAATATGATGTTTTATTGTAAGAGCTACATTTTGTAGGCAATCACACAGGCCCTTGCACTATATAGTCGAAGGTAAATCCCATTTTTTTTATTTAATTTTTTAGAATGTATGGCCAGACTAATAAGGGCTGATTTACTATTGTGTGTGCGCTGCGCCGGTACATGCATCAGTTGGCACGCCGGATGATGAGTTAATTAGGCGCGCGCATTGAGGCGCAACGCAATAGTAAATGTTCAAATGTGCCGGCGTACACGCATTGGCATGGTAAATCTCCAAAAGCTTCTAGTGTAGGTGCATTTGTATCTAATTGGGTGTGTCTTGCTAGCCAATTAGTATCTGTCCTCACTTCATTAACCCCTTGTTATGTCAAACTCATTATTATAATATATCTTTGATTTTAATGTATTTTTTGGCTTTTTAGTATCGAAATCTTTCAATTGAAAACCAAAGAACAGAGGCCTTTAGAAACACAAGAAATTCCATTTATCCTACTTTTAAATGTGACAATACAGGGCAATTATTTACATCTTCCATGAATTCCATTCAGTGCAATGAGCCTGTTCGATTTTCTTTCAATGCGTCTTCCTATTCCTGCTTGTACTATTTCATCCCCAAAGATGTGCGATTTACAATGCGACTTTGCAATGTTTTTTTTTATGCAGTCATGCGACTGTTGTAAAACATGTGAGAACAAGTCGCACAGAAGTTGGAACAAAGTAGTGCATGAATATTTTAGCCCAATTGTACTCCTGCGCGTTAGAACAGATCAATGTAAGTCGCACCATCATTTTGTAAAAAGTAGTGCTGACATTTTATTGGAAATTGTTGCAGCTTTGGAAAGAAAAAGATCTCAGAAGTCAAATTTTTTTTTTTTAATATTATTTTAAACACAAAATCAAAAACAGAGGAGAGGCATGGGGAAATGGCTGTTCAGCTTCCAAACCACCTCTGGCATTCCAGGGTGTTTATGCAGGTCCAAGATGCCAGTTCTTGCCTTGTGCCCCAACGTATACACTTTCCACAAATGAAGATGAGTGGAGGATGTGAAGGTGGCTTTCTACCAACAGGATCCGTAAGCAGTACCACTCCTGTACAATGACAATGAAATATATGAGTCATATTTCAGAATATCCTTTTTTTTAATGCAGGCTAGTTAGAGTTTGGTCAATCACTTTATCCTAGTTGAGGAGTGAAACCAACATATTGGTTACTGCAGGGTGCCCCCCAAATGACTAGAGGCCCTGCCTGGTGAGACGTCATTTTTGGCCCCTCACCCCGCTTATCAACATTAATATTTAATGTGACATGTCACTGTTGGCAGTGCCCCCCCCCCCCCTATCAACATTAATATTTAATGTGACATGTCACTATTGGCAGTGCCCCCCCCCCCTTATCAACATTAATATTTAATGTGACATGTCACTGTTGGCAGTGCCCCCCCCCCTTAGCAACATTAATATTTAAAGAGGAGTTCCACCCAAATTTGGAACTTCCTCTTATCCCACTCCTTACCCCCATACATGCCACATTTGGCATGTAATTTTTTTTGGGGGGGAGTGGGGGCTTCAGTAGGAGTGGGACTTCCTGTCCCACTTCCTGCTTCCGCCGAGGGGCTGGTTAGGCGATTAAGCCTTAATCGCCTACACCAGCCCCTCCCTGTAGGCGATCACATGGGACACTGACAGGTCCCATGCGATCGCCTCTCCAATCAGAGGCGAGCCGCGCGCGCATGCGCAGTGCGGCTCGCGCATGCGCAGTGGGTGCCCGGCCGTGAAGCCGAAGGCTGTCACGGCTGGGTGCCCACAGTCAGGATGGAGACGCCGGCCGGGGAGGGGGGGAGAGGAGCGGAGCCCCGGTCGGCGCGTCGCTGGAACGCAGGAGCAGGTAAGTGAGTGTTTATTAAAAGCCAGCAGCTACACTTTTTGTAGCTGCTGACTTTTAATAAACACATTTTTGGGCTGGAACACCCCTTTAATGTGACATGTCACTGTTGGCAGTGCCCCCCCTTATCAACATTAATATTTAATGTGACATGTCACTGTTGGCAGTGCCCCCCCTATCAACATTAATATTTAATGTTACATGTCATTTTGCTTAGGGCCCCAGGGAGGTCAGGATCGGCACTGTATTAACTTCATGTGGGACATACAGGACTAGTTAGGTGCAGGTTTGTCATTGGGCACCTATAGACGCAGACGAGCCATGTGTGCATGCTGGTCTGTGTAGTGCATGCCTGCTGTGCATATTTATGTTTTGGTTGCTCTTAGATATCAATCTCAAAGTTAATAAAGATGTTCCTAAATTCAGAAATTCCAAACAGCTTTGCTTCCTTGGACAGGGAGCTGTGTTTGTGCTCCAGGTATCACCTGGGTACTGGTTAAGGCACACACCTGTGACTCCAGACAGTCCCTCTGAACGGGTTTTCCAGGGTCCAATTCTCATGTGCTTATTCATCTAAAGAATACAAAAACATTAGAGATGTCAAAAACTTAGCAGAAGTCATCTCATAATAGACAGGTTAGCTCTCTCTAAAGGGGACACAAACACCTGACAGCTGTTCTACTCCTTCTCCACTCCATCTCAGAAAATAAACTATGCTTGCCATTTATTTTGGGGTTGTGCTGCCCAGTGGCATTATGTTGATGGCAGCAGACTCCATATAATGCCAAGAAGAGGTGACAGATATTTCTTAGTGTTGGTGTCCATGTTATGTTGTTCTTTTTCCAGATTCACAACCAGGTATGATTACTTACCTGTAAAATATCACCTGATGAGCTCAGCCCGAGTAACCAATCCTGCCGCAGTGTGCTCCCTCCTGGCAACTGGTGGCTGATGGACCTCAGGCTCCCTCTCCTCAGAAGTCTCCCAGGATTCATTCCTTGCCAAACATATATTGTGCAATACACAGCATGCAAGAATGATCCTGGCAGACTTCGGAGGAGAGTACAGGAGTTCTCCCCCAGGCCTGGCCAGACACATAAACCTGCTCTTCAGTAGCCCAAATGTGGACTCAATAATAGAGCAGGTTTTGCGGTGGGCCCTGTTGTATCGGTGCTCTGCCTGGCTCTGGGGGTACCTCACTGGGGCCATCGGCCACGCCAGTTGGGGGTAACCAGCATCCCCTGCCAAACGAAAAGTCAAAATTAGTACATTTCATGTTTGTGAAGTGACTTCCCCCCCTACATCACCCACAACAGGTTTTCCATCATGTTCAAGGTTCACACTATACATGGTACCTAAGGCTGGCCATACATTCTACAATTTTATTTGGATTTCCCATAACCATATAAACCCTTTGTTTGCAATCAGGCCCTTGCAATAGGAATTTTAGGGTAAATCAAATCCAATTGTTTTGTTCTAATTGTATGTTGTATGGCCAGCTTATGGCTGATCTGGTCAAAGTCAGCCCAGATTTATTCTGTTAGGTTGACCATAAACAGATAAGCTGATTGGTTTATATGCAGAAGGGAGACTTATTTTGCAAGCTGCATTTTTTGGAAGAGAAGGGTTTCATTTCCTTAAACTGGGCATTGCAATGTCAGCTTTACTTCTGACTACAAACCAATCATCATCCAGGTTTTAGTGCCAACACTTCTTGGAACAAGCTGAGGTGAGAAGCTGATTGGCTACCATGCAGAGCTGCAGCAGATTCAGAGTGCACCAGTTCTAGCTAATACACCCCAATGATGCAATTCATGTCAACCTAGCAGAAGTAAATCAGTGTTCATGAACCCTGTCCTCAGGGCCCACTAACAGGCCAGGTTGGCAAGAAAAATTAAATAGATCACAGGTGATATGATTTGCTGCTCAGTGATTGCAGTTTTCTAGTCTGCATCTCCCAAGGTAATACATCCAACCTGACCTGTTAGTGGGCCCTGAGGACAGGGTTGATTACATTAAACGGTGTAGATTTGGTTCATAAAATGTGTTTACATTATATCTTACCAATGAGCCATCCTGAGGGCATTTGGCTACTCTCAAACTTCTGATAAAGGGCAGTTTGGCGAAGAATAAAAGCATCATGGCATGACCCTGGAAAACCTGTGCGTGCACGCATTATGCGCTGTCTGGCGTCACATACAACCTGGACATTCAGGGAGTGGTACTGCTTACGGTCCCTGAAGGCCACTTCACATCTCCTGGGGGGCCTGATAGCGACGTGTGTACAATCAATGGACCCCAGGATCTGTGGAAATTCTCCACGTTGGTAGAAAGCCACCTTCACATCATTCCACTCATCTTCAGTTTGTGGCCAGTGTATAAATTGGGGCACAAGGTCAAGAATGGCATTAATGACCTGCATAAACACCCTGGACACCGTGGGTTGGCTGATCCCCAAGATGAGGCCAGGAGGTGGTTTGGAAGCTGCCACGGCCCAAAATATAAAGTGTTGACAATAATTTTACCATGCCAGCAACCGCCTGGCTTCTCGCGGTCTGTGGCTCGAGCTTTTCAGACATCAGCCCATATAAAAAAAATCGATCGCTCCTCGTGTGAGTCTGAACCTCCTCCGGACATCGGTGTCCCTCATATCTTGGAGAATGGCCCGTGGCAAAAACAGCCGAGGCTGTCGTATGCGGGGTGCAGCAATCCCCGCTGCCTCTTCCTCCCTTATTTCATTTTCTATGGCCCTCTAGTGCTAAACATATCGCCATACCGAGCACATTTTGCACTGTTGCCATTATGAAAAGAAAGGCAGTAAAAATCCCGGTGTTATTTATGCTTTTACACATGCGCGTAAATATGCGCAAATGACGTCCTTCCACGCGGGAAATTTACGCGCCATTTTTTCCCACGAAAATTGCGCGCCAAATACATGAGCCACACCCTCCTAGCTCTTCATTCTTTCTTCTGGCTGCAGAGTTGGCACACCACCCTCAACTTTATTGTGAAGGTAAGTCACATATTTAACTATGACCTGCTTGAAAAAATCCCTTCAAATTACCATCTCCTTCCACTGAACATTTCCCTAAAGTGTGTGATTCCCCCCCCCCCCCCCCCCATTAAATGTGTGTGTGTGTCTCTCTAATTGGTACAATCGCTGCATGGATTTTCCATATTAGCTATGTGGCTTTCGGTTGTTTAAAAACTTTTAGCCCCTACAAATATGCAGACATGCTGGTTAAAACCCCATACACACTCTTTGCAAAAACCTATAATATGATGTTTTATTGTACGAACTAAATTTTGGAGGCAAACAGGCAGGCCCTTGCACTATATAGCGGAAGGTAAATCTCAATCCCATTTTCTTATGCCTTGTTTCCACTGAGCGGATCGGTTCGGTACGGTACGGTACGCTATTTTGGGTGTTTCCATTATGAAAGCGCGCCAGAAAAGAGAACCGTACCGCACCAGCAAGGGTCCTGCTTCAGATGAGGGACCAGAGAGAGTGGAACGGTTCGGTTAGGGCGGACCTACAAATGCATCTCACCGATTGGTGGATGCGCTAGGAATTTTTTCTAAACTCTGAATGGTCCCTCACGATCCGATTTGCAGTGGAAACACTCACGCGATTAGACCGGACCCATCCGAACTGCTCCAAAACATCTGACCCGACCCGATCCGTGCAGTGGAAACAAGGCACAAGTTTAATTTTATGTATGGCCAGACTACTAATTCCTCTATTATTTGGAATGTGAGTTACACAAGTTGGTTCTTTCCTTGAGGGCAGCCCAGGGACAATCCTTTAACGCTTTTTGGTCCCTCGTCAAGTTTTCGGGGTAACAGGGTTGCTTTTGTTTGCCCAGCAGCACATGCATTGTACTGCACTGCTTGCTGCGTAATGGCTTTATGCATCCAAATGTTTCCTGCATCATTTCTGCTCTGCAGGGGCTGGTCAAGTGCCTGCTGATTCTCAAACACGATTTGTCATGTTTCTTGCAGCAGTTGAGGTGGAAGGCTTCATGGAGTTTAGTAACTCGATTACCCCATGGGGTCTCCCTGTCTGCTCCTTCTATTACACCCTTCTCGATGGAATTTTGCCTTGAGCCTGTTTGTATAGCATTGCATCTTTACATTTTATTTTCTGACGTCCCTTTAGCATCACAAAATCTTTAGACATGGCACCCTCTGCACCCCCCTCCCCCTTGATTGCATGTATGCTAGCTGTTCATGTTCTCTTTGCTTTCATAGAACTAATGTTTCATTTTTTGAATTGACATTTTTTCATTTAGTTCCCATTTCAAGAGCCTTGTAAGTTCCTCCTCCTATCTTGTTTGCTTAGCTGTTCATGTTCTCTTTGCTTTCATAGAACTAATGTTTGTTTGGTTTGTTTGTCTTTTTAATTTCAGATTTCAAAAGAGTCTTTGGGCAATTAGCCCCTCCCCTTCATTTGTTCCTGCCTTGTAAGTTCCTCCCCCTATCTTGTTTGCTAGCTGTTCATGTTCTCTTTGCTTTCATAGAACTAATTTTTTCTTTTTGGATTTTTGTTTCTTTACAGACCTTGTGATTATGCCCACGAGAAGGCCCCGGGGTGTGAGGCTGGAAGGCCGTGGGGGAAGAAGGGGGCGCACGGTGCAAAGGATGCTGTCACCTGGGGAAGGATCCTCGCAAAGGCGTCAGGGCGCATGCCAGCATTTTCCCAGTTAGAAAATATCACACTTGTGAGGGAATATGTGCGCTACCATGTCGAAATGAGGGGCCTTGGCACCTCACGTCTGGGTTCGGCCCAAAGAGAGCAACTGTGGCAGAAGATTGCTGGGGTAGTGTGTGGAGTGGGAGGTCATGCTCGCCGTACCGCTGCCAAGGTGCAGAAGCACTGGAATGACCTGATGGGGCGGCTCAGGAAGATGCTGGGCACGTGGGCTTCCCAGGGGTATGTGACAAGGCAAGGAGTGGCGCCATCTCATCTTGCCCTCCTAAAGGACTACCAGAGGCTAATGCTTGATGTCATCAGCCTGGAGACTGTAGTTGGTGTGGATTCTCGGGAAGACACTGATATCCAGCATGGTAAGTTAAAATCACATGTACCAGTTTTAAAGTGTGTCTTGAGGAGGAAACCTGTTGGATTTCTAAAATTGAATGTGCTTGCATTGCAGCCTCCAGTCCTATGTCACCTACCCCTGGTAGTCCCTCTGGCCTGCCACAACTCGATGAGCTGCCCACACAGCCTGACCAGGTCCCCCCTGAGCAACTTCCCACTCCACCAAAGCCAGGAGGAAGATCTAGGTTAGTATGTTTTGAACTGCCAATGCCCCATATGCTTGGAGGTCCAAAAAAAATTGGTGGTGGTAGGGGGGTAGGTGGGTGCTCATGCTTTATATACAGAATTCTGTGAATAGGGTGTCCTCCATTGCAAAGCAAACACACACATATATTGAGGGCAAAGGCCTCTTTAATGGTGGTTTGGGCTGGTTTGTCAGTGGCAACATTTGCATTTGAAGTCTTTGCCAAGCTGGGTCACATTGAAAGATTTGTCCACATGATTCACAAAGACAAACTGGGCAAAATGTCTGTTTGTAATGCTATATTAATTTGGGTGTTCACTTACTTTTCTTACTTTGTTTGAAATGCAGATCTTAAGTTGAGTATGGCTGCTGCTGGAGTGGAGGACGATACTGCATCCAATGTGGGGGTATGTGCAATTCCGAAAATGTGTGGTGAACATTGAAAGGAGTCCTGTGTACTTGTTGTAATGGCAGACTTTTTGGTGATGTTTTAGGGCCCTTTCACACGGTGCGGACCGTTTTTCGGTCCGCACCGTGTGTGTCCGTTGGTTCAGCGGGGGGTCCCGCTCAGCTGTCGGTGGACAAGGCAGTCCCCGCACACTGTGCAGGGACCGCCCTGTCTCTCCTCCGCTCTCCCCTATGGGGAATCGGACCGTCTGTCCGTTTGCATCCGATCCGATCCACCGGACGGAAGAAAAATAGGGTTTTCTTCCGTCCGCAAAACGGATCCAGGCGGACGCGGATAGTAGGCAGACGTTAGCGGATGCATCATCCGCTAACGGATCCGCTCCCATAGGGCCTCATTCTAAGTCCGTTTACGGACTTAGAAAAAGCAGATCGTTCGTCCTTAGGCCTTTGAACACAATGCAGCTGCTCCTGCTGACTTGCCTTCACAGGTGTTAAGATCAATACTGATTCTTGTTTGCCACGAGTGTTTACACATAACCAGTAGATTAGGTGCTTGCCCACAAAGATTCCTTGGCCATTGATCCATCAAGTTTAGTATTGGAAAAGGGATAGTGACAAATCTTAAGCATCTGGGCATGTTAATCAGATTCAAAAATCATCTTGTTCCAAACATTTGAAGACCCCTGTGCTAAGTAACGCAGCTTTGAACATGTTATTTTTTTTCTTTATTTTTTTGCAAATGGCAGCCACTTGTAAGAATGTTTGTGTGTTCAGAAATGCAAAGGATTTGTTTTCTAATTCAATATTCTGGTTTTTGTTTCTTTTCAGCCCACATTGGATGCAGCAGAATCAGCACCCCTGCCACCTAGGCAAACCCACCTTATCAATCTTAGTGAAAGGTTGGCTGCCCAGGTGGATACATTCTTGGACAAGGTGGCCCTTCTACACAAATTAATTATGTAGAAAGGACACTGCAGCTCCTACAGGAAACCTTGAGCCAACAAGGTCAGGACCGCCAGCAATTGCAAGAACAATTGCAGCGTAGGGACCAGGATCATGCTTCCGAACTTTCCCTATTGACTGTGGCTATTAACAACCAGACTGTAGTCCTCAGGGAAAGTCATGATCAGATTCAGGGCCTGCGTTTAGCGGTAGAGGAACTAAATGCAACAGTAGCCAGATTCTCTCACAGCAGGGCCAGTAGCAGTGAAGAGCAAGGTGTTGTGTTGCTACAAGATGACCTTGTTGCCAGGCCAGGGTCAGAAAGCCAGGGGGTGGCTGATTCTGATGTTTCCCATATGGACACTCCCTCCCTCCAATTAGATGTTCTACCCACTTCCTCACATGCCCCCACAGACCCTAACACACAAACACACCATTCTTCTTTTTCCTGTTCCCAAACTTCACACATGGCCCCACCTGACCAGCCTACACCTTCTCACACAGCACCTACCCCCACTCCACTTTTATCCTTGCCCTCTGGACACACTCAACCTGACCCCTCCCCTAATTCAAATGCCACTACCCCTCTTCACGAAACCCCTAATCCCCATATCTATGCTAGCTCTGACCCAAACATCCTTCCCTCTAGTTTACCCTCTTTTCATTTTGCAGTCAACCCCCAAACTTTCACTACCCTCCCTGGTTTCCAATATTATGCCTTGCCCCAATCCACCTCTCATCCCTTCACCATCCCTCACGCACTACTTCAGTCCAGGACTCCACTCCAGCAGAGAAATGCCATAGAACTGCCCCAGAATCAGCAGCAGATAGCCAGACTGATGGCGCAACAACAAATACTGTATCAAGAGATGGCAAGGCTCCTGGACCCCCAGCCGGAACAACAGCAGGAACAACCGCGGGAAAGGCAGGACCAACAGCAGGAACCCCATTAATTTTGCCCCCTTGTTTTTTTTTTTTTTTGGCTTTGTAAATCGTAATTTTTTCCTTATACTTCCAAATAAAATAACGTTTGAATAGGAGGCTTCCCTTTGTTTTCTTTTTTAAATTTTGATAAGTCCACATACACAATATAAGTTTGTGTTAATCTAGATTGTTAAAAATCAAAATTGTTTAGAGATTAGATATAAACGAGAAGATGAGCAGAAAGCCTAAATGGGTTATTAATGTTTGCTTAGGAATGTAACATTTTGAAACTAGGTAACTTGAAGCGAGTGAATTGTTGGTTCACTTACCTTTTTCCTTCCATTTCCGTGTTTCTTTTTTTGGGTGTTTGTTTTCTTTGTCTGAATTTCTCACTTCCTGTTTCTCCACAGTAAGGTCTTGAGTAAGCTATTCTTAATGACTTTCCCCTGCTCCAATGATGTTGGGAAGCTTACTGATGAAAAACGGGAAGTGGGAATTTAACAACTAAAGAAGGCATTTAGAAGGGAAATGTAAGGAAAGGGTAGAAAAAAAAACACACGCCTCTACAACCCCTTTTAAACGTAACATTTGTATGCAATATGGTAGGCCCTTACACTACATGTTTTGAGTAAAGATGCCTGGGCCTAAGTTGGCCATTGCTGGAGTGCTCAGGGGGGGAAGATATGATTGTGCCAGCTAGGAGCAGAAGACCATTGTAGCTTAACCCTTTGCCAGTGTTCTTAACAAATACTGTTTGAGTTCTTTACAAAAGGTCAACACACTTTGAAGTGCAGTTGCTGTAGATTCAAGTGGGATATGCAAGGAACCTAATACCAGCATTTTCGCTTGAAAATGATTGTCTAAGAAATGCAGCCGAGCTGCCCCCTCATTTCCGATCTACAGCAACTGCACTTGTACTGCAAAGTGGAGTTCAATTTAGGCTCCCTCCTAAACCCCCTTTGCCCACTGAGGAGTCTTCACAAACTTCCACACACCAAACCTAACTTGTGTCAATGTTTTTTGCCAACTTGATCCCTGGCAATTCTTAAATAGACAGGCAGGTGCACGTTCCATTTTTTTTTTTTTAAGGTACCAGCTGAAGTTATCTTCCAATGTTTGGCCTTATTGCCATCTAATCACCCGAGAATGCACCAAACCTGCCCATCTTGCCTCAAGCTAGCATACTAGGGCAGATATGTATGTGTTTGAAATCTAAATATAAAAGGATATATGACCAGATCAAGAAAGCTCGGGGACCTTTTTTGGCAAAGTAACATTTTTAACTTAAAAATAACATTTAACAAACAACCTTTAACATTTAGGGCTTAGCCCCCAAAAATTTCTCCAGGGCAGCCAGCCGCTCCTCATGCTGTTGGAGTGTCGCCCTTATCCTCTGCAGATTCGGGCCTAGAAAAAAAACAAAAAAAAAATAAGTTCAATCTGGAGTCCCACTTGGGGCAAATAACTCAAATCCTGAATTGTGTCTCAGTGGGTGAGCCTTAAACTAGTCACTTAACACGTTCATTTAATCTCCAAAGTTGGGTGAGTAAATTGCTGACATTCACAAGTCAAGTAGAAGCTGACCCAAATAGAAGTCGAGGCACCTAATTTCACCTCAAAAATCGTGACCAATCTGTTGTTGCTTGACTACAATCCTAGGGTGTCCATCTGCGTGCCTCACTGTGCCCCTGACTAGACTGATGTTTAACATGGGAGTCTATGGAAGGGGTGGTTGACTCTGAAAAATGAGTGATCCCCCAGCTGTAGGTCGCTCAGACCAAAATAATTTGCACACTGGTAGAGGAAGAGTAGGGCTACATGTGTGACAATTTGTGGCCCAGGGGACCTACGACTGGCTGGGTCCAGGTCACCAAATTCAGGGTGATCAATCACTAAAAGATGACTCGAGTATAAGCTGAGGGGGGCATTTTCAGCTCTGAAAAGCCTGCTGGAAATCTGGGCTTATACTCAAGTATATATGTTACCTATTTAGTGTTCACAATAGAAGTGTTTGTACATTTCCTTCCCTGTAAATACATGTACCACAACAGGTCAATTTAAATCTAGCTAAAGTACAATCAAGGGACAGCCTTAAAGAAAGCTTCTGTGAAAGGTGGTCATCAAAGAATCAAGTGGGTGAAGAAATCAATCCTTCAGAACCACATTGGCCAAGATTTCTGATCCTTGTATATACCCCCCTGCAAAGTTAAGGTTTCTCAAAGCTTAGAACAATAAAATACCAGAGATGTTCTGCAAATGTTTGACACCAGGCCAGTGTCCCATTTCTTGCTCACAAACACACCTGAAAACCCTTTCACAACTGTTAGGAAAGGTGGTGGTGGGGGGGTTGTTCATAAAGGTGGTGGTGGGGGGGTTGTTCATAAAAGTCTATCCTAAAATACACGGGTGTACACAATTATTCTTAGCGAGGAAATTAGAAGCAAAAACCACACCTCTGTACACAGGCGGAGGAACATCGGAGGGTGCTAGACGTGCTGAAAGGATCTCCATTTGCCAGGAAGGGTGAGATTTTGGCTTCACCTATTCCTAGCTAGTTCCACTAAAAGGCTTATTTTTTTAGCTAGTTTTACACTAACTAGATTGGTCAAAGTTGTGTTCCCTAAAACTGTCAGTCCGTGGGCAAATTTCAAGCTACTTCCAACCAAAGAAACAAAAATGAAGCGGAACATTTTTTACTTTGATGTAAGAAGTTAAGGTAGGTAACATCACATCTGCAACTCCCTAGGGATAGGGCAAGCAAATCTAGTCAAGAGTGTACTGTTTACCTGATTTCAAGCAAACAATATCAATTTCAAGTCATTCTTGCCCCCAAAGTTGGCAACCAATACGATTATGAAAATCTCTTCAAATGTGGAGTTCCAAAACTGTTACAGCTCTGCATATAAAAGAATTACCTTCCATATATTTTTGTCTGAGATTAACTGATAAAGCAGAATTCAGAGCCGATTTTCACATGATTCTGCACACACTAAGAAATAACCCCCATTGGGACAACTTAGCAGCCACTAGCAATGTGCTTTTAACATAGAACCGTTTTTTAGAAATGGACATTTGGCTATGCTTTCAAAGGACTTTGTGCGCACAGTACACAACGCTCTCAACCCACCCCAAATGATCCAGCTTTATTGAGCTTGGCCCACTCCGGCAACACCCCAGTGTGAAAAGGCACACTGGAATGAAGGGGAGGCTGGTTTCATTAACCTTTACACCTCTAAAGCACCCTAAAACCACTACTTTGGGAAAGGGCTCTCTAAGGCAGCTAGCTACATCCCCCCCCCCCCTCCCCAAAACAAAAGTGACAAAGGTAAAAAAGACTTACGCTCTTCAACAGTCACCTGGGGGGCTGGCTCCTCCTCCTCCCTGTCTTCCTCATCTGAACTCGGAGCTAAACCAAAAGGCAAAAAATGAGTCATGACAGCACACACTTGTCCCTTAATCTGGAAAAGGGTACTTACTGATGACTACCAGCTGTTGGTCATCCTCCTCCCTCACCTCCCTGTCTTCCTCATCCGAACTCAGATCTAAACCAAAAGGCCAAAAATGAGTAATGACAGCACACACACACACACTCTTGTCCCTTAATGTGGAAAAGGGGACTTACTGATGACTAACGTGTCCTCCTCTCTCCTGTGTGGTGTTCCAACTGCCGAAAAAAAAAAAGAAAGACAAACATATCACACAACTAATCATATTTTTTGGTGTACTTTCCAACAATACACTAAGGATGCATACACACGATTGGTGTAAACCAGGGGTCCTCAAACTATGGCCCTCCAGTTGTTCAGGAACTACAATTCCCATCATGCCTAGTCATGTCTGTGAATGTCAGAGTTTAACAATGCTTCATGGGATTTGTAGTTCCACAACAGCTGGAGGGCCATAGTTTGAAGATCCCTGGTGTAAACCAATGAAAACGGACTGAAGTTCCGCTTCATTGGTCAAAACAATTGTGTGTGTGCGCTGTGAGTCAGTTATCCTTTGGTACCACAAAATGCAACTTACTTTACATTGCAAACAATGGATGCCGAACCAATAGGTAAAAAAAAAGCATTGAACTTTGTTCTTTTCAGCACGTCTTTGTGTTTGACGTCACTGCATTATGATAGAATTCTTTGTTTAAACAATGGTGTGTAGGCACATCAGACCATCAGTCAGCTTCATCAGTTAAGCAATGCAAACGGTCCTTCGGACCGTTACCATCAGATAGACTGATCATGTATACGCGGCCTAAGGGGAAACAATAGACTAAAGGGGTTCATTTCTTAAGCTGGACAGTGCAAAATCAGACTCCCTTATGCCTAGAAACCAAGGTTCTTCCATCTTTTCATGCTCAAGGTTCTATGAACAAGCTGAGGTGAGAAGAGGCTTGCTTTCTAGGCAGAAGTGAGTCTCATTTTGCCCTCCCCAACTGTAGGATCCACCAAAAAATACATTACAACTTACTATTTTGTTGGGGAGAGGCCGGGCCCACCTCTGACCCCTCTTGGCTGTCCTCATGGCCCTCAGCCCCCTCTTCCTCATCGGAATTGTCAGCTACATGAAGGCAGACAAAATTAAAACCAGTCTGAACTTTCAAATTTACTACCCCCGCAACCAGCCTAATGTTACACTAACCAAGTCTGGTAAATGGTTGAGTCTCCTACAAGAAGACCTGCTGGCTCTTCTTGCCCCTGTGGGCATTTCTACATGCTTGTCCACTATGTCAAAATACAAGCTGGTCAGACTCAGGACTTGCAGCTAGTGAACAAACCATGCTCATTCCTCACTGGCTGTGTTGTAGGCCATGAGGAACACAAAAGCAAAGAGGCATTCATCTCAATCCTTGCTGGATCCTGCTAAGCCTCTGTCGCTTGTAATGTTTTGGTGCCTCTACAGGGTGACCTGCTTCCAACTCTGTGCATTGCAGGGTGTTTTTTGGGGTGGAACCACAACAAACAACCTGCAAATGAGTGTTATTGGCCTTAAACATCATTTCGACAATCATTGGCCAACACTCATGCCCCATCCTGATTGGGGACATCAAGGCGGAGAATGCATGCCAAATACCTCCCTAACAAAACACCAAAAACAAACATACAAATGCAATCTAGATCAAGCAACTTACAAGTATTTGAGGGCTGGTCGTCCTGCTGGGCCTGGTGCCGGTCATCTTGCTCTGGACATAAAGATTGGGTTGACGGGTTCAGGGAATCCCAGAGACCCCAAAACCGACAGTCTAAAAGTGGGCGGGGAAGACTATACCGGTACAAGGTAGGGTGTTTATACTCGACCAGAGTAGTACAACAGAGCAATTAGTGAAAAATGTATTTAGCATAGTATACATAAAAAAGTAGTAGAACAAAAGAACAATACATACAGTACATTAAAAAGAGACCCGAGACTGACTGTCTCCTAGGGCCATTGGTCTACCCACACTCCCTTCTCCATCTCGCAGGGACTGCATGTCTGGTGACCCATATGCTCTATTTGTATTCTGTTTTTTTTAATGTACTCTGTTTTTTTTTTTGTAAATGCTTTTTTATGTATACTATGCTAAATAAATGTAAAAAAAATTACTCTGTTGTACTACTCTGGTCGAGTATAAACACCCTACCTTGTACCGGTCTAGTCCTCCCCGCCCACTTTATGACTGTTGGTTTTCGGGGTCTCTGGCGATTCCCTGAAACCATCAACCTAATCCTTGACTCTAGGACGATGGGACCCCCTAACCCATTTATATTATGTTTTTCAATGGAGAGGTTTAAATCCTATTGTGTACATAGATGAGATATTTAGACTATACATCAAGATAGACAGAGATATAGATCCAAAACACACCAGGCTGATTAAATAGTTCTTACCATAAATTACTTTTAGCCGCCTGTAACCAGCTGCCCCTGCAGCCACGAAGCTCAGGCAGGCGGTCCGCCTGCCTGCGGGGGAGATGGTCAATGTGACCATAGGGCAGGGGTGGCGAACAAGTTCGACAAAAAGAGCCAAAATTTTAAACTGTGAGAGTCAGAGAGCCACACCACGCAGTGACCTGCCAAAACAGACAAACACTCACACAAAAGCATATCATTTTAACAATAATATATTAAACACATAATATACCATGCTCAGTCAGGTGTTTTTTGTTACCTTGTTGGAGTGATGGGATGATAATCTCAGTGGGATTTCTGGCAGTTTTTTATTGTCTGGAGCCAAGGTTTCAATTACATCCGCAAAACACTGTTTTAGAAACTCCCCCTCATTGTATGTTTTTTTAGCACGGGCAATGTTCCACGCCACTTTATAGGATGCAAGGGTCACAGTTTCTCCATGCTTGATTAATTGCTGAAACATTTGAGACTGTCTTTTTACCTGGCTTTTCAAGGTGCTCAATTTTTGCTTGCGTGGTTCAGTACCTTTGGGTAATTCCTTGTCAATATTAGCATGGAGAGTGCTAAAATGACGCTGAAGATTTGAAGCCTTGAAATGTGATATCATAGTATTGCATATTAAACACAGCGCTTTCCCATTCCGTTCAATAAGAAGAAAGCATCTTCCCATTCTTCCAAAAATGTCCTGTGTTCATCTTCATATTTTCGTTTAGCTTTGCATTTTGCCATTTTGAGTGAGGGTAAAAATCCTGCAGTGATGGTGAGGGTGTGCTGCGTCCTCCACACTAAGAACTAACGGCAAGATGTGACACAACATGTGACACACGGGTCCCCACGCTCTCTGGCCCGTGCAGTTGTTTCCGAGGGATGGGAGACGTGATGACGCAGCCTGGGGGGCGGGACTACGCGCTCGGAGATGTCTCCTCAGAGGTCCCTCCTCAGAAGCAGCATAACAAAATCCAAACTTGGCAAAGAGCCACAGTATACAAAATAATGATAAGAGGCAAAGAGCCGCATTCATTTTGGCCGGGAGCCGCATGCGGCTCGAGAGCCGCGTGTTCGCCACCCCTGCCATAGGGAGTCTGCCATCGGATGAGGCTAGGACAAGAGAAAAACAAAAAATGATTTAGAACTGACCCACCCAGGGTATAAACCACATCCCTTACTCCAAATCCACAACACAAACTCACCTGCAAATTTAATACACCAGACTTCCTGACAAAGATTATTTGTAATAAACTTTACAGTATATTGACTTACCAGAAATTCGAGCACAAACAAAGCGGAGGAAGTCCTCCCTCCGCCTTTTCATGTCCGACCCACAGTGCTGCATCTGGTGCACTGTTGGCCGGGTTTGGAATTTCTGCCTTATCCGATGCCAGACTACCCTCATAATCCCCTGCTTGGCAGCATGGGTCCGCCTGCCATCATAGCCCTTAACAAGAGCTGTGGGGGGGGGGGGGGGGGGGGGACAAAAAGGAAAGAAGTATAAATTTCAACACAAGACCAGAATTTCAAAAATGACAACCCAGACAAACAAACCATGAACACAATCTTACTTTTGTTCAGTAGGCATACCTACACACTATACTAATATATATATATATATATATATAATTTTTTTTTTTTTTTGGAAACAGGAGCCAGGAGTTTTGACATTGAAGGCAACGTCACTACAGATCCAAGTGTGAAATGCAAGGAATATTTAGAAGATGCCTTTTCCGTTTGTCATTGCAACCTTGGATTACGTGCATAATTCATTGCAGGAGAATGTTTGTAATCCAAAGCAAACACATACCAAAGCGTGTTTACCCCATCAAAGTCCATGTCCAATTGCAAAAATGGAGCAACATTTACATTCACATGGCATGCATGCAATACCACTTGTGTCCAGAAGTGTGTGGCGCCAGAGAGACTTGCAAATCCTATCAAAGGCTCCTAAACACATGAAAAATGACATACGGTAGAGTATATATATATATATATATATATATATATATATATATATATAATCACACAAGCAGGAGGCAATATATACAGATGTAAACAACAAAATGTCATTCTTTTTTGCTGTCACAATGTAGAGTAGAAGATTTCCTGTCATCTGTGCCCAGTCTTGCCACACAGAGATAATCCAGATACCAACCAAATAAAAACAAATGCTGCTCCAAAAAAAAAAAGACAAAAACGCCAAACCGCTCAAAAACATGCATAGATGTGAATTGAGCCTAAGGCGGCTTTCACATTGCAGCGTTACCCGCGGTGGCGGGCTAGCAGCGCGATTTTCAGCGCTGCTAGACCGTGGTATTTTCTGCGGTCTTCGTCCGCTAGCGGGGAGGTTCCCCCCCCCGGTAGCGGCCAAAAAAGGGTTAATACCACATGCAATGCGCACGGGCGTTATTACCGCAGGTTCACATTGATTTGGGAAGGGGCGGTATAGGAGCGGAGAACACACCGCTCCTATACCGCTGTAAAGATGCGGCTAGCAGGAACTGAACTTACGGCTTGTTCCCCTTAATGTTTGCAATTTTTTTTGCACCGCACTGCAGTTCAGATCACATGCGATGCAATTTAAGCCATCCAAACTGTATGGCTGAAATCGCATCACATTTGAAACAAACACGCACAGGACTGTTTTTTTGGCCAACACCAGAATCATGTCACTTCACAGTGCGATATGTGAGCTGAAAAGGAGGTGTCATTACCATTGTATGACACTCCCCAGCAGTTTGCATATGGCAGTGTGACCTGCTGTGCGAGTCGGGTGTGATGTGGGAACCCGCAGTGGATTTGCCACTGTGAAACTAGCTTTGGTGGGAGCAGTCAGGTGACATTTGTAGGCTGTATTCTTGGAGGCCCGGTTCACAGTGGTGCGTTTTGTTTACCCCTGCAAATCCACTGCGGGTTCCCACATCACACCCGACTCACACAGCAGTTCACACTGCCATATGCAAACTGCTGGGGAGTGTCATACAATGGTAATGACACCTCCTTTTCAGCTCACATATCGCACTGTGAAGTGACATGAAACGGATCGCAGAGGTGTGAACACCTATGCGATTCTGGTGTTAGCCAAAAAAACAGTCCTGTGCGTGTTTCAAATGCGATGCGATTTCACGGCGCACGTGGGGGCGCGCGAGAAGGGGACACCCCGCAACCCCTCCCGCAGGGAGCGGGAGCTATGTGTGTAAATTACATTAGGCCACAACTAATAACTTACTTTACATAGGAGAAGCATCTCAGCCCGGAAGAAGAGGGAGTGTGGCATGGTACTTGTCTAAAAACTACCCAGCAGGACTTGCTGCTTCCTGTATGGTGCCCACCCAATCAGAAAACAGGTGTGAAATGATAATCTAGCCACAAGGAGGCTCTCCAATGCTGGGAGGACAAACATTGCCGTCCTCAGTTTTGTTGGCATTTGTGGGGAAACACACAGATCAATGAAAGTCCTGTCAGGGAGAGGAGTCACCTCTTACTGTCAGTCCCCGTCCCTTCAGTTATAATCACTCCCAGGGTACACACATTTAACCCCTTCCCTGCCAGCCATTTTTTTGAGCAATGTTTGCTGTATCAATGAGAATGGTCACAAAAATGGGTCCAAAGCTTAGACAATCTGTCCGGCCAAAAAGAAAAGTCACTAAACCCCCCCCACCCAAAAAAAAAAAAATAGTAAAAAAAAAAAAAAATAAATCACTCAAAGAAACTAAAATATAAAATACAGCAGGAATAAAAACGAACACATTTTAATAAACATTTTTATTGAGAAAAGTAACATTAGAGGACGTGGAAAAGAGCCAGTACAGCCAAAGCAATGCATGAAAAATAAACACCGTAACACTATCAAATCATACAGATTAGACAATTTAGCTTTGTGAAATAACAGGAGCTAATGAAAATGACACAAAAATATTACATTCATTTAGATCATGTTAACAAAGATTTCACTAAAGCATGCAGCACAAATACAGCAAAGTAAAATAACAAACAAAAAAAACCTCGCCAACATCAATAACATGGGAAAAGGTCCTAAAAATTCTTGTTGGAAGTCCAACGAAAAATATTGCAAGAAAAAACATATGATTTGCGTTAACACAGAAGAAGAAAACAACATAACAAAACCCTGTGTTAGACACTCAATCTGGCCTATTTGCAAGGCAGAGACCAACTGACCTTTAGCCCAGGTTCACACTTGGTACGATTTAGTTCGATTTGAGATGCGATTTCACATGTGAAATCGCATCTCAAATCGGCGGCAATTGCCGGCAATGACACCGTCCTAATCGGTGCGACGCCGCATCTGCGGCGCTGCACCGATTTCAAAAAGTAGTTCCTGTACTACTTTTTGCGATTTCAGGATGCAATTTACATTGACATCTGTGCAGAACCCTGCACAGATGTCTCCTAAATCGCGCCGAAATCGGGACTGCCAGAGGGAGTGAAATCGTGCGAGTTCAGCTGAAATCGCACGATTTCACTCCCACAGCCCAGTGTGAACCCCTCTAACACCTTCTGACGCCCTTGGATGGGCGAAAGCCTCCAAAATCGCAGTACCTCTTTGGCGCTCCTTTGAATGGTTGCCCCCTCTGGCTCTTCGATCCTGGGGCAGAAGATCTGATTTTCCTTCTATAACCCTGGAGAAGATAGTTTCCAGTATTTTAACAAAACAGCGCCTTCCCATCAAAAGGCAGCTTACAGCAATTCAGCTTTGAGGATGAGCCAGCCGCCCAGGATTTTGCCCCAGTGCACCTTTGGCTGCGACTGAGCCAAGCATGGCTCTGGATGACCATCGAATGATGTCTATAGCTGCCTCACCTGTAGAGTCCGCTGAAAGTTATCTCATCAAGGGCCTTGATGACTCTTCTCTTTGGCAGCTGGGTTTAATCGCATACTCCAAGTTCTGCGCCCACATACTGGATGTTAAAGCAATGCGTCTCACAAGGATCTCGTGAAAGGAGGAAGAACCTTCCATCGGAAGTGTTGCATTCTTGGTCAGTCTGGTGACTGCCGCATCCACCTTTGGAGGGTAGATAAAGGAGTCGCATCCTTCCCCCTTAGTGGAAACAACTTCTGCAACCTATTGGTTGAGGAGGATTTTCTCTCTCCCTTTTCTCATTCCTCCTGAAAACAGGCTTCCTATTTCTGTCATAAGAGAAAAAAGGTAGCTTACCTGCTTCTTTAGATTCCTCCTATGGAACCCAAAGGCTTGTTCACACTTGCAGCAGGATCTGCCATTGCCCCAAAAGGCAATCTGTGCTTAAGTCACCTTTCAGAGGTATTTGAATTTGTCACTTAGAGTAGACCAATGTATATGCAATGCCATTTTCAAAGAGCGATTTGTACACAATGTTGCAAATCGCATGGGTGCGGCCCATTCACTTGGTTGCCCTATGTGCGCAAACAGAAGCCCCTGCTCCCATTTGAGGGCGACCAACTTTGCACAATGTTTTGAAAGGTGCGTTCTCCAATGTGACCTATCACAGCAGAATCGCATGGCATTTGGGGTGCCCTGAAAGAATAATGGTAACTAATGCATATTGTACAGCGATTGTCACACAATTTTATATCGGATTGTACGGTGTGTAATAACAGGCTTTCTTCTTTGGAGGAGGTACCGGATCCACCCATTACAGTGCAGCTTTACTGCCATAACAAATGAGGATATTAGCATAAAACAAAGCCTCAACCTTCAGGATCTTCTGTTGAGGAGGAGGCAATATCATCTCCCTCTGCCTGAAAGGTTGGCTATAATACTGGGTTTGGGGAACTAGCCTGCTTAATCTGCTGGGCTGGAGTCACCCCCAAAGTGCCTGGTACCCCTCCAGTTAGAGAGGGTTGAATGGCTTGGTTTAGACCTGGTGTAGTGCCCATACTGTCCATCCACTTCTGTCCCTGGCTGCCCGAGGGGTTGGGGACTATTTTGCTGAGCAAGGTGACACCTGCTGACTCCCAAACTCCTCTCTGGCAAGCTGCCTGAAGCAGTCGCTGCAAAGTAGCTTTCCAGGCATAGGGTCCTCTCCACATGACCAACACTCGCCTTTCGGGCGCTGAGCCCTCAGAGGAGAAGCTGTGTGCGTTCTCTTAAGCGTACATTTGCACCCTTTGTACTGGGGTCTGCCAGGACTGGAGGAGACATCTTCCGCCCTGAAAATCCTGATGATCCAGAGAGGGCCTCTGAACCTCCTTGAGCGGGTGTGAGCGGCCGGGGTTGCAAAAGATAAGGCGGCACGCTCGTCAGGGCTCAATGCACTCTGTACTCCCGCATCTTCTTACTTACCAAAAGTTGGCCCTCTACCTGATAGTGGGGTGGTCTTTGTTATGTGGCAGTAGGCTCATGCTGATGGGAGTTACTGAAAGGTGCATGGGGGACTGCATGACCACAGAAATAAGGGAAGTGAAAGAGAAAAATATATACATATATCTCAGCATTTTTACAAATAGTAAAAATAATCTGGCAGAACCCCATCCCCCTAGTAAAACATTGCTCCTTACTCCTCTCTCCCCCCATATATCCCCATTACTAGGATAGATAAGACTTACCTCAGAAGGAGATGCTTAAAAGCAAAGGCATTCATTAGCTGTTTAACTGCTCCCTGCAATTGACTCACCTGAGACTCAGTCCTCTCTCACCTCTCCTCTGATACAATTAGGAAGGCCAACACCCATCCACACAAAAGGACACCTTAAGCTGGCTACACACCATACAATCTTCTGCAGATTTTACCCTTCAGATTTATCAAAACCACACAACATGAGGCCAAACCCTAAAGCCTCAACCTGTATGCAATCAGGCAGGCACCACATGGTCCTGGCAATTCTAAAGGAAATCAGACAACAAAAGTTGCAGTGTGTATGGGGCCTTTAAAGACATGAGAACAAGAAGGAAAACTGACAGACCTGGAAAAGGGCTTCCATAGGAAAGAAGGCATCATGCAGTCCCAGCTTGCTAAAATCAGACTCCATCGCCGGCAATGCCAAAGGAGGACTGTCGTCTCTGATTAGAGAACACCTCAACCCCAGAAGACCACCAGAAGGGGGTTCCCCACCTTGTTGGTGCATTTAGCGTGCCTAAGATGTGGGACCTCGAACTGGGAGAGGCTGAACCCAGCCGGAACTTCGACATAGTCGGCAGGTAAGGGAATATCCTGAATGAAACTGTCTGTAGGCTGATATTAAGGACAAAAAAGGAGAATGGGGGAGGTAGCTCTCAGTCAGAGTTTTATAGAGAGTTATCACGTGTCCTGTGGGCGGATATAGGGGCGGGGCTATATCATAGGTATGCTGCCATGTCTGGCGTCAGGAAAGTCCCATTTTCAATTTCTAAGTCCAGGAGCATGCCCAGAACAAACAATCCTCAGCTCTCACAAAATAGGGCAAAGCCCTGTCCTAAATGAATCACATCATCCAGCATACTATTCCATTTGAAATGGAACAAATCACCCCCGGGCCGGGTGGGTAAACAAAGAGGCAAACGTGTGCAAAAGTTCGAATCTAAATACCATTGCAGTCTATGGAAAAGGACTTGTTAATTTTGGGAGGCACCACTTGGCTGGCTTCTGTTCTATTTCTTGTCCTTAGCCTAGGTTCACATTAAAGCAATTTGTCATGCGATTTTAGAGATCAAATCACAGGAAAATTTGCTGCCTATTGGTGGCAATAGCACTGTTCCAATCGGTCCAACAACGATTTAGCAGCGCCGCACTGATTTGCAAAAGTATCTCCTGCACTACTTGAACCGATTTCAGGTGCGATTTACAGATACATCTGTGCATGAAGCCACACAAATGTCAATCAAGTAGCACCTGAAATCACAACGAATTAGCTACTTTGAAATTGCGCAACAACAAATACAGTACTGATTTAAATGTAGCATCAGTGTGAACCAGGTCCCACCCTGAGTACGGGGGCACAGATCCCACCCTAAGTGACATATTTCCAAGTCATCAATTTGGATAACAACAAAAAGGAAACGGGGCAAAATGCTTTTAAAAGAGGCAATTTCATGTGTTTTTTTGGCTGCATGAAAATCGCATTGAAATTAGGTAATAGGATTTTAAATGGCTGAGTTCACACCAATGCTCGCAGTTCCAGTGCGTTCCAGTTCATGGAACCTACAAAATTTGATTTGTTCCCTGCAGTGGACTGTACAGTAACGCAGGAAAACGCAGCAAGAAATGCACATGCACAAAAATATCTGGCACACATCTGGACTGCGCTTCTATTGAGTGAACTAGCCCTGAGCCCTGCTTCACAGTGGTGTGATGTAACATGGCAAATCTCACCTCAAATAGACAGCATTTGCCAGCAATTCCTGCCAATGGCACCATCATAATCATTGCAACAGCACATATGCGGCACTGCAACGAGTTAACTAAGTTAATTTGGACCTACTTTGTGATATTTTTGTAAGGCCAAAAACCTGCAGAAATGTCGCTTTAATCCCTGCCAAAATCAGGACTGACAAGCATAGGTGAAATTGTATGCGTTTCTGTGAAATCGCACAGGTTCACTACCACAGTGTGAATCTGGGCTTAAGCTAGTACCCTGGAGGGAGGGAAGTTCACTCTGCCTGTAAAGTGGTGCATCTTGGAACATGTTGACCAAATGATGCTTCAAAGATGCCCAGCTTTCTAGAACCCAAAAAATTATACATTGTAGCTGCAAGGTTTAACCACAAAACAAAGAATTCTATGCCCCCCATACATACAAGGCCATTTTTGCCTGAAAAGGATTAGAATGAAGACACTCACGTGAAAAAGACCTGCCCAAAAATGCCAATAAATGTGCCCCTAACACGCAATAACAAACCCCTAGCCAAACACAGCAGGCCAGCATATGAAAGGGGGCACAAGGGCCTCTTCGACACAAGCCTAAACTGGGGTTGGGGGGAGGCTTCAGACAGGGGGGATATCCAAAATGTGTAAAGGCCCTCTAAAGCAGTGTGGACAAGGTGATTTGTGCTTGGTATTGGGCTGAGCCCAACATGGCCCAAAAGCAGGCAGCTAGGTTGAGTGCATGCATGTGGCCTTGAATGTTTCAGGAGGGAGTTGGGCAGTCCTTCTTGTTGTTTGGTCTCAAATAGTATGGTGTTTGGATTGGTAAAGGCAGATCAAGGCTCACAGAGTGTGGAGTTCCCCTTTAAATGTCCTAAACTCACCCAAGGCAAACATATGCATTCTAAACGTGAAACCAAAAGAAAAGTGTGGAGTTCCCCTTTAAATGTCCTAAACTCACCCAAGGCAAACATATGCATTCTAAACGTGAAACCAAAAGAAAAGTGTGGAGTTCCCCTTTAAATGTCCAAAAAGAAACCAGCGCACACACTAAGAAAGAAAAAGCCGCTGTACGCCTGAAACGAATATGCTAATTAGCCTACGCCACATAGGATTTACTGAGAAACTGCCGGCGTAGTGATCAGGCGCGCTTGTATGGGTGCAATTATCGTTCACGCATGCGCAGTGCTAACACGCAGCCGGTGCAACTGCAGTTGAAATTGCAGGCGTAGGAGACGTGTATAGGAAAAGTTCTTTTAGGAGTGCGTTTAGGGTTTTTTAACAACTTTCGCGGCTTGTTATGTGCTAGCCTATGACACCCAAGCATGAGCTTAGTACGAAGGGGCTTGAGAAATTCAGCAATTTGCCTGTGACTGTTCTGTACGCCAGGTCGAAGCTGGCGTGCCGTTTGCGCTATATAGCGCGCTGCTAACGCATTGATAAATAGGAAATTGCGCTACGCTGCGCTCGTGAACTTTCGTAAATGATCTTTATGCGTTGCGCCCACATATGCGCCACAACTCAAGGCGCAAATCGCTTGGTAAATCAGCCCCATAATTACTATACTATTTGGAATGTGAGTTAGACAAGTTTGTTCTTTCCTTGAGGGCAGCCCAGGGACAATCCTTTACCGCTTTTTGTTTCATCTTAGAATTTTCATGGTAACAGGGTTGCTTTTGTTTGCCCAGCAGCACATGCATTGTACTGCACTGGTTGCTGCGTAATGGCTTCATGCATCCAAATGTTTACTGCATCATTTCTGCTCTGCAGGGGCTGGTCAAGTGCATGCTGATTCTCAATCACGATTTTTCATGTTTCTTGTAGCAGTTGAGGGGGAAGGCTTCATGGAGTTTAGTAACTTGATTACCCCATGGGGTCGCCCTGTCTGCTCCTTCTATTACACCCTACTCAATTGTATTTTGCCTTGAGCTCTATGTATAGCATTGCATCTTTACATTTTATTTTCTGACATCCCTTTAGCATCACAAACTCTCTTTAGGAGACATGGCACCCTCTGCACCCCCTTCCCCCTTGATTGCAGGTTGCTAGCTCTTCATGTTATCTTTGCTTTCAGAGAACAAATGTTTACTTTAATTTCTTCTTTTTTTTGCAGATCTTTAAGTCGTTTTTGACAACTTGGCCCCTCCCCCTCCATTTGTTCCTGCCTTGTAAGTTCCTCCTCCAATCATGTTTGCTAGCTCTTCATGTTATCTTTGCTTTCAGAGAACAAATGTTTACTTTGATTCCTTTTTTGTTTATTTACAGAGCTAAACTTGTGATCATGGCCACCAGAAGGTCCCGGGGTATGAGGCAGGAAGGCTGCAGGGCAAGAGGAGCTCACATGGCCCCAAGGCTGCCTTCACCAGGGGAGGGATCCTTGCGAAGGCCACAAGGGCGCTTGCCCGCATTTTCGGAACGTGAAAACCACGTCCTTGTTGCTGAATATCTGCTGCGCTGTGCTGAAATCCGGGGCCTTGGTGCCTCCCATGCGGGTGCTCCCCAAAGGGAGCGCCTATGGCGCCAAATAGCTGAGGCAGTCAGTTCAGTGGGAACCCGAGTTCGCCGTACTGCTGAAAAGGTGCAGAAGCACCTGAATGACCTGGTGGGGTGGCTCAAGAGGTTACTGGGCACGTGGGCTCGCCAGGGGTATGTGACGAGGCAAGGTGTGGCGCCATCCCACCTTAGCCGGCTTACGGACTTCCAGAGCCAATTGCTGGATATCATCTGCCTGGAGACAGTAGTTGGTGTGGCTTCTCCGGATGAAACTGATGATATCCAGCATGGTAAGTGTAAATCACATGTCCCATTTTAAAAGTGTGTCTTAAGGAGGAAACATGGTGGATTTCTAAAATTGTATGTGCTTGCATTGCAGCTTCCAGTCCTCTGTCATCTACCCCTGGCAGCCCCTCTGGCCCGCCACAACTCCATGAGCCGCCGAAACTTGTTTAACCTTAAAAATATCTTGACAGCAACACACCTGCAGGAGGAGTCAGCGGCGGCGGCGAGCACATTCCCACTGCACCCAAGCCAGGAGGAAGATCTAGGGTAGTATGTGGGGTAGGTAGGTGCTCATGCTTTACAGTATATACAGAATTCTGTGAATAGGATGTCCTCCATTGCAAAGCAAACACTCACACATATATTGAGGGCAAAGGCCTCTTTACTGGTGGTTTGGGGCTGGTTTCAGTGGCAACATTTGCATTTGATGTCTTTGCCAAGCTGGGTCACACAAAGATTTGTCCACATGATTCACAAAGACAAACTGGACAAAATGTCTGTTCGTAATGAGAGATTATTTTGGTTGTTTTACTTACTTTTCTTTCTTTGTTTGAAATGCAGATCCTCAGTTGAGTATGGCTGCTGCTGGAGTGGGGGACGATACTGCATCCAATGTGGGGGTATGTGTAAGTCAGAAAATGTGTGGGGAATATTGAAAGGAGTCCTATGTACTTGTTGTAATGCCAGACTTTTTTGGGGGGTTTTAGGCCTCGTTCACACATGGATCCGTTCAGGTCCGTCTGTCAGTTTTTCAGGCGGACCTGAACGGGCGCTCCATGCACCCCTATGGAGCGTCGGATGTCAGCGGAGACATGTCCGCTGACATCCGACCTGATCCGATCCGCTAAAAACAAACGTATGGGGCTCACGTCCCCATCCGTCCATGCGGATCGGATCGGGAAAGATTTGATGAAAACGGACATGCTGTCCGTTTTCATCAGATCGCTCCATAGAGGACAGCGGGACTCGACAAGCTCCTCCCCGCTCAGTGAGCAGAGAGGAGCTTGTCATCCGTCGGCTCAGCGGAGATCTGCGGACTGATCTCCCGCTGAGCTGGCAGACACAGGCGGACTCCGTCGGAACGGACTGCGACGGAGTCGGCTATGTGTGAACGAGGCCTTAGGCTTTTGAAGACAATGCAGCTGGTCCTGCTGACTTGCCTTCACAGGTGGTAAGTTCAATAATGAATCTTCTTTGCAACAAGTGTTTACACAGAACCTTTTATATTTGTTGCTTGCCCACAAATATACCTTGTCCATTGATCCATCAAGTTGATTTTTGGAAATGGGATAGTGACTAATCTTAAAGCGGAGTTCCACCCAAAATTGGAACTTCCGCTAATCCCACTCACGCTAATCCCGAGGGGCTAGTTAGGCGATTAAGCTTAATCGCCTACAGCAGCCCCTCCCTGTAGGCGATCGCATGGGACACATGACAGGTCCCATGCGATCGCCTGTCCAATCAGTGGCGTGCCGCTCGCGCATGCGCAGTGGGTGCCCGGACGTGAAGCCGAAGGCTGTCATGGCCGGGTGCCCAGTTGTGATGAGGGCGCTGGCCAGGGAGGGGGGGGGAGCGGAGCCCCGGTCGGCGCGTCGCTGGAACACTGGAGCAGGTAAGTGTCTATTAAAAGCCAGCAGCTACACTTTTTTGTAGCTGCTGACTTTTAATAAACACAATTTTTGGCTGGAACTCCCCTTTAAGCATCTGGGCATGTTAATCGTATTCGAAATGCATCTTGTTCCAAACATTTATTTGAAGTCTCCTGTGCTAAGTAACGCAGCTTTGAACATGTTCTATTTTTTGGTCAAATTGCACCCACTTTTACTAATGTTTGTGTGTTCAGCAATGCAAAGGATTTGTTTTCTAATTGAATATTTTTTTTTTGTTTCTTTCCAGCCCACATTGGATGCAGAAGATGCAGAAGAATCGGCACCCCTGCCACCTGGGCGAAGCCAACTTCTCAACTCAATCTTGGTGAAAGGTTGGCTGCCCAGGTGGATAGATTATTGGAGCAAGGTATGCCTTCTATGCAAATTATGTAGAAAGGACACTGGAGCTCCTACAGCAAGACTTGAGCCAACAAGCTCACGACCGCCAGCAATTGCAAGAACAATTGCAGCGTAGGGACCAGGATCATGCTTCCGAACTTGCTCTGTTGACTACAGCTATTAACAACCAGACTGGCGTCCTCAGGCAAAGTCGTGAAGAGATTCAGGCCCTGTGTTTAGCGGTAGAGGAACTAAATGCAACAGTTGCCAGATGCTCTCACAGCAGGGCCAGTAGCAGTGAAGAGCAAGGTGTTGTGTTGCTATAAGATGAGCCTGTTGCCAGGCCAGGGGGTGGCTGATTCTCCAAGTTTCCTCGATGGACCCTCCCTCACAATTAGATTTTCTCCCCACTTCCTCACCTGCCCCCACAGACCCAAACACACCATTCTTCTCCTTCCTGTTCCCATACTTCCAACATGCCCCCACCTGACCAGTCTACATCTTCTCACACAGCCCCTACCTCCACTCCACTTTTCTCCCTGTCCTCTGCCACACACACCTCCAGACACACTCAACCTGACCTCTCCCCTCAACTTCCACTACCCCTTTTCACGAAAGCCCAAATCTATGCTTTCCCTGACCAAAATTTTCTTCCCCCTAGTTTACCCCTTTTTAGCTTCCCAGTCAACCCCCAAAGTTTCACTCCCCTCCCTGGTTTCACCTATTTTGCGGTGCCCCAATGCACCTCTCAGGTGTGTCGTCCCCCGGCACAACCCCAGTCCAGTAACCCACTCCAGCAGAGACCCACCATACAACTGCCCCAGCACCAGCAGATGGGCGAGGCTTATGCAACAGCAGATGACTGTGCAGCACCAGATGGCCATGCTCCTTAACCCCCGGTGGGAACAACGGCAGGAACCACATGTTGTTTTTGTCTTTAAAAATCTACAAATTTATTTTTCCTTTTTTATGTTGGCTTATTGAAATAATAAAAATTAAGTTTGAATAGGAGGCTTCCCTTTGTGTTTTTTTTAATTTAGATATTTCACTTTGTAAATGAAAGTCCACATACACACTATTAGTTTTGGGTAAAAAATATATCTAGATATATTTATATATTATTGGTTATTAACTAATTGCCGACCGCCCGCCGTCATATTACTGCGGGACGGTGGCACTGTAGCAGCTTGTAGGGAGCGCGCGTCCCCGAGTCCCGCGCGTGGGTACGATCGCCGCCGGGCACCCGCGATTGCTCGTTACAGAGCGGGGAACGGGAGGTATGTGTGTAAACACATACCTCTTGTTCCTGTCAGCAGGGGAAACGCTGATCTTCTGTCCAAACAATGTATGGACAGAAGATCAGTGATTTCCCCTAGTGAGGCCACCCCCCCATACAGTTAGAACGCACAAGGACCACACTTAACCCCTTCCCTGCCCCCTAGTGTTAACCCCTTCACTGCCAATGGCATTTTTATAGTAATACAATGCATTTTTATAGCATTGATCGCTATAAAAATGCCAATGGTCCCAAAAATGTGTCAAAAGTGTCCGATGTGTCCGCCATAATATCGCAGTACCGAGAAAAAAACGCTGATCGCCGCCATTACTAGTAAAAAAAAATAATAATAAAAATGCCATAAAACGACCCCCTTTTTTGTAAACGCTATAAATTTTGCGCAAACCAATTAATAAACGCTAATTGCGTTTTTTTTTTTTTTTTAACGAAAAATATGTAGAATACGTATCGGCCTAAACTGAGGAAAAAAAATGTTTTTTTATATCTTTTTTGGGATTTTTATTATAGCAAAATGTAAAAAATATTGCATTTTTTTCAAAATAGTCGCTCTATTTTTGTTTATAGCGCAAAAAATAAAAACCGCATAGATGATCAAATACCACCAAAAGAAAGCTCTATTTGTGGGAAAAAAAGGACGCCAATTTTGTTTGGGAGCCACGTTGCACGACCGCGCAATTGTCAGTTAAAGCGACGCAGTGCCGAATCACAAAAAGTGCTCTGGTCTTTGGACAGCAATATGGTCCGGGGCTAAAGTGGTTAACAAATGAGAAGATGAGCACAAAGCTTAAATGGGTTATCAAGATTTGCTTAGGAATTTCAAAATAGGTTACTTGAAGCTAGTGAATTGTTGGTTCACCTAAATTTTTCCTTTCATTTCCGTTTTTAAATGTTTTTTTTGTTTGTTTTCTTTGTCTGAATTTCTCAATTCCTGTTTCTCCACAGTAAGGTGTTCAGTAAGCTGTTCTTAATGACTTTCCACCGCTCCAATGATGGTGGAAAGCTTACTGAGGATAAACGGGAAGTGAGAAATTCAAACCAATAAAGAAGGCATTTAGAAGGGAAATGTAAGGAAAGGGTAGAAAATACAAAACAAACCTCTACAACCCCTTTAAAACTTTCAATTTGTATGCAATATGGCAGGCCCTTAGGCCTCGTACACACTATCAAATCTGTCTGCTGGAAACGGTCTGCTAGACAGATTTGATCGTGTGTACGGGCGAGCCAACGGATTTGGCCACCTGACAGATTTCAAAGCATGCTTTGAAATCTATCGGGTGGAAATCCGTCCGCCCGACATGTCTGCTGGTTAGTACACTTACCAGCAGACATGTCGTCTCGCACCGCCGCCGAATGGATTCGGCGCATGCGCGGAAGTGTTTTACTTCCTGGTGCGGTGACGTGGCTGCGTCAACGTCACCGACACGTCAGCGCGCCGTCTGCTGGCAGGGATTTTGGTTTGCTCGTGTGTACACGCGAGCAAACCAAAATCCTAGCAAACAGATTTGTTCAAATCGGTCGGTCCGACCGATTTGAACAAATAGATTGCCTCGTGTGTACGAGGCCTTACACTACAGTACATGTTTTGGGTAAAGATGCCTGGGGCCTAAGTCTGCCATTGCTGGAGTGTTTCAGGAGGGGAAGATATGATTGTGCCAGCTAGGCGCAGAATACCATCGTAGCCTAACTGACCCTTTGCCAGTCTTCTTAACAAATACTATTGGAGTTCTTTACAAAAGGTCAATCCTCTTTGCACTACAAGTGCAAATTGCACTTCAAAGTGCAGTTGCTGGAGATTCAAATGGGACATGCAAGGAACCTAAAACAAGCATTTTAGCTTGCAAATGATTGTCTAAGAAATGCAGCCGAGCTTCCCCCTCATTTCAGATCTACAGCGACTGCACTTGTAGTGCAAAGTGGAGTTCACTTTCAGATACCTCATAAACCCCCTTTGACCACTGAGGAGTCTTCCTAAACTTGCACACCAAACCTAACTTTTGTCAATGATTTTTGCGAAACTTGATCCCTGGCAATTTTTAAAGAGACAGGCAGGCGCACTTTACACTTTTTTTTTTTAACCACTTGTCCTCCGCCCAGCGGCGGGCGGAGGACTCCATTGTCCTGACATCACGTCATATGATGTGATGTCCTTTTAAAGCCGCAGGCGGGCGCGCGCGCACCCGCCGCTCTGCTGGGATCCCGGTGCGAGTGCCCGGCGGCAACGATCGCCGCCGGGCACACACGATTGCCCAGTAACTGAGCGGGGACGTGGAGCTCTGTATGTAAACACAGAGCTCCACGTCCTGTCAGGGAGAGAGGAGAAAGTTGCTGTGTCCCTTGTACATAGGGACACAATCGGTCACCTCCCCCAGTCACCCCCCCCCTCCCCTACAGTTAGAACACTCATAGGACACACATTTAACCCCTTCCCCGCCCCCTAGTGGTTAACCCCTTCACTGCCAGTCACATTTATACAGTAATCAATGCATATTTATAGCATTGTTCACTGTATAAATGTAAATGGTCCCAAAAATGTCAGAAAAGTGTCCGAAGTGTCCGCCATAGCGTCGCAGTCCCAATAAAAAAATCGCAGATCGCCGCCATTAATAGTAAAAAAAAAAAATGCCATAAACTATCCCCTATTTTGTAAACACTATAAATTTTGCGCAAAACAATCGATAAACGCTTATTGCATTTTTTTTTTACCAAAAATATGTAGAAGAATACTTATCGGCCTAAACTGAGGAAAAAAATTTTTTTTTTTATATATATTTTTTGGGTTATTATAGCAAAAAGTAAAAAATATTGCATTTTTTTCAAAATTGACGCTCTATTTTTGTTTATAGCGCAAAAAAAACCCGCAGAGGTGATCAAATACCACCAAAAGAAAGCTCTATTTGTGGGAAAAAAAGACGCCAATTTTGTTTGGGAGCCACGTCGCATGACCGCGCAATTGTCAGTTAAAGCGACGCAGTGCCGGAAGCTTAAATTTTGTCTCGGCAGGAAGGGGGTGTAGGTGCACAGTAGGCAAGTGGTTAAAGACTTTTCAAACAAAATATTGTATGAGCTGCAATCCCTTACAAACATTAACCTAGAAACACAATAACTTTAAAGGTAACAGCTTAAGTAAGCTTATTATTTTTTGGCTTATTGCCATCTAATCACCTGAGAATGCTCCAAATCTGCCCATCGTGTCTCAAGCTACCAGACTTGGGCAGATATGTATGTGTTTTGTACCTGTTTCAGAGTGTTCAAAATCTAAATATAAAAGGACATATGACCAGATAAAGAAAGTTAGGAGAACTTTAAAAAAAAAAAAAAAGATAATTTTAATATAAGAGAACATAAAAACAAGGTATAAAAACAATATAAAACTAGGGCTTTTGTGGCCTCATTCCAATGGCGCTCTCAATGGCAGCCAGCCGCTCCTCATGGCCCTGGATTGTGGCCATCATCCTCTTTATATTCGGGCCTTGAAATAAAAAAAAAGGAAAGTTCAATCCTGAGTCCCACTTGTGTCAAATAAGTAAAATCCTGAATTGTGTCTCAGTGGGTATTTTCGAACAATTGTGAGCGAATAACTTGATACAGCCTTAAACTAGTCACTTAACACGTTCATTTAATCTCCAAAGTAGGGTCAGTAGATTGCTGACATTTACATGTCAAGTAGAAGCTGACCCAAATATAACCCGAGGCACCTAATTTACCCTCCAAAATCGTGACCAATCTTTTGTTGCTTGACTACAATCCTACGGTGACCGTCTGCGTCCCTCACATTGTGCCCCTGACTAGACTGACGTTTAACATGGGAGTCTATGGAAGGGGTGGCTGACTCGGAAAAATTAGTTATCCCCAGCTGTAGGTCGCTCAGACCCAAAAAATGTGCACACTGGTAGAGGAAGAGTGGGGCTACATGTGTGACCATTTTGTGGTCCAGGGGACCTACGACCGGCTGGTTCCAGGTCCCCAAATTCTGGAAGATCAATCACTAAAAGATGACTCGAGTATAAGCTGAGGGGGGCATTTTCAGCACAGAAAAACATACATACATATGTTCAGGGCTTTTTTTCTGGGGGAACTTGGGGGAACTCAGTTCCACCACCTTTTGGCTCAGACCCTTTGGTGCCCGCTCACCACAATCTCTTGTGAACACAGAAGTCTGGTTTCTGTGTTTACAAGTGACTGCTTTGTAACCCCCTGAACTCTGCACGCTGTATGTAATGCAATTCTGGTATTTAATGCCCCTTTAAGACCCTTCTACTGTTTGTGAAATCTGAACGGGTCGTTGTTGAGTTCCTGCACCTATTTTCTGAGAAAAAAAGCTCTGCATATGTTGCCTATTTAGTGTTCTCAATAGAAGTGTTTGTGCATTTCCTGCCCTCTAAATACATGTTCCACAACAGGTCAGTTTCAATCTAGTACAACTAGAATCAAATGACTGCCTTAAAGAAAGGCTCTGTGAAAGGTGGTCATCAAAGAATAAAGTGGGTGAGGAAATCAATCCTTCTTCAGAACCACATTGGCCAAGATTTATGATCCTTGTATATACCCCCCTGCAAAGTTAAGGTTTCACAAATATTAGAAGAATAAAAAACCAGAAATGATCTGCTAATGTTTGTCACCGGGCCAGTGTCCTCTATTTTTTGCTCACAAAAACACCTGAAAACCCTTTCACAACTAAAAGTCAATCCTAAAAAACACAGGTGGAGAGAATTATTTTTAGGGAGGAAATTAGAAGAAACGCACACCTCGCTACACAGGCAGAGAAACATCGGAGGGTGCTAGACATCTGCTGTGTGCTAAAAGGATCTCCATTTGCCAGGAAGGGTGAGATTTTGGCTTCACCTATTCCTAGCTAGTTAGACTAAAATTAGAGATTTTTTAGCTAGTTACACACTAACTAGATTTGGCAAAGTTGTGTTCCCTAAAACTAAGTCCGTGGGCTAATTTCAAGCTAGTTCCAAAAAAAGAAACAAAAAGGAAGCTGAACAGTTTGTTCTTTGATGTAAGAAGTTAAGGCAGGTGACATGACATCTGCAACACTCTAGGGCAGGGATCCTCAAACTACGGCCCTCCAGCTGTTGTGGAACTACACATCCCATGAGGCATTGCAAAACTCTGACATTCACAGACATGACTAAGCATGATGGGAATTGTAGTTCCTGAACAGCTGGAGGGCCGTAGTTTGAGGACCCCTGCTCTAGGGCAAGCAAATGTAGTCAAGTGTGGTGAGTGGACTGTTTGCATGAAATCAGGTAAACAAATATACATTCCAAGGCATTCTTGCCCCCAAACTTGGCTTCCGATTTTAAAAATCTCTACAAATGTTGAGTTCCAAACCTGGTGCAGCTCTGCATAGAAAACAATTACCTTCCATATCTTATTGTCAGAGATTAACTGATAAAGCAGAATTTTAGAGCTGATTGTCACATGATTCTTTTTTTTTTTTTTTTGTTCAGAAGATTGTCACATGATTCTGCACACACTAATAAATAACCCCCATTGGGACCACTTAGCAGCCACTAGCAATGCGCTTTTAACATAGAACAGGTTTTTAGAAATGCCCATTTTGCTATGCTTTCAAAGCACTTTGTGCGCACAGTACTCAATGCTCCCAACCCGCCCCAACAGATCCAGCTTTATTGAGCTTTTGCCACTCCTGCAACACCCCAGTGTGAAAAGGCACCTCTAAAGCACCATAAAACCACTACTTTGGGAAAGGGGTCTCTAAGGCAGCTAGCTACATCACCCCCCCCCCTCCCCAAACCAAAAGGGAAAAAGGACTTGCGTGCTTCAACAGCCACTTGGGGGGGCTCTCTCCTCCTCCCTCTCTTCCTCCTCGGAACGCAAAGCTAAACAAAAGACAAAAAATGAGGCATGACAGCACATTCACACACTCTTGTCCCTTAATGTGGAAAAGGGTACTTACTGATGACTAGAGGGTGCTTCTCCTCAGAACTCAGAGCTAAACAAAACCAAAATACAAAAAATGAGGCATGACAGCACACTCTTGTCCCTTAATGGGAAAAAGGGTACTTACTGATGACTAGAGGGTGCTCCTCCTCCCCGCCCATGTCTGGTGTTCCAACTGCAGAAAAAAAGAGCAAAAGACAAACACATATCACACAAATAATCAAATTTGTTTGGCAAATTTCCAACAATACACTAAGGCTGCATACACACGATCGGTCTAAACAGAAGAAAACGGACTGAAGTTCCGCTTCATCGGTCCAAACCGATCGTGTGTGGGCGCCTTGGGTCAGTTATCCTTTGCTCCAAAAAAATAGAACTTACTTTACATTTAAACCAATGGACGCCTAACCATCGTTATTATGCAAAAGCATAGTTTAAAATGCCACATATGCTCAGAATCAAGTCGACGCATGCTTGTAAGCATTGAACTTCGTTCTTTTCAGCACGTTGTCGTGTTTGACGTCACCGCGTTCTGATACAATTGTTTTTTTAACCAATGGTGTGTAAGCACATCAGACCATCAGTCAGCTTCATCAGTTAACCAATGCAAACGGTCTTTCGGACCGTTATCATCGGATGGACTGATTGTGTGTACGCGGCCTAAGGGGAAACAATAGACTAAGGGGTTCATTAAAAAAGCTGGACAGTGCAAAATCAGACTCACTTCTGACTAAACACCATTCAATCTCCTCAGGAGAGGATGGCATTTCTCCTGCCCCCTCCCTCTCTTCATCAGAACTCACAGATAAAAAATAAATTGCAAAAAAATATGAGGCATGACAACACACTCACACACTGTTGTCCCTTAATGAGGAAAGGGGTACTACGAATTACAATAGAGAGGCCAGAGTCCTCCTCATCCTCCTCCTCTTCCTCTGTGTCTGGAGTTACACCTGCATAAATAAAAAGCAAAAGACAAACACATATCACACAACTTATCAAATGATTGTGTCAATTTGCCAACAATGCACTAAGGGGAAACAATAGACTAAGGGGTTCATTTCTTAAGCTTGACAGTGCAAAAACACTCACTTCTGCATAGAAAACAATCTTCTTCCATCTTTTTTTGCTCAAGGTTATTTGAACAAGCTGAGGTGAGAAGAGGATTGATTTCTAGGCAAAAGTGAGTCTGATTTATTATTATTATTATACAGGATTTATATAGCGCCAACAGTTTGCGCAGCGCTTTACATCAGGGAAGACAGTACAGTCACAATACAAATCAATACAGTAAGGATCAGAGGGCCCTGCTCGTTAGAGCTTACAGTCTAGAAGGGAGGGTCAAGTGGAACAGAGGGTAGTAGCTGTCGGGGATGATCAGATGGACTCAAATGCAAATACAGTTAAGTGTGGGTAGGATAGGCCTCTCTGAAGAGGAGGGTTTTCAGGGATCCTCTAAAAGCTAATAGAGTAGGAGATAGGCGGATAGATTGGGGTAAGGAGTTCCATAGGCTTGGAGAGGCTCTGGAAAAGTCCTGGAGACGAGCATGGGAGCAAGTGATGAGAGAGCTAGAGAGTAGGAGGTCTTGAGAAGAACGAAGAAAACGATTAGGTTGGTATTTAGAGACTAGATCATTGATGTAGCTGGGGGCAGAGTTGTGGATGGCTTTGTAGGTAGTAGTTAGTAGTTTGCATTTAATTCTTTGGGTGAGTGAAAGCCAGTGGAGGGATTGATAGAGAGGAGAAGCAGAGACAGAGTGGTTGGTAGGGTGGATCAGTCTGGCAGCAGCATTCATGATGGACTGAAGGGGGGTTAGAGTATGCAGAGGTAAGCCAATGAGGAGGGAGTTGCAGTAATCAAGGCGAGAGATGACCAGGGAGTGAATTAAGAGCTTTGTGGTGTCATTGGTTAGAAAGGGGCGTATTTTGGAGATGTTGCGAAGGTTGAGGCGGCAAGATTTGGACAGTGATTGGATGTGAGGTTTAAAGGACAGTTCAGAGTCCAGGACTACACCTAGGACCTTGGCATGTGGGGATGGGCTGATAGTTGTGCCATTAATTTTGACAGGGAGATCGGGGGGAAGAGGCACGTGGGGGAGGGAAAATGATAAGTTCCGTTTTAGATAGATTGAGTTTAAGGAAGTGGTGTGACATCCAAACTGATATATCGGATAGTAAATTAGTGATACGTGAGGAAAATGAAGGAGTGAGTTGAGGGGTAGAGAAATAAATTTGAGTGTCGTCAGCGTAAAGGTGGTATTGGAAGCCGTGGGAGGCTATCAGCTGACTCAGGGAGGAGGTGTAGATTGAGAATAGGAGAGGTCCAAGAACAGAACCTTGGGGGACCCCAACAGAGAAAGGAAGAGTAGAGGAGGAAGTAGAATTGTAAGTAACGCTGAAGGTACGGTTGGATAAGTAAGTAGAGAACCAGCGAAGAGTACAGTTACGGAGACCAAAGGTGTGGAGTTTTTTGAGGGGGAGTGGGTGGTCAACCGTGTCAAAGGTAGCAGAGGGGTCCAGGAGTAGGAGCACAGAATAGTGTCCCTTAGTTTTGGCCGTTAGTATATCGTTTGTTAGTTTTAGGAGAGCAGTTTCTGTGGAATGTTGAGGACGAAATCCAGACTGAAAGGGATCAAGAAGGTTATTATCAGCAAGGTGGACACTCAGTTGGTTGTAGACTAGACGTTCAAGGAATTTGGATAAAAAGGGGAGCAAGGAGATGGGACGTAGGTTGTCAAGATTGGATGGGTCCATTGAGAGCTTTTTAAGTATGGGGCTGACTAGTGCATGTTTCAAAGAGTTAGGGAAGATGCCAGAAGAGAGTGAGAGATTGAAGATGTGGGTTAGAGAGTGTAGAATAGAGTCAGAGGGTGAACGTAGCATTTGCGAGGGAACAGGATCCAGAGCGCAGGTGGTAAGATGGACGTTGGCAAGTAATTTAGCGACCTCCTCTATAGTGGTGGGGTTGAAAGAGGAAAGTAAAGATTGTACTTGTGGGCATGAGGTGGGATGTGTGGAGGGTATCTGAACAATAGAGATCTCCTTGCGAATTGTATCAATCTTCTGTTTGAAGTGATTGGCAATCTCCTGGGCGGTGAGTGAGCTAGTGGTTGGTGGCAATGGGGGACGAAGTAGAGAGTTGAAGGTAGAGAAGAGTTGACGGGGACGGGATGATAAGTTTTTAATGAGGGTGATGAAATAGGTCTGCTTGGCAGTGAGGAGGCTGGAATTGTATATTTGGAGGGCAGATTTATACTCGACGAAGTCTTCCTGGGACTTGCTCTTGCGCCACTGGCGCTCAAGAGCACGGCTGTGTTTTTTCAGATTTCTGGTATCATCTGTTTGCCAGGGTTGAAGGGGGCGTGGCCTTATTCTGTGTGTAGTGAGGGGGGCCAGTTTGTCCAGTGATGCTAGAAGTGAAGTGTTGTAGACAGAAGTGGCTAGGTCAGTGCAGGACAGGGGTGCGATTTTGTCATAGAGGTGGTCAGTCGCAGAGTATAGAAGAGAAGGGTTGATATGGTGAAGATTTCTACGAGAAACCATTAGGTGTTTGGGTGGAGTGGAGGTGGAGGAGAAGGAGAGAGTGAAGTTAATAAGGTAGTGATCAGATAGGGGGTAAGGATAGTTGGAGAGGTTGCGTGGAGTGCATAGGTGGGAAAAGACAAGGTCAAGGGTATTTCCTTCAGAGTGAGTAGGAGCATGTATCCATTGCTTCAGGTCAAAGGAGGAGGTTAGACTGAGAAGTTTTGAAGTTGCAGGAGTTGCTCTGTCCAACTGTAGGATCAACAAAAAAGTACATTCCAACTTACTATTTAGGTCAGGAGAGGCCGGGCTCACCTCTGACCCCTCTTCCACCACCTCTGCCCCCTCTTCCTCCTCTGTGTCTGGTGTTACACCTGCATAAATAAAAAGCAAAAGACAAACACATATCACACAACTAATCAAATGATTGTGTCAATTTGCCAACAATGCACTAAGGGGAAACAATAGACTAAGGGGTTCATTTCTTAAGCTGGACAGTACAAAAACACTCACTTCTGCATAGAAAACAATCTTCTTCCATCTTTTCTTGCTCAAGGTTATTTGAACAAGCTGAGGTGAGAAGAGGATTGGTTTCTAGGCAAAAGTGAGTCTGATTTTGCTCTGTCCAACTGTAGGATCAACAAAAAAGTACATTCCAACTTACTATTTTGGTCAGGAGAGGCCAGGCCCATCTCTGACCCCTCTTCTGCCCCCTCTTCCTCATCAGAAGTGTCAGCTACATGAAGGAAAACAATAACAAAGTTAAAACCATTTTAAAGTTTCTACTTTACTATCCCCTCAAAAAGCCAAATGTTACACTAATCAGGTCTGGAAAATGGTTGAGTCTCCTAAAAGAAGACCTGCTGGCTCTTCTTGCCCCTGTGGGCATATTTACGCGCTTGTCCACTATGTCAAAATCAAAGTTGGTCAGACTCTGGACTTGCAGCTAGTGAACAAACCATGCTCATTCCTCACTGGCTGTGTTGTAGGCCATGAGGAACACAAAAGCAAAGAGCCATTTATCTCAAACCTTGCTGGATCATGCTAAGCCTCTGTCGCTTGTAATGTTTTGGTGCCTCTACAGGGTGACCTGGTTCCAACAAGCGCTGAATGCACTGTGCAGCACTCAGTGCATTGCAGGTGGTTTGTCGGGGGTGAAACCCCAACAAACACCATGCAAATGAGTGTTATTGGCCCTAAACATAAATCTGCCAATCTTTGGCCAACACTCATGCTCATGTCCAAGCCCATCCTGATTGGGGACATCAAGGCTGAGAATGCATGCCAAATCCCTCCCACACAACAAAACACCAAAACCCAACATACAAATGCAATCTAGTGCAAGCAACTTACAGGGATTTGAGGGCTGCTGGGCCTGTTGGTCCTGCTGGGCCTGGTCACCTTGCTCTGTACATAAAGAAGAGATGAGATATTTATACTATATATCAAGATAGATCAAAACACACCAGGCTGATTAAATGGTGCTTACCATGAATTATTTTCAGGCGCTGGTAACTAGCTGCCCCTGCAGCCATGTAGCTCAGGCAGGCGGTCCGTCTGCCTGTGGGGGATATGGTCAAAGTGACCATTGGTCGTCTCCCATCGGATGTGGCTAGGACAAGAGAAAAACAAATAAGATCTACAACTGATACACCCAGGGTATAAAACACATCCATACTCCAAATTCACCTGCAAAGTTATTACACCAGACTTCCTGACAATGATCATTTGTAAACAACTTTAGAGGATATTGACTTACCAGAAATTCGACAGCTGACAGAGCGGAGAAATTCTTCCCTCCGCCTCTTCAGGTCCGACCAACAGTGCTGTATCTGCAGCACTGTTGCCCGTGTCTGAAACTTCTGCCACATCCGATGTTTGACCACCCTCCATAATCCCCCCGCTTGGCAGCATTGGACCGCCTGCCATCATAGCCCTTAAGTAGGAAAAACTGTGGGGGGAACAAAAAGGAAAGACGTTCAAATTGCAACACAAGACCAGAATTTCCAAAATGGCAAACAAGACAAACCCAAACCATGAACACAATCTTGCTTTTGTTCACTATCCATACATACACATATGTACTGTATGTGTATATATATATACAGGTGGTTCTCAAAAAATTTGCATATTGTGATAAAGTTCATTATTTTCTGTAATGTACTGATAAACATTAGACTTTCATATATTTTAGATTCATTACACCCAACTGAAGTAGTTCAAGCCTTTTCTTGTTTTAATATTGATGATTTTGGCATACAGCTCATGAAAACCCCAAATTCCTATCTCAAAAAATTAGCATATCGTGAAAAGGTTCTCTAAACGAGCTCTTAACCTAATCATCTGAATCAACTAATTAACTCTAAACACCTGCAAAAGATTCCTGAGGCTTTTAAAAACTCCCAGCCTGGTTCATTACTCCAAACCGCAATCATGGGTAAGACTGCCGACCTGACTGCTGTCCAAAAGGCCATCATTGACACCCTCAAGCAAGAGGATAAGACACAGAAAGAAATTTCTGAACGAATAGGCTGTTCCCAGAGTGCTGCATCAAGGCACCTCAGTGGGAAGTCTGTGGGAAGGAAAAAGTGTGGCAGAAAACGCTGCACAATGAGAAGAGGTGACCGGACCCTGTGGAAGATTGTGGAGAAGGACCGATTCCAGACCTTGGGGGACCTGCGGAAGCAGTGGACTGAGTCTGGAGTAGAAACATCCAGAGCCACCGTGTACAGGCGTGTGCAGGAAATGGGCTACAGGTGCCGCATTCCACAGGTCAAGCCACTTTTGAACCAGAAACAGCGGCAGAAGGGCCTGACCTGGGCTACAGAGAAGCAAAACTGGACTGTTGCTCAGTGGTCCAATGTACTTTTTTCGGATGAAAGCGAATTTTGCATGTCATTTGGTAATCAAGGTGCCAGAGTCTGGAGGAAGACTGGGGAAAAGGAAATGCCAAAATGCCTGAAGTCCAGTGTCAAGTACCCACAGTCAGTGATGGTCTGGGGTGCCATGTCAGCTGCTGGTGTTGGTCCACTGTGTTTTATCGAGGGCAGGGTGAATGCAGCTAGCTATCAGGAGATTTTGGAGCACTTCATGCTTCCATCTGCTGAAAAGCTTTATGGAGATGAAGATTTCATTTTTCAGCACGACCTGGCACCTGCTCACAGTGCCAAAATCACTGGTAAATGGTTTACTGACCATGGTATTACTGTGCTCAATTGGCCTGTCAACTCTCCTGACCTGAACCCTATAGAGAATCTGTGGGATATTGGGAAGAGAAAGTTGAGAGACGCAAGACCCAACACTCTGGATGAGCTTAAGGCCGCTACCGAAGCATCCTGGGCCTCCATAACACCTCAGCAGTGCCACAGGCTGATTGCCTCCATGCCACGCCGCATTGAAGCAGTCATTTCTGCAAAAGGATTCCCGACCAAGTATTGAGTGCATAACTGAACAGAATTATTTGAAGGTTGACTTTTTTTTAATTAAAAACACTTTTCTTTTATTGGTCGGATGAAATATGCTAATTTTTTGAGATAGGAATTTTGGGTTTTCATGAGCTGTATGCCAAAATCATCAATATTAAAACAAAAAAAAAGGCTTGAACTACTTCAGTTGTGTGTAATGAATCTAAAATATATGAAAGTCTAATGTTTATCAGTACATTACAGAAAATAATGAACTTTATCACAATATGCTAATTTTTTGAGAACCACCTGTGTATATATATATATATATATATATATATATATATATATATATATAGATAGATATAGTAATTTCCCACACAGTGGATAAAAAAAGTCGCCCCTCACATAATGTGCAATTTCTAGTATTTGGAAAGAGGAGCCAGGGGTTTAGACATTAAAAGCAACGTCACTACAGATCCAAGTGTGAAATGCAAGGAATTATTAGAAAATGCCTTTTCTGTTTTACATTACAACCTTGGATTACGTGCATAATTCATTGCAGGAGAATGCTTGGAATCCAAAGCACACACATATCAAAGCTTGTTTACCCCATCCAAGTCCATGTAAATGTTGAAAAATGGTTCCACATTTACATCCACATGGCATGCATGCAATACCACTTGTGTCCAGAAGTGTGGGGGTGGGGCGCCGGAGAGACAAATACTATGAAAGGCTCATAAACACCTGGAAAAAGACATACACACACCCACACAAATACAGTGCAGAAAATAAGTATTTGAACACCCTGCTATTTTGCAAGTTCTCCCACTTGGAAATCATGGACGGGTCTGAAATTGTCATCGTAGGTGCATGTCCACTGTGAGAGACATAATCAAAAAAAAAAATTCCAGAAATCACAATTTATGAATTGTTAACTATTTATTTGTATGATACAGCTGCAAAGAAGTATTTGAACACCTGTCTATCAGCTAGAATTCTGACCCTCAAAGACCTGTTAGTCTGCCTTTAAAATGTCCACCTCCACTCCATTTATTATCCTAAATTAGATGCACCTGTTTGAGGTCATTAGCTGCATAAAGACACCTGTCCACCCCATACAATCAGTAAGAATCCAACTACTAACATGGCCAAGTCCAAAGAGCTGTCCAAAGACACTAGAGACAAAATTGTACACCTCCACAAGGCTGGAAAGGGCTACGGGGAAATTTCCAAGCAGCTTGGTGGAAAAAGGTCCACTGTTGGAGCAATCATTAGAAAATGGAAGAAGCTCAACATGACTGTCAATCTCCCTCGGACTGGGGCTCCATGCAAAATCTCACCTCGTGGGGTCTCAATGATCCTAAGAAAGGTGAGAAATCAGCCCAGGACTACACGGGAGGAGCTGGTCAATGACCTGAAAAGAGCTGGGACCACCGTTTCCAAGGTTACTGTTGGTAATACACTAAGACGTCATGGTTTGAAATCATGCATGGCACGGAAGGTTCCCCTGCTTAAACCAGCACATGTCAAGGCCCGTCTTAAGTTTGCCAATGACCATTTGGATGATCCAGAGGAGTCATGGGAGAAAGTCATGTGGTCAGATGAGACCAAAATAGAACTTTTTGGTCATAATTCCACTAACCGTGTTTGGAGGAAGAAGAATGATGAGTACCATCCCAAGAACACCATCCCTACTGTGAAGCATGGGGGTGGTAGCATCATGCTTTGGGGGTGTTTTTCTGCACATGGGACAGGGCGACTGCACTGTATTAAGGAGAGGATGACCGGGGCCATGTATTGCGAGATTTTGGGCAACAACCTCCTTCTCTCAGTTAGAGCTTTGAAGATGGGTCGAGGCTGGGTCTTCCAACATGACAATGACCCGAAGCACACAGCCAGGATAACCAAGGAGTGGCTCTGTAAGAAGCATATCAAGGTTCTGGCGTGGCCTAGCCAGTCTCCAGACCTAAACCCAATAGGGAATCTTTGGAGGGAGCTCAAACTTTGTGTTTCTCAGCGACAGCCCAGAAACCTGACTGATCTAGAGAAGATCTGTGTGGAGGAGTGGGCCAAAATCCCTCCTCCAGTGTGTGCAAACCTGGTGAAAAACTACAAGAAACGTTTGACCTCTGTAATTGCAAACAAAGGCGACTGTACCAAATATTAACATTGATTTTCTCAGGTGTTCAAATACTTCTTTGCAGCTGTATCATACAAATAAATAGTTAAAAAAAATCATACATTGTGATTTCTGGAATTTTTTTTTTTGATTATGTCTCTCACAGTGGACATGCACCTACGATGACAATTTCAGACCCCTCCATGATTTCCAAGTGGGAGAACTTGCAAAATAGCAGGGTGTTCAAATACTTATTTTCTGCACTGTATATATATATGTATCTCTCTCTCTCGATATATAATCTAGGTAGAGATATATACACACACAAGCAGGAGGCAATATATACAGATGTAAACCCCAAAAAATTGAATCTTTTTTTTTTTTTGCTGTCACAATGTAGAAAATAGGATTTCCTATCATCTGTGCCCAGTCTTGCCACACAGAGGTAATCCACATTTGAGAAATCATCTTTGATTTTTAAGTGAGATAAAAGGTACTTCCAGATAAAAATGTGGCTAATTCAAAAGTCTGTTCCGCCCCCTTGCTTCGAGTGACAGGTTATTTACTTATCTCTCCTGGATGTTTCTCCTAATATGGAGGTGATGCATAGTTCATAGACAAGTGACCAGGATGTGTTGTGTGTGGGGAGGGGTGGATTTCTCTGTTTTGATACTTACACCCAGTAAAGCTCCATTCATGCTAATGTTTTTTTGGAATGCATTTAGCATTTTGCATAAATGTTTGGAAATTTTTTTAACATGGTTTCCTATGGAACATCTTCACATCAATGTTATTTTTGGGCCATTATTGTTAAGGGTCGGGGACTTTTGTCTATGGACTTGCATCAAAAATGCAAGTCGCGCTTTTTTGCTGCGATTTACAGGTTCAAATTTTGTGTTAACCTGTTTATAGCTGGTTGGTAAAATGTTAAACAAAAATTGATGGCCCAAATTTTTTTTTAAATAACATTGTGGTAAAAACGCATGTCAAAAAACGCAGGAAGCACCACAAAAAGCACTGCAAAATGCTAAAAAGCAACATGCATAGGTGTGAATCGAGCCTAATGAATTTAGGGCTGGTTCACATTAGTGCTCTGTGTGAGATCGCAAGTGATTCGCACCGCACTGCTGTTCAGATCACATGCGATTTCAGCCATACAAACTGTATGGCTGAAATCTCATCTCATTTGCACCAAACACGCACAGGACCCTTTTTTTGGTCAACACCAGAATCGCATGGGTGTTCACACCTATGCAATCCGATTCGTGTCACTTCCCAGTGCGATATGTAAGCTGAAAAGTAGGTGTCATTACCAATCGCACCAGTGTGAACCAGGCCTCCAAGAATACAGGCTAAAAATGTCACCAAAGCTAGTTTCACAGTGGTGCGATTCGGGAACCCTGCGATTCCACTGCGGGTTCCCACATCGCACCCGACTCGCACAGCACTTCACACTGCTATATGCAAACTGCTTGGGAGTGTCTTACAATGGTAATGACACCTTCTTTTCAGCTCACATATCGCAGTGCGAAGTGACATGACTGGACATGAATCGGATCGCATAGGTGTGAACACCCATGCGATTCTGGTGTTGACCAAAAAAGGGTCCTGTGCGTGTTTGGTGCAAATGAGATGCGATTTCAGCCATACAGTTTGTATGGCTGAAATCGCATCGCATGTGATCTGAACTGCGGTGCGAATGACTTGCGATCTCTAATGTGAACCAGCCCTAAGTTCATTCAGCCTTAGGCTCGATTCACACCAATGCATGTTGCTTTTTAGTGTTTTGGTGTTGATTCCTGCGTTTTGACATTTTTTTGGACCACAAGGTTTTTATTTTTTGGCTTAGTTTTGATCTGGATTAACTCTGTGTGGCAAGACTGGGCACAGATGATAGGAAATCTTATACTCCACATTGTGACATCAAAAAGCAAAAATTGGGTTTACATCCACTTTAAGGAAGTGTGGTGGGGGCATGTCCATTGCCTACATATATTTGTGAGGTGCGTCCCTCATTCGCATCTCACAATGGTGAAAAGTGTGTGTGGGTTTCTCTGTCTCATAAAAAAAAAATATATTTCTATATCTATATCTCTATAGATGTAGTTAGAGATCTAAAGAAGCAGGTATGTCTGTGACCTGTTAGCAAATTTTGAACAAGTAGATGTGTGTGTGTGTTTTTAGGCATATATATATATATATATATATATATATATACACACGCCCATGTGCATAATTGAATTAGCCCAAAAAACTAAACTTACTTTACAAATTAGCAGCATCTCAGCTCGAGCAAAAAGTGACCGAGGCATGTTAGCTCAAATACCCAGCAGGACTTGCAGCTTCCTGTAGGTGTGTGTTCCTTCCTGTATGGTGCCCACCCAATCAGAAAACATGTGTGAAATTAGAGACTAGCCACAAGGTGGCTCTACAATGCCGGGAGGACATCCATTGTCGCCCCTTAGTTCCTTGGGTCACTGGGGGCCAAAAGTGACCTGTGTACCTGGGCCATTTCCATACAGCATATGCGCATTACCGGGCGCTATATGCGCACACATATGCGCAAACTTAGCACCCACGGTTGTACAGGTACGCGCAATCAACTGTTACACAGAGACAAGGACGTGCATCTGTGTGTAAACACACAGATTCATGTCCTTAGGGAGAGGAGACCGATCTGTGTCCCTTGTACATCTGGACACAGCTCGGTCACCTCTTCCAGACAGTCCCCCTCCCTTCACAGTTATAATTACTCCCAGGGTACACATTTAACCTCTTCCCTGCCAGTCACATTTAGATCAATGTGAATGGTCCCAAAAATTGGTCAAAAACTTTTCCGATGTGTCTGCAAAAATGTCGGTCACAAAAAAAAATATGTATAAAACAAAAAAGGAAATCGGCGCCATTACTAGTCCAAAAAAAAAAAAACATCACAAAAAAGCAAAAACAAGATTAAATATACATTTTTATTGTTAGAAATAAAATTACAGGACGCAAAAAAGAACTAGTACAGCCAAAACAATGCATGATAAATTAAGACACTAACACAATCAAATACAGATTTGAGAATTTTGCTTTGTGAAGTAACAGGAGAGAAAGAAATATTATAAATTAGTACATTCATTAACATCATCTTGCAAAATAATTACATAAATCATGCAGCACAATTACAGCAAAGTCAAAATCCAAAAAACAAAAAAATCGCCAACATCAATAACATGTGAAAAGATCCCCCAACAATTCTTTGGGTAAAAAACAAAGTACAAATAAAATTGTGCTGGGCGCAATCGTGGCAGGCCCGCGCCCGCCGGTAATTGAGGGGGCGGCTTTGCGGCCTTCTCAGAAGGAAGATGAGGCCTGCAGAAGGCCGCAAAGCCGCGCCGGTCGGTACTTGAGGCCGCAGCTTTGCATTCTTCTGCAGGCTTCAGCTTCCTTCTGTGATCTGGCGCCATCTTGTGGTGGCCGTTGGCATTACAGGTTACATTACATTACATTTACCTTACAAGTCGCAAAACGGCAGTTCTAATGTGTTTTTTCACTGCCATCTCCTTACCTCTAATTAGAACCCCCAAACATTATATATAGTTTTTATTCTAACACCCTAAAGAATAAAATGGCAGTCGTTGCAATACTTTCTGTCACACTGTATTTGCGCAGCAGTCTAACAAGCGCACTTTTTTAATCAAAAAAATAAGACAACAATAAAGTTAGCCCAATTTATTTTTATATTGTGAAAGATAATGTTACGCCGAGTAAATTGATACCCAACATGTCACGCTTCAAATTGCGTCCGCTCCTGGAATGGCGACAAACTTTTACCCTTTAAAATCTCCATAGGTGATACAGATTGCATGTTTTGAGTTGCAGAGGATGTCTAGGGTTAGAATTATTGCTCTCGCTCTACTAATCGCGGCGATACCTCACATGTGTGGTTTGAATACCGTTTACATATGTGGGCACTACTCATGTATCCGTTCGCTTCTGTGCGCGAGCTTGGCAGGCCGGGTTGCTTTTCTTGGCTCCTAATTTTTTTTTAGCTGGCTCCTAGATTCCAAGCAAATTTGTCAAACCCTGCATTAAGGTGAAAAAACACAAAGCTTTACAACCTCTTTGAAGGCAAAAAGCACTTCTAGCTTCGTTCATTGAGTGAGACTGGCGGCGCAGCATAAAGGGTGTTGTGGCAGTACTTTATAGAATTATAAGGAGTTCATTCATGAATAAAGAGCACATCTTTCAGTGGGAGTTTACACTTATTATTGTGGCATGAAATGTATGAACTTTTATACTGGACACTTTTTTTATTCACTTTGTGTTTTTTTTTTTAAGGGATTGTTAGTGTTTTTTTTTTTTTACTTTTACTTTTACCTACAGGTAAGCCTATACTTAGAAATATAGTTGCGCTAAAAATTGACAATATTCTAATAATATTCAGTGATAATGATAAATAAAAAGTCCCAAGTGTGAATTGAAACAAACATCAAAAATTGAAAAAGTCCAAAAGTGATTCCAAAATTTTCGATTAACTTAAAGTCAATCAGTGAGACTAAAAATGGAGAGAACCACCACCAGCAGGAAACACCATAAGTAATGGAGGCTTACCAGAAGGCAAGCAAATGGGGCTTGTGGCTGAAACCACAGAAGACTATACATTCTACCCTTAATATTAGGGAGGATAAGACCCAGTTGTCACTGCATGACAGGATGTACCAAGGTTTGGATGAAGTGAAGCATAGAACCTTTCCGGTGCATAAGGTACTGTCAGATGCCATAAAGAGGGAATGGAAGGACCCAGAGAGGGCCCTTTTCTTCTCCAGGTCTCTTAAAAGGAGATTTCCTTTTGATGATGCACAGGTTCGGAACAAAAAGCCTTAGCTTGATGCAGCATTTTCTAAGGTGTCTCGTAACACCGATTTAGCCTTTGAGGACATGGGTACCTTGAAGGATTCGCTAGACAATGCAGATGCTCTTCTGAAGAATGCTTGGGATTCCACACTAACCAACCGCAAGCCTGCTATGGCGTCCACGGTAGTAGCCAGAAACCACGAGCATTGGCTGGCACAGTTAAGGGGTCCCATCGAGGCTGGGACTTCTCGTAAGGAGCTGCTAGATTCCTTTCCGGTGCTACTGAAGGTGGTAGGCTACATGGCAGACGCCTCGGCAGAATCGGTGAGAATGTCCGCCAGGTCCTCGGCCTTGGTTAATTCGGCCAGAAGAGCCATATGGGTTAAAACTTGGTCAGGGGACACAGCTTCGAAGGTCAAGGTTCTAGATAGGACGTCAGACAGGAAAAAGGCATTTCCTTTGAAGAAAGTGGTGCCACAAGCCAAGAAAATTTTTAGTCCTTTTTTTCAGTCCCAAAGTTCTAAAGAGGCGCAAAAAGGCCAGGGTAGTAAGTCCTGGCGGCCCCAGAGGGGTCAAGGGAAGCCTGTGTTGTTTAGTTTCCCCCAGCCAACCCGCTAAACCCCAGTGACGGTCTCCCGGCTGTGGGAGTGCGGCTTCAGTCATTCCTGCCACAGTGGGAAGTAGTGACATCCAGTGCTTATGTTCTCAGGGTGATTTCGGAGGGCTACGCACTGGAGTTTTCAGAAAGACCACCGTCTTGTTTTTACGTGACTCAGTTGCCCAGAGAGCAGGAGAAAGCTTGGGCGATGATGTCGCTGATACAGGATTTTCTCCAACAGAGGGTGATCAACCCTGTACCCCAGCAAGAGCAGGGTGTGAGGTGTTATTCCCACATATTTTTGGTAAAGAAGCCATCGGGAAATTCCGATTAATTCTGAACCTAAAGGTCCTAAACCATTTAATTTGTTACAAGAATTTTCGGATGGACACCATCTATTCAGTAAGAAAGCTTCTTCCAGCAGGATGCTTCCTGGCCTCTATAGACCTGAGGGATGCATACCTGCTTTCTGCGCCTGGCAATCAGAACAGAGAACGGGGTGAGGCATTTTCAGTTCAGAGCCCTCCCATTCGGTCTCTCCTCCTCCCCCAGGGTCTTTTTACGAAGGTCGTGGCGGAGGCATTGGCACCTCTCAGGCTAAAGGGAGTGTCTGTGATTCCATATTTGGATGACCTCCTGTTATTCGCCAATTCAAAGGATCAGTTGCTCAGACCTGAGGAGGACTCGGGTTCATTTAGAGGATCTAGGGTGGATTTTAAACACAGAAAAATCAAACCTAATTTCCTCTCAGGTTATAGTGTTTCTAGGGTACACCATAGATTCAGTTCAGGAAAAAAAAATCCTTTCCGGAAGAGAAGATAGTCAAGGTGCAAGCGGCGGTAAACGCAGTACAGACAAATCTATCAGTAACTGTCCGAACAGCCATGTCCACACTGGGGTTGCTCACAGCCTCTATTCCAGCAGTTCAGTGGGCCCGCCTTCATGCAAGAGATCTCCAACAGGCGATCTTGCGCAATTGGACTTACGGGGAATTGTTAGAGAAACAGTTCAAAATCCAGTTTCCGGTAAAGAGGAAACTGTGGTGGTGGAGGACTCATGCAAATCTGAGTCTGAGTCTGTTATGGACCTTCCCCATAACAAAAATCCTGACTACGGATTCAAGTTCCTGGGGGTGGGGTGCTCATCTAGACGACCAGATGGTCCAGGGATCCTGGTCAAGGGAGGATTCCAGGAAGTCCTCCAATTGGAGGGAACTGAGAGCCATTTGTCTGGGGCTGTGGGTTTTCCATCTGGTAGTTCTGGGCCAACATGTCCAAGTACTATCGGACAATGCCACGGCAGTGGCATATATCTCAAGGCAAGGAGGCACGAGAATCAGGGGTCTCCTAGGTCTGGCCTTGCAAGTTCTGTCCTGGGCAGAGGTCAATGTTGCATCCCTGACCGCAGTGCACCTGAAGGGCAACCTGAACCAGCTAGCGGACTTTTTAAGCAGACGAAGGGTTCTGGAGTCCAAATGGAGCCTCAACCCGGAGGTTTTTCAAAAAATAAACAGGTGGGGAACCCCTCAGATAGATCTGTTTGCCTCCTAGACCAATACAAAAGTCCCACTCTTTTTCTCCCTCAACAGACTGGACCAAGCAGGAGGTCTGGATCCCCTAGCCCAGCGTTGGTCCTTCTGCTTGTGCTATGCATTCCCCCCAGTGCAAATGATCCCATTGGTTCTCCGAAAGCTACAAGAAGAGAGGAAGACTCTCATTCTGGTAGCCCAATTTTGGCCCAAAAGGCCCTGGCTTTCAGGCCTGTTAAAACTAGCAATAGAGGCTCACTGGCTACTACCAGTCAGAAGGGACTTGCTGTCTTAAGGCCCCCTTCTTCACCCCAACGTAGGTCGTCTAAAGCTTGCGGCCTGGTAACTGAGGAACTAATCCTAAAAAGTAAGTGTTTGTCCAAACGTTTAGTTGATACGCTGCTTAGTAGCAGGAAGGAAGTTACTAGGGCTATTTACTTTAAGACCTGGAAAGTTTTTAATTCCTGGTGTAACTCTAATAATTGCTCCTCTATGGTTGATTTTTCCGTCCTGGAATTTTTGCAGGACGGGATGAACAAGGGTCTGGCAGCCAGCACCCTGAAAGCTCAGGTAGCGACGCTGTCAGTATTTCTGGAGAGACGGTTGTCTCTAGATCCCTATATCGTTAGATTTTTTTAAGGCCTTAGCCAGGGCTAGGCCTTTGCCAGTTTAAGTTTTTCCCAAATGGGATTCATCAGTGGTTCTGGGAGGTCTGACAAAAAGACCCTTCGAACCACCATTAGGGGCCTCTCTTAAATTTTGGACTTTGAAATTGGTTCTTTTGGTAGCAGTCACCTCAGCTAGGAGGGTCAGCGAGCTCCAGGCACTTTCCATTATTGAACCTTTTCTGACCATCTTCCCAGATAGGGTCGTGTTAAGGACAGATCCCGGGTTTTCTTCTGTTTTAGCATTCCATAGAACACAAGAGATAGTTCTACCTACTTTCTGTCCAGCTCGAACCAGTCCGAAGGAGAGGGAATTTCATACCTTGGATGTGAGAAGGTGCATTATGCACTACCTAGAGATCACAAGTGAGTTTAGGAAGTTGAATTCTCTTTTTGTGCTGTTTTTAGGATCTCGTAAGGGGTATGGTGCTTCTAAGAACACTGTGGCGCTAGGTGGCTTCGTATGGCTATTCTCGAGGCCTACAAGGCTAGGGGTGTGGAACCTTCCTCAGGGTTGGTGGCCCATTCTACAAGGGCAGTGGCGACTTCCTGGGTTAGAACGGGCTGGAGCTTCGCCGGAGCATATCTGCAAAGCAGACACGTGGACGAGTTGCTCCACCTTCACTTGCCACTACAGGATGGATTTGCTCGCAGCTGCGGAGCAATCTTTTGTCAGGATGGTCCTGCAAGCGGTGGTCCCACCCTAGAGTAAGTACTCGGTTATCATCTCCCGAGTGCTGTCCTGAAAGACGAGGTGAGAAAACCTTAGTTAGACTTACCGGTAACAGTATTTCTATAAGTCTTTCAGGACAGCACCAATAACCCACCCTTTTGTATGTTATGTGCTAATGTGTATGGTTGCTATGTTCTGCTTATCTAATTTCAGCGTGGCCGGAGGTGCTCGTTAACAACTGAGGCCATGGTGGAAGTGGGCGGAAGTTAAACGACTGCAGTGTTTTCTGGGAAGTGGGAGGAGCTGCGCTCTCTCCAAGTGGTGTCCTGAAAGACTCATAGAAATACCGTGACCGGTAAGTCTAAATACGTTTTGTTTTGTTTTTTGAGGTTCGCGGCCAGGTTTCTATAGCGTTAGGTACCCCCATAAATAAAGGTTTTAACCCCTGATTGCCCCCAGAGTTAACCCTTTCACCAGTGATCACCATATAAGTGTCACTGGTGACGCAGGTTAGCCAGTTAGTTATTTAGGTTCGCCGCCAGATTTTTATAAAGAGTCAGGTACCCCCATATATTACCTAATAAAGGTTTTAACCCCCTGATTGCCCCCTAGTTAACCCTTTCACCAGTGATCACTGTATAAGTGTTACGGTTGACACTGGTTAGTTAGTTTGCTGTTTATAGCATCAGCCGTATATAACCCAATAAAGGTTTAACCCCCTGATCGCCCGGCGGGTGATACCAATTAAATTTTAGCGTCAGTCAGGGTCTGCGTCGCCCCAGGCAGCGTTAGGTTAGTGCCAGTAACGCTTACACCCACTCGCAAAGCATACACCCCCCTTAGTGGTATAGTATCTGAACGGATCGATACCTGATCTGATCAGATCTATACTAGCGTACCCAGCAGTTTAGGGTACCCAAAAACGCATTGTTAGCGGAATCAGCCGAGATACCCGCTAGCACCTGCGTTTTGCACCTCCATCCAGCCCAACCCACCCAAGTGCAGTATCGATCGATCACTGTCACTTAAAAAACACAACACACAACTGCAGCGTTCGCAGAGACAGGCCTAAACCCTGCGATTGCTAAGTTTTTTTTGGAAGTGTTTTCTATGTTTGCTTTTCTACAGTCGGGTGCTTTTTATACATGTGAATCATCACCGGTGTACGACTAAATTTAGAGCCCAAAATGGCAAAGCGAATGTACAGTGGTGAAGAGGCCTACAAAATTCTAAGCATGACAGATAGTGAAGAGGAGGTCACGCATCTGTCAGATTCTGGCTCAGAATACGATCCTGTTTACGACAAGCGGCTCCATGTCAGATAGCTCTGACGACAAAGTTGTGGTCCCTGCTAAGACCAGGCGTACCTGACCCCGTTCTGATGTTGTTGAGCAGCAAGAACCGCAGGACCCTTGTATGGAGCAGAGAAGTACTAGCGCCGCTATTCCTTCTGATGGATTGGCAAGCACCAGCGGCCTAGTACACCCTGGTCGTTCATCCAGCACTGCAGTATCACGTGGTGACGTGGCGAGTCCCATAAGTGCAGTTCAAGCTGGCGAGGTGGCAAGCACAAGTAGTGTCCCGCTGCCACCAAGAAAAAGAAGACAATGACAGGCCCGTTGTGCCCATAGTGCCCTACCTGCAGAATTCGCCTATCCTGATTGGGTCCCCACCACTTCTGCAGAACCCGTACCTCCCCCATTCACTGACACAAAGTTGTCACTAAATGATATATTGCTCACACATGTCATGATTATATGTGGAATTGCACCCCAAAATACATTCTGCTGCTTCTCCTGAGTACCGAGATACCACATGTGTGGGACTTTTTGTGAGCCTAGTCGCGTACGGGGCTCCGAAAACCAAGCACTGCCTTTAAGATTTCTAAGGACATACATTTTTGATTTCACTCCTCACTACCTATCACAGTTTTGAAGGCCATAAAATGCCAAGATGGCACACAACCCCCCCAAATGACCCTATTTTGAAAAAAAGACACCCCAAGCTATTTGCTGAGAGGCATGTTGAGTCCATGGAATAATTAAAGCGGGGGTTCATCCAAAAATAAACTATCTGACATTAGCTACATCCCTCCAGCATACTGCTAACATCTGCAGTATGCTGGGTTTTTTTTTCGGTACTTATCGTTATACGAGCCCTTGTTATAAAAAAAAAAACAGAATACTGCAGATGTTAGCAGTATGCTGGAGCTAATGTCAGAAAGTGGATTTTTGGGTGAACCTCCGCTTTAATTTACAAAACGTTGTCACTAAATGATATATTTCTCACACATGCCATGGGCATATGTGGAATTACACCTCAAAATAAATTTTGCTGCTTCTCCTGAGTACGGGATACCACATGTGTGGGACTTTTTGGGAACCTAGCCGCGTACGGGACCCCGAAAACAAATCACCACCTTCAAGATTTCTAAGGACATACATTTTTGATTTCACTTGCACAAATCTTGAAGGCGGTGATTGTTTTTCAGCATTTTATCTTGGCATTTTATGGCCTTCAAAACTGATAGGTAGTGAGGAGTGAAATCAAAAATGTATGCTCTTAGGAATCTTAAAGGCTATGATTGGTTTTCGGGGTCCCGTGCGAGGCTAGGCTCCCAAAAAGTCCCACACATGTGGTATCCCCCGTACTCAGGAGAAGCAGCAGAATGTATTTTGGGGTGCAATTCCACATATAACCATGGCATGTGTGAGCAATATATCATTTAGTGACAACTTTGTGCAAAAAAAAATCTGTTTGTCATATTCCCGCAACTTGTGTCAAAATATAAAATATTCCATGGACTCGACATGCCTCTCAGCAAATAGCTTGGGGTGTCTACTTTCCAAAATGGGGTCATTTGGGGGGTTTTGTGCTATTTTGGCATTTTATGGCCTTCGAAACTGTAATAGGTAGTGAGGAGTGAAATCAAAAATTTGCGCCCTTAGAAATGCTCGGTTTTTGGGGCCCCATACGTGGCTTTTTTTTTTTTTTTACTAAAGACATGTGGCTGAATACATTTTGGCCTAAATGTTTGACTAAAATTTTGTTTATTCGATATTTTTTACTTTTTGCTATAAGAAAAATCGTTTTATTTTTTTCAAAATTTACGGTCTTTTTATGTTTAAGCTACATTTCCACTGGTGTTTTTATAGCCACTTTTCTGAGCATTTTTTACAGCTTAAAAACGCCTGTCCATGTTTATTTTAGAAAAAAACAAAAAACATTTTTTTGAGCTGGAGCTCTAAAAACGCCGCGGCAGCATTTTTGAGCGGTTTTTAATGTCTGCCATTTTTAACGGCTCTATTGCTGGAGCTTCAGAACGCACTGGTCTCGCGTTTTTTTTGTAGCTTAAAAACGTCTCAGCCATCTACAGCTCAAAAACGTCATGGTGGGCATGAGGCCATCGACTAACATGGACAGGCGTTTTTAAGCTGCAAAAAAACGCCCAGAAAAGTGGCTGTAAAAATGCCAGTGGAAATGAGCCCTTATATCGCAAAAAAAAAAATTGCAGAGGCAATCAAATACCATCAAAAGAAAGCTCTATTTTATCTAGCTTCTATTAGGCCGGATGTAAAGTGGTTAAAGTGAGCAAGAACTACATTTATCTAACATAGCACCTATCTAGGAAAGTGCTGCATAAGTTAACCACTTGCCGACCAGCCGCCGTCATTCTACAGTGGCAGGTCGGCTCTCCTGGGTGAGAGCCCGTAGCTCTACGTCAGCTACATTTTCGGCCACTAGGTGGCACGCGCGTGCCCTGCGGGTACGATCGCCGCCGGGCACACGTGATCGCTCGTTACAGAGCAAGGAACGGGAGCTATGTGTGTAAACACACAGCTCCCGGTCCTGTCAGCGGGGGACTAGCGTCTAACAACCAGTGACGTCACGACGAGGAGGAGAGTCGAGCCCCAGCATTCTGAGCGAGCCAGTGGAGGATTCCTCCTCGCGCCTAAGCTCCGCCCCCGACTCCGCCCCTACTCTGCCCCTGACTCCGCCTCTTCCCTGATGGCTGTTCCTGCGCTAAAAAAAGGTAAGCTAAATGCTCCCTGCACTGCCCTGACTGAGACTGACTCATGGTCACTCCGTCCCATACACTGCACACCTCCAGTCATGCTGTACATTATACTGCCCTCCACTTTTACCCCCACTTTTACCCCCTCCCAACATACTGTCTGCCCTCCACTTTTACCCCTCCTATTATACTGCCCTCCACTGCCACCCCTGCTATAGTACAACCCACAGCAGAATGTGACAGCAGGAGAGAGGTATGTGTACATCCTATCACTGAGCACCACTGTCCCTCCATCCATCCCACTGTCCCTTCATCCACCCCATTGTCCCTCTATCCACCCATCCACCCCACTGTCCCTCTATTCACCCCACTGTCCCCCCATCCACCCCACTGTCCCCCCATCCACCCCACTGTCCCTCTATTCTCCCCACTGTCCTTCCATCCACCCCACTGTTCCTCCATCCACCCCACTGTCCCTCTATCCCTCCATCCACCCCACTGTCCCTTCCATCCACCCCACTGTCCCTTTATCCCGCTGTCTCTCTATCCACCCCACTGTCCCTCCATCCAACCCATTGTCCCCCCATCCACCCC
>CM056052.1:42262479-42312479 GCA_029574335.1 Rana kukunoris | reverse complement strand
CCCGGCGCGCCGCGTCATCCGCTGTGATTGACAGCAGCGCTAGCCAATCAACGGCCAGGCTGGGAACCGAAGAGGATGACGTCGACGCGCCCGGGAGTTTTGAACGGTAAGGTAAGTTAAAACGGGGACTCGGGGGGGGGGGAGGGGGGGCGTTGCTGTGAGATGTTTTTTTACCTTAATGCATAGGATGCATTAAGGTAAAAAAACTTTTACCTTTACAACCCCTTTAACCACTTGTCTACCGAGGACGTCAATTGACGTCCTCCACTTTGTGCAGGGATATCTGAATCATGCCTGCAGACACAGACATCATTCAGATATCGCCATCTTCAGCTGGCGATTCTGTGCACCATAAGAACAATCAAAGTGGCGGAATCGCCGCTTGATTGTTCTTATAGGCAGCGGGAGGGGACATCCCCCCCTCCCGCCGCCATCCGGTGCTTCTCCGGGCCCTCCCGTGCCATCGGGGGCCCGGGGAGCGAATCGTCCGTCGCTCGCTGCAGATCCATATAGATGACTGGTGACCAGACGGTCACAGTCATCTCTATGATCGTCGGAGGACCGGCCGCAACGTTATGACGTCACGCCCGGTACTGGACCAGCTGTCGGCATGTGATCAGTGTTTTTTTTTTTTTTTTCACTGATTTCATGCTTGTAAGCCTGGAGGAAAGATGTGGTGTCTTATTGACCCCACATCTGTCCATAAAGAGGACCTGTCACACTTATTCCTATTACAAGGGATGTTTACATCCCTTGTAATAGGAAGAAAAGTGATCCAAAAAAAAAATGTATTAAGTAAAAAAATAAAAATTCACAAGCCCCTGTCCCTGTAATTTCGCGCAGAGAAGCGAACACGCATACAAGTCCCGCCCACATATGTAAACGTCGTTCAAACCCCACATGTGAGGTATCGTCGCGTGTGTTAGAGCGTGTGCAACAATTCTATCACTAGACCTCCTCTGTAACTCGAAAATAGTAACCTGTAAAAAATGTTAAAGCATTTCCATGAGTGCACGCAATTTTAAAGCGTGACATGTTAGGTATCTATTTACTCAGCGTAACTTCATCTTTCACATTATACAAAAAAATTGGGCTAACTTTACTGTTTTGTTATTTTTTAATTCATGAAACCGTTTTTTTTTCCCAAAAAAACATTTGAAAAATTGTTGCGCAAATACCGTGCGAGAAAAAAAGTTGCAATGACCGCAATTTTATTCCCTTGGGTGTCTGCTAAAAAAATATACAATGTTTGGGGGTTTTGATTAATTTTCTAGCAAAAAAAATTAGATTTTTACATGAAGGAAAGAAGTGCCAAAATAAGCCCGGTGGACAAGTGGTTAAAGTGACACTGAAGGTTCACTTTAAAAAAAAAAAAAATGTCATACTTACCTCCACTGTGCAGTTCATTTTTCAGAGTGGCCCCAAACATCCTCTTCTGGGGTCCCACGACGGCCCTTGCGGCTCCTTTTCACATCAGATAACTCCCGAGGGGGTTACCTTGCGGTCGATAGCTGCCGAGTGTATGACTCGGCTCTGCCCCCGGCGGCCACGTCATTGGATTTGATTGACAGCAGCAGGAGCCAATGGCTGCACTGCTAGCAATCTATCCAATGAACAGCCGAGAAGCAGTGGAGAGAGCGACGCAGGATCATGCCCGCTAAAATTCGGGGGTCAGGTAAGTAAAACAGCGGGGCTGGGGGGCTGGACAGTGCAAGGTGTTTTCCCATGCATTAAGGTGAAAAAACACAAAGCTTTACAACCTCTTTGAAGGAAAAACGCACTTTTAGCTGGTTTATAACCTTACCAGCAACTAGCTCTGGTGAGTTCATAGAGTAAGACTTGCATCGCAGCATAAAGGGTGTTGTGGCAGCACTTTATAGAATAAGGAGTTCAATCATGAATAAAGAGCACATCTTGTGGTTTTGTGGGAGTTTACATTTATTATTGTGGCATGAAATATATGGACTTTTATACTGGACACTTTTTTTTATTCACTTTGTGTTTCTTTTTTAAAGCGGTTGTATATATATATATATATATTTTTTTACTTTTACCTACAGGTAAGCCTATACTTGGTTAAAAAAAAATCTCCTAAACCTTTACAGTTTAGGAGATATTCCCCTCATAATGTGCCGCTGACTGTAGTGGCGCCTGCTCACAGGAGACTCTCGGCTGAAGGCCCGGAAGACGCGGGGCCTTGCCAGAAAGAAGTCTCCCGCGCGCATGGGCGGGAGTGACGACATCTAGGCTCCAGCCACTTACAGCACTGGTGCCGCGATACCCGAAAGACACGCCGAGGCGAAATGTCAGCTGCCTCGCCGTGGACCGGGAGGGATACAGACGCCTCGTTCTAAGGTAAGTATTTCATATTGGCTCATTATGCCTTTTCCCTTACAGGTGTAAAAAAAGTAATTTTGATCTATCAAATAACTGAAGGACACAGTAATATTTCTGTAGTGAAATGAGGTTTATTGGATTAACAGAAAATGCGCAATATGCGTCAAAACGAAATTAGATAGGTGCATAAATTTGGGCACCTGAACAGAAAAATCACATCAATGTGACATATACTTCCCCCCTCTGTGCAGTTGTTTTTTCACAGAGCAGGCTGGATCCTCCTCTTCTCAGGTCCCTCTTTGCTGCTCCTAGTCCCTCCCTCCCTCACTCCTTTGAGTGCCCCTCAGCCAGCAGCTTGCTACAGGGGAACCCAAGCCGAGTCAGAGCTCTGTGTATCCATTCAGACACAAAACCCCCAACCTGGCCCCCGTCCCCTCTCCCCGGATTGTCTAACCTGGCTTTAATTGACAGCTGCCAAAGTCAATGGCACCCCTGCTTTGTCACAGCCAATAAGGAGGAGTGTACTGGATGGAATGCAATAAGATAGTCTGCCTTTACAACTCCTTTAAAGCGGAGCTCCACCCTAAAATGAAGTTCCGCTGATCGGAACCCTCCCCCCTCCGGTGTCACATTTGACACCTTTCAGGGGGGAGGGGGGTGCAGATACCTGTCTAAAGACAGGTATTTGCACCCACTTCCGGCCACACGGGTAAAAGACGGTTTTTTTCTGACATCCCGTCGCCCCCCCCAATTGTGTGCTGGGAACACTCGGCTCCCAGCACACAGTGGCAGCCAATCAGCGGGCGCAGCGAGACTCACACATGCGCCATAGGGAACCGGGCAGTGAAGCCGGAGCGCTTCACTTCCTGGTTGCCTCAACGTGGATGGAGGGGGGAGCAGCAGAGAGACGAGCGATCGCTCGTCCTCTGCTGCAGACGCCGCTGGACTCCAGGACAGGTAAGTGTCCTAAGATTAAAAGTCAGCAGCTGCAGTATTTGTAGCTGCTGGCTTTTAATATATTTTTTTTGATGGGCCATCTGCTTTAAATAAAACATGTGCTAAGGTTTCCATAGAAATAAGCTATAATTATCTCTACGCATGTCAGCAGCTTTTTTTTTACAGTGTGAACAAGTTAAAAGAAAGGACGTAGTCGGCAGGATTTGAACCTGCGCGGGGAGACCCCAATGGATTTCTAGTCCATCGCCTTAACCACTCGGCCACGACTACCTGGCTGAGTGCCACAAGGAGCTGCTTCTGAAAAGATGGGCCACAAAAATTGTATATTTGCTCACTGGTTGTGTTAGGGAACCCATTAGGGGGCATTCTGGAACTGAGATTATTATGTCCTCAGATGAACAGATGTTTGTTTCTATGCTGTGGTCTTACAAATGGTTGTACAAAGCCATTCTGCATTTAAAATGGGTGGGGCCAGGATGTTTTCCATCACCACGCATTGTGAGGATTGGTCTCGCAGCTGATTTTGTGGCTGGAGACGATTGGATCCAAAAATTAAGCTGTACAAACTGTGTAGGTGGAGACACTGTGATATGAGTGGTCATTGGGTCCTGAATTTCCCTCCTCCCCAAGGGGATTACATTGCGGGCGCGCTCCTGTGTCATACATTTGGCATCCATAGCCGCCGAGTGTATGACTCGGCTCTGCCCCAGGGGCCCGCGTCATTGGATTTGATTGACACCAGTGGGAGCAAATGGCTGCACTGCTAGCAATCTATCCACTGACCAACCGAGAAGCAGTGGAGAGAGCGACGCAGGATCGCGCACACTGAAATTCGGGGCTCAGGTAAGTAAAATGGGGGGGCTGGAAAGTGCAAGCTGTTTTTTCACCTTAAAGCATAGGATGCATTAAGGTGAAAAAATACAAAGCTTTACAACCTCTTTGAAGGCAAAAAGCACTTTTAGCTGGTTTATAACCTTACCAGCAACTAGCTCTGGTGAGTTCATTGAGTGAGACTGGCAGCGGCGCATAAAGGGTGTTGTGCACTTTATAGAATTATAAGGAGTTCATGATTAAAGAGCACATCTTTCAGTGGTTTTGTGGGAGTTTACATTTATTATATACAAAAAGTGTAGCGCTGGAATAAATGAGATTGTATCTTACAATGAGTGGAAACGATGTGAAAAAAGTATGAGAAATCAATCAAAAGTAAAAAATCAATCAATAGTGATAAATGCAGTCCACGTAAAAATTCCCAAGAAGGAGAACTTCAATCAGTTCAAATGAACATCCAGTGTGAAAAGGAAAATATATGGAATCCAGTACGTGAAGATACCCGTCACCAAGGGATAAATTCAAGGCTTACCGACTAGCCAGTGACCGCCCTTCTCAGGGGAGGTCAAACAGGCTAGGTCAGTGATGGCTAACCTTGGCACCCCATATGTTTTGGAACTACATTTCCTATGATGCTCATGCACTCTGTAGTGTAGCAGAGCATCATGGGAAATGTAGTTCCAAAACATCTGGAGTGCCGAGGTTCGCCATCACTGGGCTAGGTAAATAGATGGTCCTCGCAGGGATGTTATGGAGTCCTCCTGCCTGTGCTGAATCAAGAGGCTCAGATCCACAATTCGCAAGCAGAGTCGGGGTGTAATCCACAGAATGCTTCCGAGATGTGACATTGTAACGCCACTGGCGTTCCTTTTCCCTTACCCACTGCGCTGGTGTCTTCCCTACACCTCCGCAGTGAGTTACGCACGTCATTTCCGGTGCGCTCTGTTGTGCGTTCCACGCTGGAACGCGGAAGTGCGCCCCGGCGTCCTGCACCCATTCCCGCGCCGCGCGCTCTATTTAATGCCCCAGGTATGACGGCAGGGTGTTCCACTATTTTGTGTGCACCTGCCGTCACCTGGGACCCTCTCAGCCCCCTATAGAACCGCCATTCGGACGCCTGGCTTCAGATCCACGGAGGATCCCTGCTCCATCACCGTCCATCACATCAGCTCCAGTACCTATCTGCCATGGATTCCCTTTCCTAGAAGACTGCTACTGCTGACCATGAGCTGACACTCTGCTGAACACAAGATACATCAGAACCGCAAGTAACAGTATCAAATCATGTTTTCGCTATACTGAATTCTAACAAAGGCAAATACGGTGGACTTCCTATTCCCAGTATTGTTATGTTTGATACTTGATATTCTAGCCTAGGACACACTATAATACCTTAATTATGAGTTGTCGTTCAGGACCAAGCTTTTGATACCCAAGTAACTGTGACGTGAAGCTTTGGGGGTTATACTGAATTTTCAGCTAGCGTATCCATCAGTTATTTTTCCTTTGTTTACTTAAGTTTGATTGATTCTGAGACGGTGCGTACACCCAGGATTGGTTCCCCCAGATAGAGGTTGTGATGATATAAACCCTTAACTTTCTATTATTATAAGAGAGTGCGGTTGTGGTTTAGACTGAGAAACCTCTCTAACTGGGGAATCCATTAAGTATATTAGAACAGAGGACAGGACTGTAACAGACATACATGCACCCGGTGGTGCGGAGTTATTGGTGCCCCGATAAAAAAGAAAGATTAACTTCCCATAGTGTAGGCCTTCCAATGGATTTATTAAAACAAGTACAAAGGTACAAAAAACTTTCTCTCAATACAGAAATAAAAACAAATAATCCTTGCAAGGTCAGAGTAAAAAAGCTCCGTAATGTGTCGGCCTGCTACTGCAATTCGCGCATGTGCAGTACATGTGCATGATTCCCTAGGACCGTTTCGTCACAACTGACGTCATCAGGGGCACCCTTACATTTATTATTGTGGCATGAAATATATGGACTTTTATACTGGACACTTTTTATTCACTGTTTATTTTTTAACCACTTAAAGGACTCCTTCACGCCGATATACGTCGCCAGAATGGCACGGCTGGGCACATCCATGTACCTGTACCTAAACCCAGCCGTGGGGTTGTGCGCTGCGTGCACGCAACCCGGGACTCGCGGAGCCGATCGCCGCTGGAGTCCCGCGATCGGTCCCCGGAGCTGAAGAACTGGGAGAGCTGTGTGTAAACACAGTTTTCCCGTTACTCACTGTGGGGCCCGCATTGATTGTGTGTTCCCTTACATAGGGAATGTAGTTACACCTACAGCCATACCCCCCTACAGTTAGTAACACAAATAAGGACACACATAACCCCTTCAGCGCCCCCTAGTGGTTAACTCCCAAACTGCAATTGTATTTTTCACAGTAAACAATGCATTTTAAATGCACTTTTTGCTGTGCAAATGCCAATGGTCCCAAAAATGTGTCAAAATTGTCTGAATTGTCCGCAATAATGTCGCAGTCACAAAAAAAAAAAATCACTGATCGCCACCATTAGTAGTAAAATAAAAATGCATTAAAACTATCCCCTATTTTGTAAAGGCTATAAATTTTGCGCAAACCAACCGATGACGCTTATTGCGATTTTTTTATTTTTTTTAACCAAAAATAGGTAGAAGAATACGTTTCGGCCTAAACTGAGGAAAAAAAATGTTGTTTTATATATTTTTGGGAATATTTAATATAGCAAAAAGTAAAAAATATTGATTTTTTTTTTCAAAATTGTCGCTCTATTTTTGTTTATAGCGCAAAAAATAAAAACTGCAGAGGTGATCAAATTCCACCAAAAGAAAGCTCTATTTGTGGGAAAAAAGGACGCCAATTTTGTTTAGGAGCCACGTGCAATGGTCAGTTAAAGCGACGCAGTGCCGAATCGCAAAACCTGGCCGGGTCCTTTTAGCTGCCTAAAGGTCCGGGTCTTAAGTGGTTGTATAGTCCTTTTTTTACCTTTACCTACAGGTAAGCCTATACCTAGGCTTACCTGTAGGTAAAACAAATGTCTCCTAAACCTTTACGGTTTATGGGGAAATGTCAGCTGCCTTGGCGTGGACTGGGAAGGACACTGATGCCTCGTTATAAGGTAAGTATTTCATAATGAGCTAGTATGCAGTGCATACTAGCTTATTATGCCTTTTCCCTTAACCACTTCAGCCCCAGGCGAAATTTCAGCTTCCGGCACTGCTTTGCTTTAACTGACAATTGCGCGGTCGTGCGACGTGGCTCCCAAACAAAATTGGCGTCCTTTTTTTCCCACAAATAGAACTTTCTTTTGGTGGTATTTTATCACCTCTGCGGTTTTTATTTTTTGCGCTATAAACAAAAATAGAGCGACAATTTTGAAAAAAATGCAGTATTTACTTTTTGCTATAATAAATATCCCCCAAAATATATAAAAAAGAAATAATGTTTTCCTCAGTTTAGGCCGATATGTATTCTTCTACCTATTTTTGTTAAAAAAATCGCAATAAGCGTTTATTGATTGGTTTGCGCAAAATTTATAGCGTTTACAAAATAGGGGATAGTTTTATGGCATTTTTATTATTTTTTTTACCAGTAATGGTGGCGAGCTGCGATTTTTTTTTTATTGGGACTGCGACATTATAGCGGACACTTTTGTGACATTTTTGGGACCAATCACATTCATACAGTGAACAGTGCTATAAATATGCACTTATAACTGTATAAATGTGACTGGCAGGTAAGGGGTTAACCACTAGGGGGCGGGGAAGGGGTTAAATGTGTAGCCTAGTTTGTGTTCTGACTGTAGGGGGAGGGGGGTGACCGGGAGAGGTGAGCGATTGTGTCCCTATGTACAAGGGACACAGATCGGTTTACACACAGAGCTCCACGTCCCTGCTCAGTTACTGGGCAATTGCGTGTGCCCGGAGGCGATTGTTGCCGCCGGGCACTCGCATCGTGATCCCAGCAAAGCGGCGGTGCATGCCCTGTCCCCTCTCTCCCCAGATTGGCTGACTGACTTTGACAGCCGCCGGAGCCAATGGTGCCCCTGCTCTGTCCCAGCAAATCAGGAGGAGTGTACTCAGGGCCGGCCTTTGGGGTGTGCGGCCAGTGCGATCGCACAGGGCGCCATAGCAACATGGGCGCCTGGTAGGGTGACCACGTGTCCCGGATTGACCGGGACTGTCCCTTAATTAATACTTGTGTCCCGTGTCCCGGGCACACTCATTACGGGACAATACAGTCCTATTTTAGGGGGCATTAGATCGCCCCAGGCCAATTCCGGGACTCTGTATTATACAGAGTCCCGGAATTGGCCTGGGGCGATCTAATGCCCCCTAAAATAGCCTTTGCATGCATCATCTCTGTCTCAGCCTGTGGTGGACCCCTAGCTGACAGAGAGAGAGACCCCTTTTTACTTTATTCACCACCGCTGTAGTGATGTCCAGTTCATGAACGAATCGTTCTTTTGAATCGGTTCTTTTCAGTGAACTGAGTGAATCGATTCATGTGAGTGAGTGAACCGTCTGGAATGGTTCTCTGTGCACTCAATACAAAGCATAGCAGAGCAGGCCTGGTAATATGATCCTAGAGTGAGAGGGCTCGGCCCCTCCCTACAACCAATCAGAGTGCTCAAGGCACAGAGTCACTCAGGAACTGCATACATGAGTCATCATCAGTACACAGTACACCGAGTTAAAAGAATCAAACGAGTTATTGAGTTAAAGAACTGAGTTGAAGAATCGTATGAGCTGTTATAATCCAGTACACTGTAATAACCCCGAGTCACCACCAGGAGAACAATACACTAAATCAATGATCAGGGAGCAGAAATACACTACAGACTGACTGCTTTAAAGACAGAGAGGACAAAGAGTCAGAATAAGAAAATATACTCATTCATATTAATTCTTTAACCCTTTAGTATTTAGTTAGCTTATCCTAAAGGAAATATGTATGTCTGTTTTAAAAGCTTTTTTTTTTTTCATTAAACAATAAAGAAACCCCTTTGGGACAATTTGTAATAATGATAGTGATAACGGGTAGTACAGGACATTCATTAACCATGAGTTATATTTTTGGAATTATTGCAGTCCCTCTGACTTTTGTGGTGACACCATTGTGTGAAGCAATCATCGTTTATGTACACATGCACGCCCTACACACGTTTAATCACATGCAGATATTGGGGTCCGTGGGGATAGTTTTAATTTTGTTTATTTTTTCACTTAACAAGCCCCGCCCCCTATGTAATAGTTTTTTTTTTTTTTAAGTGACAGGTTCTCTTTATTGCTTCTGGGGTCTGTTATACAATCATATGAGTATAAGATTGTGCTCTGTAACCTGGGTAGCAGGTGTTCTGTCAGATCAAGCATCTATAGGATCAGCCAATATTGCCACTTACAGTGACGCACAAACAGCTGTATAAACGAAAAGCGGTTTTTGTGCATTCTGATGGGCCAACTTCACAGTTAAAATGGCTAGCCATCAGATTTGTCTGTAGTCTTTACAGTGCATAATGAGGCTCCTTTCATACTTGTGCGACTTGGGACTACAAAGTCGCATGACAAGTGCTACCCCATGATTTCCACGAGTACCGTCCATATCTGTGCGTCTTCAAGTCGCAGCGACTTCAAAGTAGTCACTGCATTACTTTGGTTCAATTTTGATGCGACTTGAGGCAGAAACCTCAAGATTACATAGGTATTGCTTCAAGTCGCATCAAAATTGCATCAAAGTCACGGTAAAAATTGCACGACTTTCAAGTCGCACAAGCGTGAAAGCAGCCTAAAGATTACATTTTACTACCGTGGGTACTTTGCCCGCCCGCACTAGTAAAATCCGATAATTTTTACTGTGCATGCGCTGTGAAGACTACGGAAAAATACAATGGTTAGCAATATTAACTGAAGTTGGCCCATCAGAATGAGATTCACATGCACAACAATCCACTTTTCATTTACACAGCTTTTTGTGCATCACCACCTGGCTAATCTGACAAATTGTGATCTGATACTATATGATTGTCCTCTGAGCACAGAACCAAATACAAGTAAATGTCCCCAGGACCTGCAAACCTGTGAAGAATCGTTCTATTGCTTCTAATCATTTAAGAAGGTTGAATCAGAGCTTTGGTTCACTTGCTTGTCAGTAGACTCAGCAAGTGAACTGAAGAACTGAAGAATCGATTCATTGAATCGGTTCATTTCAGTGAGTGACTCGAAATGAACCGATTCAGTTAAAAGAGTCGAACTTCCCATCACTACACCGCTGGCTCAGTGCCCAAACTGGTTGCTACCTGATGCCCGCTTGGCGTGTAGCAACCAGTGACGTCAGAGCAGGAGAGAGGCAGAGACCTATCACAGCGGAGGAGATTTAACTTCCTCCTCCGCGCCTTCTGTTCAGCTCCACCCACCTCCTCGTGTATGTACTGGAGTCCAGCCAGGCAGCGGCATGCAGAAGAAACATCAGACTGAGACAGACTGCAGTGTACAGAGGAAACGAAACTAAGGCAAGTGACATGCAAAGCACTGACCAGCATTAAAGATCCATCCACGTTAAAATCCTGTCAGCTCTCTCCCAGCAGTCAGAGTTCAGCACTTCTAGTGTGTGTCTGCACAGTACACTCAGAGGCTTGCTCCAGGCTGAGGAAGCAGATAAGGGTCGGCAGATAAGGGTCGGCACTCGGCAGGAGAGGACAATGACAGATTACACCCTGCATGGAAGGAGGAAACATCCCTAGATATCAGGGCAGGGTTCATGCTGGGACTTGTAATCCTTCATTTTTGGGGATATGACTCCCTCCCCAAAAGTGAAGAACTACAGGTCCCAGCATGAACCCCTCAGAACTGAAGATGTTTCCCTCATCCCTGCACACATGATACTCTCCTCACACCCAGACCTGTCCAGCTGCTCAATGTCTCCTCTCTCCCACTACTTGTTTGCCTCTCACTGCAGCAGCCCCCCCCTCCCCCTCCTCCTTCAACCTCAGCCTTTCATGTTCTGCCACCTTTTCACCTACCCCTCTGTGTACCAAGCAATCCTCTCAGTAGTGGCTCATCTGCAACTATCACAACCTCAGAATCCTGCCAGCATTCCATTCATTGCTCCTTCAAACTGCCAGAAATGTTTTAGTTACTCCACTACAGGTGGCGCCATTGCAACCCAGCCTCATACTCCAGGGGGTCCATGCAGCTCCCCTCTAAACCTGGATAAGAGGGGCGGCATATAAAATAACTGATGCCCTCCATGTTCTTCTTGCAGACACTGAATGCCTGCAGGAAGTAAAGGAGGAAAAGCGGGCATTCAGTGGCTGCAAGAAGAACATGGAGGGCATCAGTTCCTCTATATGCCGCCCCTCTTATCCAGTTTCCTTCTGCTGCCCACAGGTCCCTCAACACTCTCCTGGCCCCTCTGCGATCTTCCCCAGTAACTTCTCTCTGCTCTGTCCCACCCCACCCCCCATTCTCCAACCCCCTGCTGTCCTCTGGTCCCACCCTGTGCTGTTTTCCAGTCCCCCCTCCTGTGCCGTGCTCTGGTCCCACCTGTGCTGTTCTTCAGTCCCCCACCATGTGCTGTTCTTCAGTCCCCCCCCCCCTCCTGTGCTGTCCTCTGGTCCCACCTGTGCTGTTCTCCAGTCCCCCACCATGTGCTGTTCTTCAGTCCCCCCCTCCCGTGCTGTCCTCTGGTCCCACCTGTGCTGTTCTTCAGTCCCCCCCTCCTGTGCTGTTCCTGATTTGAACAAACTGTCCCTCATTTAGGGCATTGTCCCTCTGTCCCTCTTTGTTTGTCCCTAAAGGAGCCAATATCAAAGAATAGTAGTGGTAAAAAAAACTGTTTTTTTTTGTTTATAATTCTCCTACATATTTTTGCTAATAGGTGTCCCCTCATTCCCATCTCAGAAAGTTGGGAGGTATGCCTCTATCCATCCCATGGTCCCCCTGTCCATCCCACAGTCCCCCCGTCCATCCTACTGCCACTCTGACTACTCTGTGGCCCCCTCTGACCACTCAGTTGTTCTTCTTGATGCCTAGGGCCCACTTTTGATCTTGCGCATTGGCCGCTGATTTCATACGCCCCTGCCCCAAAAATCTGCCAAAAAAATTGGGGGGGGGTGAGTGTTGTCCCTGAATGGCAGTTTGGAAATGTGGTCACCCTAGCGCCTGGCGACCGCACAGATTCTTTAATTCGCCCTCGTATTAAGTAGTGGGCGGGGGGGGGGCGTGCCGCACACGGGGTGTCCGGCCGGCGCCCCCCCGCGACTGAAGAGGACCTTGCTGGGTAGCATGGCGTGGTGCCGGGTGCCTGGCTTTGCAGGGGGGGTGCCGTGCAAGCCGCTTCCCAGCCCGGGACCTGGCCGCAGTGATCCCCCTTCTCCTTAGGCAGCTCCGCGGTCTGAGTCTCGGCTGCCTGTGACTGTCTCAGTCACGCAGCCGAGCAGTGAAGCCGCCTCCCCCTCCTCCTTGTCTGTACTGTGCTGTGTGTGCAGCACGCGGCAAGCAGATTATCTGCTTGCTTTACAGGTCTGAAGGGGGGTTCTATCTGTATTGTGGGGGGTGGGGGGGTTCTTTATTTTAGGGGGTCTGCACTGTAGGGGTTGATCTTATTTGTAGGGGGGGGGTTCTGTATTGTGGGGGATTCTTTATTGTAGGGGTCTGCCACTGTAGGGGTGGTCTATTGTAGGGGGGGTTCTGTATTGTAGGGGTGAATCTGTATTGTAGAGGGGGTTCTGTATTGTAAGGAGAGATCTGTATTGTAGGGGAGGGGTATGCACTGTACGGGGGTCTGCGTAACATGCAGGGGGTCCAGAACTGTTAGGGGGGTGTCTGTGTAAAATACAGGTGTCCGGGGCTGTGTAATGTAAAGGAAACCAGTGGTGCGGGGTGCTGTGTAATGTAAAGGAGTCCAAGAGATGCAGGGTGCTGTGTAATGTAAAGGGTCCAGAGCTGTGGGGTGCTGTGTAATGTAAGGGGCCCAGTGTGCAAGTGCTGTGTAGTGTAAAGGGTCCAGAGCGTGGGGTGCTGTTTAATGTAAGGGGCCCAGTGGTGCAAGGTGCTGTGTAGTGTAAAGGGGTCCAGAGGGTCAGGGTGCTGTGGTAATGGTAAAGGGGCCCAGAGGTGCAGGTGGCTGAGTGTAATGTAAAGGGGTCCAGAGATGCAGCGTGCAGTGTAACGTAAAAGGGTCCAAAAATGCAGGGTGATGTGTAATGCAAAGGGGTCCAGAGATGCAGAGTGCTGTGTAATGTAAGGAGCCCAGTGGTGCAAGGTGCTGTGTAATGTAAAGGGGTCCATCCAGAGGTGCTGTGTAATGTAAAGGGTCCAGAAGTGCAGGGGGCTTTGTAATGTAATGGGGTCCAGAGGTGCTGTGTAATGTAATGGGGTCCAGAGGTGCAGGGGGCTGTGTAATGTAATGGGGTCCAGAGGTGCAGGGTGCTGTGCAATGTAAAGGGGTCCAGAGGTGCAGAGTGCTGTGTAAATGTAAAGGGGTCCATTGGTGCAGGGTTCCATGTAGTGTAATGGGGCCCAGAGGTGCAGGGTGCTGTGTAATGTAAAGGGTCCAGAGATGCAGCGTCGTGCAGTGTAACGTAAAAGGGTCCAAAAATGCAGGGTGATGTGTAATGCAAAGGGGTCCAGAGATGCAGAGTGCTGTGTAATGTAAGGAGCCCAGTGGTGCAAGGTGCTGTGTAATGTAAAGGGGTCCATCCAGAGGTGCTGTGTAATGTAAAGGGGTCCAGAAGTGCAGGGGGCTTTGTAATGTAATGGGGTCCAGAGGTGCTGTGTAATGTAATGGGGTCCAGAGGTGCAGGGGCTGTGTAATGTAATGGGGTCCAGAGGTGCAGGTGCTGTGCAATGTAAAGGGGTCCAGAGGTGCAGAGTGCTGTGTAATGTAAAGGGTCCATTGGTGCAGGGTTCCATGTAGTGTAATGGGGCCCAGAGGTGCAGGGTGCTGTGTAAAGTAAAGGGGCCCAGAGGTGCAGGGTGCTGCGTAATAAAATAAAGGGTCCATTGGTGCAGGGTGCCGTGTAGTGTAATGGGGTCCAGAGGTGCAGGTGCTGTGTGCAATGAAAAGGGTCCCAGAGGTGCAGAGTGCTGTGTAATGTAAAGGAGCCCAAAGGTGCAGGGTGCTGTGTAAAGAGGCCAGAGTTGCAGGGTGCTGTATAATGTAAAGGGGTCCAGAGGTGCAGGGTGCTGTGTAATGTAAAGGGGCCCAGAGGTGCAGGGTGCCGTGTAGTGTAATGGGTCCAGAGTGCAGGGTGCTGTGTAATATAAAGGGGCCCAGTGAGCAGGGTGCTGTGTAATGTAAAGGGGCCCAGAGGTGCTGTGTAATGTAAAGGGGTCCAGAGGTGCAGGGTGCTGTGTAATGTAAAGGGGTCCAGTGATGCAGGGTGCTGTGAAATGTAAAGGGGGCCAGTGATGCAGGGTGCTGTGTAATGTAAAGGGGCAGTGATGCAGGGTGCTGTGTAATGTAAAGGGCAGTGATGCAGGGTGCTGTGTAATGTAAAGGGGCCAGTGATGCAGGGTGCTGTGTAATGTAAAGGGGGCCAGTGATGCAGGGTGCTGTGTAATGTAAAGGGGTCCAGAGCTGTGGGGTGCTGTGTAATGTTAAAGGGGTCCAGAGGTGCAGTTGTGGAGAGGGGTACACAGTAGTGACAGAGATATTGAAGGATGCAGGGGGCACAATGGGTGTTTTTACATTTATATGGGGGGGGGGGGGGGGGCAGATATAGGTGCCAAATGCTCTAGGTACACCTGGCAGGCCACAGGCGGATTCTACCGGAAAGTCGGCGTGGGTGACTGTCCTTGCCTTGCTATGAGAGCTCATATGCCATGCGCACTGAGAAGACAAAGGAGGGCAAGAATCCACAGAAGCAGGCAGCGGATGTAAAAACATTTTTCTGTAAGTAAATTATTTTTTTTATAAATGCAGTGTACTGCTTAATGTCAGTTTTTGTATTTTCTTTTTAAATAAGGTGTTTCTTAAAGGAACAGTAAATACACAAGTTAAAAAAGACTTTATTGTAATTATGTTTGATAGTAAATTTACAGGTAGTGGTATTATACCGTGTGATTTACTTTATTTGTGGCGTTATTAGAGAGTGTGATTTGCAGTATAGGTGGCGTTATTATAGTGTGTGAATAAAATTTGTAATTTTAATCATAGCTTGTAATCTTTTTTTTGGGAACTTAACAAAATGGAAGGCTTTAAATGGAGGCGGTATTGGAGAAATGGGTGTGGTTACTGAGGGATGTGGTTACTGAGGGGCGTGGTTACTGAGGGGCGTGGATACCAAGGGGCGTGGTCACTAGGGGGCGCTGTAAATCTTTCTCGCACAGGGCGCCTAAAGGCCTAAGGCCGGCCCTGAGTGTACTGGATGGAATGCATTAAGATAAAAAAAAGTCTGCCTTTTTACAACTCCTTAAAGATAGACATGTGCTGAGGTTTCCATAGATATAAGCTATAATTATCACTAAGAATTTCAGCAGCTTTTTTTTTTACAGTGTGAACAAGTTAAAAGAGAACGTAGTCGGCAGGATTTGAACCTGCGCGGGGAGACCCCAATGGATTTCTAGTCCATCGCCTTAACCACTCGGCCACGACTACCTTCCTGAAAGTTCAATAAAGGAGCCTACTTCTGGAGAGGCAGAACACCAATAAAGAACAAGTGTTGCCTGTTTGTGTTAGGGGGGACCTATTATGCTGCATACACACAGTCAGATTTTCTGATGGAAAAAGTCAGATGGGAGCTTTTCGGATATTCCGACTGTGTGTATGACCCATCAGACCTTTTCTGTCGGAATTTCCGATTGGACTTGGATAGAGAGCAGGTTCACAATTTTTCCGACTGAAAAAAATTATATCAGAAATTTTTTTGTCTGTATGCAGTTCCGACCCACCAAAAACCATGCATGCTTGGAATCAAGTCGACGTATGCTCGGAAGCATTGAACTTCATTTTTCTCGGCTCGTAGTGTTGTACGTCACTGTGTTCTTGACGGCCGGAATTTTGTGTGACCGTGTGTATGCAAGCCAAGCTTGAGTGGAATTCCGTCGGAAAAAAACATACGATTTTTTTCCAAATGAAAATCTGTTCATGTGTACGCGGCATAAGAGAACACCATTTACCAGGAACTGACATAAGCTTTGTTAGTGGCTTAGACAAGCAGATTTTGTGTTAATTTTAGGCCAGGTATATGTAAGAAAGAGGAGCATACATATGTTCCACCCACAAAATCATATAGTGTCAAACTATATATACTATGCACTACACTGAACTATACTTTAATATACTCAGGGCTATTTTTCTCAGAAAATAGGTACAGGAACGCAACCACGACCCCTCCCCCCCCCCACACCCTCCAAACTACATCAAATTGTGGGGGTGTGGTCAAAATTCACAGTGGAATTGTCTAAAGCCTAGAACATATGGTCCAAATGTCAGATGGCATCGGCTAGTTTGATGGAAAAAAAATTTGACCTGTGTGTGGGGCAAATGGTCAAACAGAAGTCAGCCGGCGGTCATTCGGCTGTGGGCCCCTGGGCTTGAGTCACATTCGGGCCCTACCTTCTATATATTACTTTACTTTAAATAGAACAAAGATACACATACACAAGCTATGTATTAGAGCTACACAATTCTGGATAAACTGAGAATAAAAAAAGATCACAATTCTGAACAATCAACTAAACAAAATAAAAGGGGGTGGTCAGGGACTGTGCGGACATACAGGGGGTGGTCAGGGACTGTGCGGACATACAGGGGTGGTCAGAGACTGTGCAGACATGATGGAGGAAGTTGTCCGGTGGAGAGTCTGTCTAAGGAGTGCCAAGAGAGGCTGGTGTTCTAATAGGGGCCTGACCATCCATGGGGGGACCAGGAAAACCGGGTACTGAGAGGTTGGTCATCTATCAGTCGGTAACCTAACCTAAACTACCTGAAGGAGATCTGGGTGTTAAATCTAATAGAGAGGATTCTGCACCACTTTGTTTCTTCAACCATTGAGAGGGTCTGTGGCAGAGACTTGGCCCCAAGTCCTGAGTGACATTCTGGCTGCCAGACTTGTGAGAGAGGCCTGTCCTGCTGGAGTGGCGAGGTAAAGTGGTGGAAGCATGACTGTTTCCCTGTATGCAGTTACACCTGAATCTGTTGTTCACCATTTCTGCTATCTATCCACTCTTCACCTTCCTACTATTTAACCGTTTTTACCCAGCTGGGTAATAAAAGCACAGAAAAGACACCTGTTGAGTGGACATTTCATTTACTACAACTCTCATCCAGTACCCTAGATCAGTGTTTTTCAACTCCAGTCCTCAAGGCACACCAACAGGTCAAGTTTTCAGGATTTCCCTCAGATTAAATGGCTGTGGTGATTACTAAGGCAGTGAAACTGATCAAATCACCTGTGCAAAATAATGGAAAGCCTGAAAACATGACCTGTTGGTGTGCCTTGAGGACTGGGGTTGAAAAACACTGCCCTAGATGGCGGAGATACAGAGGTAACATGCCACCCAAAACAAACCAGCAGCTCCTTCGGGGTAGTGCTTCACATATATATATGTCAGTACTGGATCCCTCTAGGACCCAGCGCACTCACCTGACACAGCCTTGTTTGGGAAACATTGATTGTCCAGCTCTCCTTTAAAACACCTGTGTCTTCACCCAATCAGTGCTCATGATAGTTACTTTTACTTGCCTTGTGTGATCCAGCCTGACCTTTTTGAGCTGTAAACTTTGTGTATGACCCGGCTCGTTTGACCCTGCTTGTCGCTTCTGATTTGGTACCTTTTGAACTCTGATCTACCCGTGTATGACCCGGCTTGCCTAGACCACGCTTTGGCTGATTCCTGTAAACAACATCCATTGCAGCGGTGCAATACAAGCACCAGCAACACCAACAACATCCACATCTTCGGTGAACTACAAGTTCCAGCTGTCTTGCTCATCTCAACACCTACATCAGCAGTGAACTACAAGTGCCAGCTGACCCGCTCATCTCAACCCCTGCATCTGTGGTGAACTACAAGTCCCAGCTGACCTGCTTTATCTCAAGACCTGCTCATGGTATGTGCTCTTGTTATTGAACTGTTGGCATATTTAGCACACCTGAACTGTTGTCTGCTTCTAGCCTGAATATATATATATATATTTTATTATTTATACATATCCCCTGTCCAGGTTATCTCCCTTTTCCTCTTACAATTTATCTTATGGGATGCCCTTGCCCTTCCTGTTTGTTTTGATTTGGGCTGGGAATGTCTCAGACTAGCAGCTGGTGACTCACAGGCAACATCACTTCCTTGCTCTTTCTAGAGCCTTCTGGAAGGTACTAGAAAGAGAGGAGAGGTGGAGCTGCCTGGGTTACTCTAAGGATCCCTGACCAATCCCCAACTTTGATTGGCAAGGAGCAGGCCTCCTTAAGTACCCAGGGTCAGCCCAGCTGAGGAGGAGTTGTGGGAGTTGTTCAGAGCTTGAAGATGGCTAGGCTGTGACCTTGGGCCCATGTGCAGACAGAGCCCTTCAAGAAAGCGTGGAGATTCTGGACAGGAGGCACAGAAGGAGTAAATAGGACAGCAGGAGCTAGCATTGGCAGGTAAGTCTTCAAGAAGCGGAATCACTGGTCACAGCCAGGAGGGCTGGTGAGTGACAAGCAAAGTTGAGAGAACTGTCAAGGGCAGCTGCAGCCAGGAGGGCTGGCAGGGCCTGAAGATGGATTACTGGGTCTAGTAACCAAAGATAGGCCAGCTAGCACCAGAACCTTCTACTTTCTTGCTGCACCATAGGGGCCACTGTTGCCAACCATCAGTATTTTTACTGGCAGCCAGTAAAAAATGGTCACTTTTCTCCTGTCAGTAAATGCCATTGACAAGAAAAGCTTGCCAGTAACAAATTTTGTCTGTGATGCTTGGCCCGGCCAAGACTATTTGAATGTCCTCTACAGTGTGTTCGGGCATCGCTGACAGGGGGCGGTCTGGTGGAATCTGCCTGAGCATTTGGTGTAATGTCATGGTGAAAGGGAGCTGAGCAGCCGGAACCTTGTGCGAGCAAGGCAAGCTGGGAGTGGGACTGTCCGTGCTTTTTGGACGGAGGGGACCACCGTACCCATTTTAATTTCTTGCCCTCCTGAGTCCTGTTCCTGAGCTACTTACTGTACTTGCTAGTAAATCTATCGTAAATAAAATAAGAAATGCTTTCTTTGCCTTAATATCTACCACCCTGTCAAACGCCGAGAAGGCGTTTGACAGGGTGGACTGGAACTTTCTCCGGGAGACTCTTAAATTTGTTGGAATGCCCGACTCCATCCTGTCCTGGATAGCGGCCCCGTACAAAAATCCCATGGCAACGGTTAGGGTAAATGGACACAGCTTCGCCCCTTTCTCAATATCCAACGGCACTCGACAGGGCTGCCCCCTATCCCCTTTGCTGTTTGTTCTTTCTCTGGAGCCCTTCCTACACCACATTAGAAGTAACCTGTCTATTAGAGCTGTCCAAGCTGGCTGGCACCAACATAAAGTGGCAGCCTATGCCGATGATCTCTTATTCTACATCACTGAACCTCTCATCTCCTTGCCCTGTCTGCAACAGGAGGTAAAATAATATGGCGCATCTAAGTTCAAGGTTAATCTACAAAAATTAGAGGCTCTGAATGTCTCCCTGCCAGACTCTATGGTGGCGAGACTGCTCCCCTTTTTCCCATTCAAATGGGCGACTCGCTCGATCCCATACTTGGGGACAAAAATCCCTGCAAAACTGAGTGACCTTTTCTCCCTCAATTAAAGGCCTTTTTTGTCGACGTTATCTGCAGATCTTAAAAAGTGGGACTCCCTGGCCCTGTCCTGGTTCGGTCATTGTAATGTCTTTAAGATGAACGCGATGGCCAGACTTTTGTACATTTTACAAACTCTACCAATTAAAATACCCCAGTCCTATTTTCACGCAGTTCGATCAGCATTTATTAAATTCATATGGCGAGGCAAACACCCACGCCTTAGCAGAACGCTATTGCTAAAACCCAAGCTCAAAGGCGGGCTCGGATTCCTGGACCCTGCTTTGTACTACACCGCAACACACTTGGCCAGGGTTGTTGACTGGTGACGGCACGGTGACTCAAAATTGTGGGTAGCTTTAGAACAGGAGGCAGTCAGTGCCCCACTCGCTGGCTTGCCGTGGGCAGGGAAAACCCACACTTTCTATTTGATTGCCCACCCGGTGATTGGCCCTACTCTTGCGGAAATGGACAGGTTCTCCTGTCTATCTTCATTGTGTAATTTTCCCTCCCCAATGACACCCCTCGTTGGGCATCCAGCGTTCACTCCAGGCCTCACCGATCCCACTTTTGTACATGCAAGCCCCACGTGGACTCCTGAGGGCCTCTCAGTTCTTGCAATCCTCTGGCTGGTTCCCTGCAGAGACACTGCTATCTGGTCTAGCTCCTCTGAGGTTGGGTTACTGGAGGACTATTCAGTTCTCTCATTTTCTTGGCTCATTGCCTAAGCCTGCGCTTTTTCCTCCGTAAGCTCCATCCTTTTGAGGAACTTTGTTTGGGAGAGGGCCCGATCCGGGGCTCTCTTTCTGCCTCCTACAAATCTTTGCTGGAACTTCACGCTGCCCAGGATCCCCCTTACTTAGCAAAATGGGAGAGGGACTTGGGAATTACTTTCTCTGAGTCACAAAAAGAACGCATACTCTTCTTTGCACAGAAGTCTTCTCTATGCAGTAAGTATCAAGAGAGTTACACGCTGGTATAGGACACCATCAGTCTTGGCAAAGATGTTTCCTGGACAAACGGATACCTGCTGGCGATGTGACCTTCATCAGGGGACCATCTTGCACATCTTCTGGGAATGCCCTATGCTCAAAACTTTCTGGGAGCCAGTCCTCAATCTCATACACAAATTTACTGACGTTGCCCTACAGGGCGACCCGGGCGCAATCCTACTAAACCTTACCCCTTTATCTAAGAAACTTTATCATAAGTCCCTTCTCAAACACCTTCTTAATGCTGCACAGGCGTGCATTCCGCCCCTTTGGAAACCACAATCTGCGCCAACGGTAGCGCAGTGGTTCGCTAGGGTGAAGGATATAGAGCAAATGGTAGACTTGACCTCGGTTCTGCGCGATAAGACGGAGGAACACAAGACCAGATGGTTTTATTGGGTCCAATTAAGCTTTTCTGACTTTCACAAATATGCATAGACGTGGCCGTTGCCAGTGAGTCCTACTGTCTGATCGGTACTGACGATCATAGCTCCCGCGAGGTGACACAGCGCCCACTTCCCGTCCTGAAGAACTCCCTCTCCCTCTCCAATTTCAGCAGCATTTTTTACACTGCAAACAAGTTAACCACTTGCGGACCGCCGCATGTACATTTACGTTGGCAGAATGGCACATTGGCCCCCCCCCCGGTACGTCCGACCGACCCCCCCCCCCCGGTACCTGCGGCGGTCCCCGTGGCTGTCCTAGCGATCCGTTCTGAGGGGGCAGCTGTTGGTTTTTTTCCGCCCCCTCCGGATCGCTCCCAGCCAATCCCCGCGCTCCCCATGCGTGTCACTTCCTCCTCCTGTGTAAACAGGGAGGGGGAAGTGATGTAATCTCTCCTCTCAGCTGTATTTTCAACCGCTGCTGAGGAGAGAAGACTCGCACAGTAAGTCTGCACCAACACTACACTGACACACACTACACATAGGCACATTAACCCCTTGCGATCACCCCCCCACCCCCTGTCACAGTGTCACAATGCAGTGATCATATATGTACTGATCACTGCATTTAGTGTTAGTGTGACAGGCAGCTAGTGTTAGGTCCAGGGTAGCCCCCGTACCCCCCCTAATAAAGTTTTAACCCCTTGATCACCGCCCCAGTTAACCCTTTCACTCCCTATTGCCAGTGTCACTAAGCGATCATTTTTCTGATCGCTGTATTAGTGTCGCTGTTCCCGCTAGGTAGCTATTTTATTTTTTTATTGCTTTTTTTTTTTTTTTTTTTAACTAAAGACATGTGGCTGAATAAATGTTGGCCTAAATGTTTGACTAAAATTTAGTTTATTTGATTTTTCTTATAACAAAAAGTAAAAAATATTGATTTTTTTCAAAAATGTCACTCTATTTTTGTATATAGCGCAAAAAATAAAAATCGCAGAGGCGATCAAATGACACCAAAAGAAAGCTCTATTTGTGGAAAGAAAAGGACGCAAATTTTGTTTGGGAGCCACTTTCGCACAACCGCGCAATTGTCTGTTAAAGCGACACAGTGCCGAATTGTAAAAACCCCTTGGGTCATTTAGCAGCATATTGGTCCGGTCCTTAAGTGGTTAAATAACATAGTGAACAGTATTTGAACCTACCCAGGGAGACCCCAATGGACCTGACTTTTTTTTTTTTTTTAAAGCAGAGTTCCAACCACAATTAGCATTTTTTAAATGTATGTCCTTTCATTCTGCGTTTTTATAATATAAATCTGGTCACTTACTATTTTACAATCTGCCGCCGCCCTGCATATTTATTAAAAAAAGATAGTTTTATAAACTATGTCTACACCATTGTCATTTTGCTTGTGGGCATTGTGAAGCCTACAAGCACTTACTTCCTGGAAGTCTTGGGTGGAGAGTGATAATTGGACAGCGCACTGCATCCTGGGAAATGACACACATTTCCCAGGAGCATTAGAGGGAGATGATGTCGGAATCCTAGGCGATTTCAAAGGCAGATTTCGTGGGACCGCATAGCAACAGGCATTTCCAGATGAGTAAAATAAAAACATTTTTGTTTTCTTTTATCTCTAATGAGCACAATAATGAAAAAAAACATTTGGGATGGAAACTCCACTTTAAGTAATGGTAACAAAAAAGAAATAAAAGGAAGGACTGAGCACTGGTACTGATGTTGAACATGCTGAACACAGAGATCCTCCTACAGGGTGGTACTACATATAGCCCAATACACAGGGAGGAAGCTGCCTATAGGGGAGGTACCAGAGCTGGGCCAGGTTGGAAAGTAGGAGAGAGCACAGATGACGCATTTGAAAATGCATAGAGGGGGGAAACTATCTGTTCGTCACATCCGGTCATGCGATAACGAGGTCTGGAACGCATGCCATTTGTGAGAAATTACAGGGGCACACACGTGGACCAGACATACTCTTATACACAGCTGGATCAGCTCGGTGTCGGCTTTGAGGTACCTGAGCATGTGAGTTTGATACTTTCTAACCTTAATACATTTATATACTACACTGTGATGGCTGTTTGTGTCTTATAAAGTAGTTATTCCTGGAAACTATGGGCCAGATTCAGATACATTTAGGCGGGCGTAGCGTTTCTCATATACGCTACGCCGCAACTTTGAGGGACGAGTATGGTATTCTGAAAGATTTTGCGGCCGAAGTTGCGGCGTAGCGTATATGGGCCGGCGTAAGCCCGCCTAATTTTAAATGTGTTTGATGTGGGCGTGTTTTATTTAAATTAAGTGTGGCCCAACGTAAATGACGTTTTTTACTAACGGCGCATGCGCCGTCCGTGGACGTATCCCAGTGCGCATGCTTCAAATTACGGCGCTAAGACTCATTGGTTTCGACGTGAGCGTAATTTACGCCCAGCCCCATTCGCGGACGAGTTACGCAAACGACGTGAAATTTGACGTGGTCCCGTCGTCCATACTTAACATTGGCTGCGCCATCTTTTTGGTGGTTTGTCTTTACGCCTGAAAACGCCTTACGTAAACGGCGTATCTTTACTGCAACGGCAGGGCGTACGTTCGTGAATAGGCGTATCTCCCTGATTTACATATTCTAGGCGTAAATCGGCGTACATGCCCCTAGCGGCCAGCCTAAATAAGCAGCTAAGATACGACACCGTAGGAGACTTACGCCGGTCGTATCTTGGCAACATTTAAGCGCATCTCAGTTTGAGCATACGCTTAAAGTTGCGATTGTGACTTACGATGGTGTATCTACTGATGCGCCCGTCGTAAGTCTTTCTGAATCTAGCCCACTGTGTGCAGAGGGTAATGGTGCGGCAACTACCGTATGGGCCAATCACTACCCACAGCGAGACATGGAAAAAATCAATAGCATAGAATGGTGTAAGTGGTAAAATGTACAGTATATTAACCAAAATGGTATAATTGATAAGTGAATGATAGATGAATAAAACGGTGAACTGAATAAGAGGGCAAATAAATACAAATAGGTGACTGTTTAATGTAAGTAAAATCACATCGTATGAATGATGGATGGAACCACAAGATTGTGTAAATTAGGGTTGTCCCGATACCACTTTTTTATGACTGAGTACAAGTACCGATACTTTTTTTCATGTATTCGCCGATACCGGATACCGATACTTTTTTTAAATGTGTCCCCAAATGCAGCCATGTCCCCCCCCCCCATATTTTGCAGCCATGTCCTGTCCCCCACATAGATGCAGTCCTGTCCCCATAGATGCAGCCATGTCCCTCACATATGCAGCCATGCCTTGTCCCCCATAGATGCAGCCATGTCCCCCATACCTAGTGGTAGATCATGCTGCCGCGTTAATCCCCATGCATTGCAGCGCCGCATTATCAGCAGCTTTCGTTTGAATACCCTCCGCGCCATGTATAGACACTCCCCTTCTCGGGATTGGACGGATCCGTCCAATCCCGAGCAAGGGGGAGTGTCTATACACACGGCTCCGTGCATAAACACTCCCCCTTGCTCGGGATTGGACAGATCCGTCCAATCCCGAGAAGGGGAGTGTCTATACATGGCGCTGCGGGGATTACAGGTATTCAAACGAAAGCTGCCTGTAATGCACGGGGATTAACGCGGCGGCTTTGCGGTATGCGGGGGGAAGTATTCTAGTCAGGTATCGGGAGTATTTGCACGAGTACAAGTACTCCCGCAAATACTCGGTATCGATACCGATACTGGTATGGGTATCGGGACAACCCTAGTGTAAATGGTGCAACTGCGACTCCAAGAGGTGATGCAATTTGATCAAAAGAAATTGCAAGGTGCAAGTAGAGTGCTGGGTGCATAAATAAAATCACAAAATAACAATAATATATGCGGTCAGAGGAAATCGCAGGATGTTATGCTCTAATCAAAATGAATAACTAAACATAACTGATATACAGCAATGATGGATGACTAAATTGTTAACTAAATAAGAGTGCAAATAAATACAAATAGGTGACTATAATGTAAGCAAAATCACATTGTATGAACGGTGGATGGAACCACAACATTGTCCAATTGTTACAAAGTGCAACTGCGACTCAGTCCAATGCGATTTAATAAAAGGAAATTGCAAAGTGTGAGTGAAGTGCTGGGTGCTAGGGGGTTAAGGCTTCCTTCCTGCTCGTTTCTGATATACACTACATTACTGTTTTAAATGTAAGTACCCTGTTTGTTATGTTTGAATAAACCGCTGAGTGTTTAAAACATATCACACTAGAGAACCTTCTCTATGTGCTCTACCCTCCCTGGTGACACAGTTTGGAGCTGTCTTGCCTTGCTGACCACCCAGCCTGGAAGGAAGCCTTAACCACCTAGGCACCACACTACTGGAAGGACGGATAGGAGTTATCCCCTCTACCCCAGAGTGATTCCATTGGTTTTATTGAATGCTGCTTACCTTGCAGTCGTAAGGTAATTTGCTAGCACACCTTCGGGTGTCACCATACACCAAAGATTCACCAACAAGTCAACTTGCCACCTGCTGATGTCATTTAGCACCCAGCACTTCACTCGCACGTTGCAATTTCCTATGATTAAATTGCATTACCTCTTGGACTGAGTCACAGTTGCACAATTTACACTTTGTAACAATTGGACAATCTTGAGGTTCCATCCACCATTCATACAATGTGATTTAACTTACATTATACAGTCACCTATATGAATTTATTTGCACTCTTATTCAGTTCACCGTTTTAACCATCTATGGCAGAGGTGGCAAACACAAGGCCCGTGGGCCGAATGCGGCCCTCCAGGCCATTTCATGCGGCCCTCGCACCTCTCCAGTCATCCTCCAGACCCTTACTTTCTGCTTTCAAACAATGCATCCAACTTCTTCCCAGCAGCAGCATAAGGAAAGGGTAAGGGTAAGGGATGCGCTGGACATCTAATCTTACAGATACAACCGGCCCTTTTGAGGGCAACCATAATGCTGATGCGGCCCACGATGAAATTGAGTTTGACACCCCTGATCTATGGTGTACGTTTTAATTAACCTGTGATAAGCGGAGATCATGATGATCACGGCTTATCACAGAGCATTGCCGGTTTAATAAACTGTCATAAGGAGCAGAGAACACATTCTCCACTTCACATCACAGCACAGGGATGTTTTGTCAAAAACGGCCAGTTTAATAAACCGTGATCTGAAGATTTCACAGCTCTTCCACTGAAATATCTCTCTTTCAGATTCACCAGCTCAGAGGTGGAGAATCTGGGAGAGAAGCCAGTGTAATGAGAGGAAGAAGGCTTATTTCTTCCTAATATCAACACCAGTGGGTTAAAAATGAATATTAACAACAATATACATGTGTGTATGTATGTATGTATATATATATATATATATATATATATATAATGTGTACACACACACACACACAAATAAAAAAACTTCACCTCTGTTCACCATCTGAGAACTGAAGTTCTCAGTTTATTAAACCGGCTGCAGAGGAGATAATTTTCCTCCTGAGAACTGCTGTAAACTGAACGGAGAAAAAACGTCAGTTTATTAAACGGACACCATTTTTGTATATCAGTTATGTTCAGTCATTCATTTTGATTAGAGCATAACACCATCCTGCGATTTCCTCTGCAACTGCATATATTATCTTTACGTTGTGATTTTATTTATGCACCCGAGTCACCTTGTCTGCACTGTTTGCACATTCATTTAGTTCACCTTTGGATGCACCTTAGCATTTATAGCGATTTTTATCTTTTAGTCAGTCTATTTGTGCAGCGTCCCACTCAGGACATGTGGGAACTGCAAAAGCATTATTTCTTTGTTATTGCTATATTGCATGTCATTTTGCATTTCTACATCTGTGAGATCCCTGTTCATATGCTGGTCAGGTGTGCTTCATACTTCCCACCACAAGATGGGGATAGCACCACTCTGGGATATCTATCCCAGCTCAGGTTATCTGTGGTAGGTAGTTAAGTTCAGGAAGTGTGTGTGTGGAGAAGGAAGAAGGTGAAGGAGAGAGAGGGTCAGTCCAGAGAAGGGACAGATTGGAACTGCTTAAATCAAAAGGTGAAGCCATTAAATCGGCAGCAAAGACCTTTTTGAGCATAAAGGTGAAGGATTTCTTAGCCTCCGGCAACCTCACCAAGGTCACTGGATTCAAAAGGGACCAGTAACAAGCAAGCATAATACTGAACCACAGCCTGAGTCCAGGATTACTAAAGAAGCCTATTAACAGTGGATCAGCAGAATTCTCTCTCTACCCAGATACTGTATTTTAACTGGATGTCTGTATTGCAATCAAAACCAGCCACAGTAAAAATTGTGAGTTGTATCCTACTTCTGTCTACCTCATTCTTCAACACTGCAAATGGTCGTACCACCATTAATGGTACTGGCGTCACGACAAATACCATCAAGGGACCCAGCCGTCACAAGCACTTTAAACACCCCTGTCATCACGGGCACCTCAACCACCATCTTGGCTGGCGATTCCCTATCACAGAGCGTGCCCCGGAGAATTTTGTGCTGTCTTCCCCATCTCTGTGCGACCGGCCCAGGGAGGCTTTCTGCTAACCGTGAGTAAACCGATGTATTATTGCTGTCTCCCATCGGCCCACTGTGCACCTCACGTGTCGCCCCTGCGGTTCTGGCTCGTCGCATTTGCACATTCATTTGTCAATTACGGGTATACCATTCTGGTTGTGAAAAACATATTCTAAAACCCCAAAAAATTGTGTAATAAAATATAAGCAGCACTTATACCATTCTGGTTATTTATACATTTACCACTTACACCATTCTATGCTAATGGAGCGCAACACCATTTCTTGATTTTTTTATTTCCATTGGCTATATTATACTTTAGAGTACAGAGCTCACATAATTTATACACCTAATTTGTTTCTGATAATATAGGGAAGAGAGGAGTGGTAATTATTTTTCAAAAGTTAGCGAGATCCACCTTGCCAAATATAATTTTAAACATTCAGACTATAGGGTTGTAGGTTTTGTTTGATTGTAGCAAACTTGATAAGCACTTATTGAATTGTATCTTGGCGCCGGTAACACTTTTGCATTTAAATACAGAATACTGCACAGCACAAAATATACAGATATACAAATATATAATAATTCCCTTGAAACACAAATAATAGGACTCTCATGGTATCAGTCAGTTTTTCTATAAAACGATCAAACGTTTATGTATTTGGACTCAATTAAAATCGCACATTAAAGTTTGTATTTTTCGTGATTGTCAAATGGATTATTTGTACTTGCAGTGCATGTTGCACTTCTTACCCGTCTGTTCTTATGTTTTTTCATATGCTCAATAAAAGTCGTTTTGATAAAAAAAAAAAAAAATTGCACATTAAAATGATGTATAGCATGTTGCCTGCTAGCTTCCTGCTCTGGTATTTAGTATACTCTCCCTTCCTGGCCTGTGTTTTGGCATCTGGACTTGCTTATTTATGAAGGTGTCTTCTTTTTGTTTCTGTTTTACTTTTATAAAGATATAAAACATAGAAAAACAAAGTACATATGCATCAAGTATGATGAGCCAATAAAATGTTTAGACAAAACTCTTGAAACGGAAGCTCTGCAGGTGTATTAGAAAGGTAAGGTACATGTATAAGGTGGTATCAAAATGTTTTGAGACTAGTTTTGTAAAGCGCTAACAGATGGCAGCACAAGGCTGTATGCACCAAACTTCATAAGTTAGTGTGCCAAAAAGCATCATCCTATGTACATTGGAAGCTGTGCAACTGGAGCTATTCTGGGCATGTTCCATAGGCCTGCGCACAGGGTGTGCCCAGGCACACCCTAATTACCCCATGCGCATTGGTGTTATCGCTCTGTGTAGGAACATGGAAAAGATCTCCCTTACCAGCTCTGCATAAAATAAGTGTTTAGGCTCTTCTCTTTCACTGTGGTGGCAGGGAAATCAATGTGCTGGAGATATATATTAGTTGCGCACACATGCATGTGTGTTTAAGATTAAGGGTACATACCCTAATACAATATGCTGCGCACACCTATGCCATGTGCTTTGCCACATCTGCAATTTCATCATGTATAGCAAGTTAGAACAAAGAGCAAATATAAAATTCTGCATGAAACTGGGAAAATGTGCCACAGATGTTTGACGTGATTGGGGTAAGTTTACAGCGATGCTGCAATAAGTCGTTCAAAGGTGTTTTGAATGACACACATGCTTTAAGCGTGGAAAAACATCACTGCAAGACGATGAGAAATTCAGGAAGACCTTCAACTAGCTCAACCCACAATGCTCCACGATGACATTGCACCCTGTCACCAAGCTCTCCTCACACGTGAGTTTCTCACTGGAACCATGATCTTACTTCTGCACCCACCCTACTACCCAAATTTGGCTGCTGTGAACTCTGTCCTTTTCCCAAAAATGAAGATCCAGTTCAAATGTCATCGTTCTGACACCATTGAGGAGATCCAGAACGAATAGCAGAAGGTGCTTGACACGCTTTGAAAATTAAACTTCCAGAACACCCTGCAGAAGTGTTGTGAACAAGGCCATTATGTCTGAAACGCAATAACTTCTGCTGTACATTTTTACCTTTTTTTTTTTTTTGTCATTTGTTTATTGGGTTTAAAGTAAAGAGAAAACAGTAGATACAATTGACAAAAGAATACAGAAAAAGAAAAATGGTATCATGTAATAAGAGTATTTGAAACATAGAAAATCCAATAAATATTTGTAGATCCTATGAGAAATATTAAAGGAATCATTAAAGCAGGTTATAGTCAAACCAATCATGTTAGTCTATTGCATTTGAACTCGTATAAAATATTATAGAATATTGTGATATAAATGGAACTGGATATAATTATGATATGAACTATAGCTATGGAGCAATTGTATTGGTTCAAAAACTGGCCGAAATAGGGGGGGAGAAGGATCTTATTCATGTCAATTATTAAAACAATAGGAGCAAAATTAGATATTGTCTTTACATATTCACATTTACCATTTTATATAATGAGATGGCTTGAGCTATATATTTGAAGAAGTGAGATAAAAAAAGGACAGAATGTGGAGTATGGAAAGTGACGAGAACAATAGTAACAGTTTAAATTGAGCATAGGAAATACAATCCGGTTTTAAATTTAGGAGTGCGGTAGTCGGAACAGGAGTAATGGATTATGGAACAGGAACCAAATACCAGTACATGAGAACTTTATAATTTGTTTCCATAGCAAGTATATTTTGGGAGGACGTTTTAGTATTTGACCATACTTTATTCCAGGTAGATATATCTATATTGAAACCAAGGTCGTTCATCCATTTTTCAGCATATGAAGGTAATTTTGTGGTAAGCTTAGTACTTAGTTGGCTATATAGTGTTGAAATTAGTCCTCTTGAATGAGGATCTCGTTTACATATTCGTTCAAACTGCGTCATGTCACTCAATTTATTTATACCTTGTAAATATGGTGCAAAGAAATTTTTAATTTGTAAGTAGCGAAATATTTCTGATGCTGGAAGTTTATGACTTTCACGTATTTCTGGAAATGTTTTAAATGAGGCAGGTGTTTAAAAGTCACAACATTGTGTTAGACCCGCTGAAATCCATCTTGTGAAGGTTCTAGGAAATGTGAGGGCTGGTATTTGGTTCCTGTTAGAATTGCAAAATTTGCTCCCCATTATTCCCTGCTTTGTTTTCGCGGCTGTGGTGAGTCTGGAACACATTTACATATTTTCTGGGAGTGCCCTGTTACAAAAACTTACTGGAAAGAAATATTCCTCATGATTTCAGCAGTTTTCAAGAAATCCATTACTCCTGATCCGACTACCGCACTCCTAAATTTAAAACCGGATTGTATTTCTTATGCTCAATTTAAACTGTTACTATTGTTCTCGTCACTTTCCATACTCCACATTCTGTCCTTTTTTTTATCTCTCACTTCTTCAAATATATAGCTCATAAACAGGGCTGGTGCAAGGATTTTTGACACCCTAGGCGAAACCTAATTTTGCCCCCCCCCCCCCCATTGGATCACCCCTGACTCCACCCCCTTTGCCCTGTCCATGTAAACGGTTGGCTAGGGTACTATACGGACAGGCTAATTATGCAACTGCCTGTATGTATGAGCAGACAAATACACTAACCATGCTTTACGGGCTCCTAGAAAAAATAATAATAAATGCACATTTTTTACCAGCAAAAATATCTGCATTTATATTTTTTCTACAAAGCTGAACCTCCACACCTCAAATACCCCCCTCCCCCACACACATCAGCTCCCCTCTGTACCCCCCCCCCCCAGATCAGTTCCTCTCTGTACCCCCCCCACACACATGAGTACATCAGTTCCCCTCTGTACCCCCCAGATCAGTTCCTCTCTGTACCCCCCCCCCACACTAGTTTATTTAGTTCACCTCTGTATCCCCCCAAATAAGCCCCCCCCCCCTGTACTCCTCCAAACCAGTTCCTCTTTGTATCCCCCCCCCCCACACACACACACACACACATTAGTTCACCTCTGTATCCCCCCAAATAAGTTCCCCCCCCCCCCACACACACACACACACACACATTAGTTTACCTCTGTATCCCCCAAAATAAGTCCCACTCTGTACCCCCCCCCCCCCCCACACACACAAATTAGTTCACCTCTGTATCCCCCCAAATAAGTTCCCCCCCGTACTCCCCACACACACACGTTCATCTCTGTATCCCCCAAATGAGTCCCCCCCACACACACACACACACTAGTTCACCTCTGTATCCCCCCAAATAAGTTCCCTCCTGTACCCCCCCCCCCCCCACACACACACACGCACACAAGTTCACCTCTGTATCCCCCAAAATAAGTTCCCCCACACACACACTAGTTCACCTCTGTATCCCCCCCCACACACACACATTAGTTCACCTCTGTATCCCCCCCCCACACACACACACACACTAGTTCACCTCTGTATCCCCCCCCCCCACACACACACACATTAGTTCACCTCTGTATACCCCCCCCACACACACACACATTAGTTCACCTCTGTATCCCCCCCAAATAAGTCCCCCCCTGTACCCCCCCCCCCCACACACACACACACACACACACACAAGTTCACCTCTGTATCCCCCCAAACAAGTTCCCCCCTACACACACACACACACACAAGTTCACAGCTGTATCCCCCCAAATAAGTTCCCCCACATTAGTTCACCTCTGTATCTCCCCAAATAAGTTGCCCCCACACACACACACACACATCAGTTCCTCTCTGTACCCCCCCCTACACACACACACACACATTAGTTCCCCTCTGTACCCCCCCCCCCAAATCAGTTCCTCTCTGTACCCCCCCACCCACACACATTAGTTCACCTCTTTCCCCCCTCCCAAATCAGTTTCTCTCTGTACCTCACACACATTAGTTCACCTATGTATCCCCCCAAATAAGTTCCCCCCCCCTGTACCCCCCCAAATAAGTTCCTCTCTGTATCCCCCCCCCCACACACACACACACACACACACACACATTAGTTCACCTCTGTACCCCCGCACACCTGTTTCCCTCCGTACACAATTCAATGCACTTGTGGTGGCCTCACCTAGAGGAGAGCGGCGAGGCTGCCTGTCCTCCCACCACAGATCACCGACAGTCCAGGAAGAGGGAGGGGAAATCATGGCAAGCCCGGACCTAACATGCATGGCTTCCTTCTCAGGCCACTTAAATGCACCATGCAGTACTCCGGCCGTCTGCTCTGTGTCCCGGCTCTCTCTCTCTCCGCTCCTCTTCTCACTGCTGCCGCTTGGGCGGCATTGCAGGCTGGGCACTGAGCGCTAAAAACAGACTGGCAGAACGGGGGATGGAGAGGTGGAAATTGGAATTGTTTGTGCACACACTGCACAGAGTCCGGCCGGTGATGTCTTCATATGTGCGTTTTACCGCCCCCTAGCCTGGCGCCTATGTGGTCTCATGTGGATGGTGTGGTGACACCAGCCGTCTGTCCCCGACTCCACGTAGGTATTTTACAAATTAGAATCTCCAGCGAGTGGCACTGGCTGGGGATCCGGATTTCGCCGCTCCTCCTACCCTGGCGCTCTAGGCAGCCACCTGACTTGCCTATTGCTAGCGCCGGCCCTGCTCATAAAAGATATAAGGGGTACATGTGGGGATTGTAAACCCTGGGTCATTTTTAAATCTTTCCCAAATAGTGATTGTATGTTTAGTAATCTTATTGTCGATTATTTTGTGGTTAGAGGAGGTGGTCCATATGGGATTTGGTATAAAGATTGGGTCGCTACCAGTGGTTTCAATTACTACCCATAGTGGAATTTCATGGCTTACATGGTATTTGGGAATGTTTGCTATTTGCGCAGCATGAAAATAAGTGGCAAAGTTTGGGACACCTACACCTCCTTTAAGTTTAGGGAGGTATAGGGTGTGTGGAGATATTCGAGATTTTAAAGTGCTCCATATAAATGGTTGTGTTTTTCGGTTTCTGAGGAAGTAGGCTGGAATAGGAATGGGTAAAACTCTAAAGAGATATAAAATTTTGGGTAATATAGTCATTTTTATAACATTTATTTTACCTAACCAAGATAAGGGGAGAGTGGACCATTGCTTTAAATAATTTGAAATTTTCCGTAACAGTGGAGGGTAGTTGGCGGAGAAAAAACCTTTTAGATCAGGGGTAAGTACAATACCTAGATAAGAGAGATGTGTCACGGACCATGTAAAAGGGAGGGATATCTTCGCTTGTTGAAGTATATCTGGGGGCAAATATACGTTTAAAGCTATAGATTTTTGCATGTTTATTTTTAATCCAGATATATGGGCAAAATGGTCAAGTTTGTTTATAACGTTGGGAGCTGTAAAATGGGGGGAGGACATGAAAATTAAAATATCATCATCAGCAAATAAGCAGAGTTTATGACTGTAGCCAGCCAGTTCTATACCTTTTAGTTGATGGATTTGTTCTAATAGCTTGAGCTAGGGGTTCGATGAGTAAGGCAAATAACAGTGGGGAGAGGGGGCATCCCTGGCGAGTGCCTCTGTTAATATTGAACATATGTGATTTATACCCTGCATACTTGATGTATGCCTTTGGGTTATTATATAAAGATGTGACCCAACTAAGGAAATGTGGGCCAAAGCCCCCATCTTTGTAAAGTGAAATGTAGGTAGGGCCACGTTACCGTGTCAAAGGCTTTTTTGATGTCTAGTGACAGTAGACACATAGGGATTCTTCTTTTTTTGGCTGCTTGGGTCAGCAACAAGGCCCTACGAACATTATCAGTTGCTTGGCGCATTGGGATAAAACCAACCTGGTCGTTACTTATTAAGGTACCTATTATGCTATTCAATCGGGTTGCAATCACTTTCGCTAATTTTATATCTAGATTTAAGAGTGATATATGTCTAAAATTAGCACAGGAAGAGTCATCAGATTGTGGCTTAGGAATCATAGATATAATTGCCGTTAGGCCTCGTACACACTATCGGACATATCTGATGAAAACGGTCCGCGGACCATTTCCACCGGACGGCGCGGTGACGTGGCGGTGACGTTGACGCCGCCACGTCACCGCACCAGGAAGTTAAACACTTCCGCGCATGCGCCGAATCCATTCGGCGGCGGCGCGGCGGCGGTGGGGGACGACATGTCTGCTGGTAAGTGTACTAACCAGCAGACATGTCGGGCGGACAGATTCCCACCGGATAGATTTCAAAGCATGCTTTGAAATCTGTCGGGTGGAGAAATCTGTCCGCTAGCCCATACACACGAGCGGAGATGTCTGCTGAAACAGTCCATCGGACCGTTTTCAGCGGACATATCCCCTCGTGTGTACGAGGCCTTAGAGTTTCAGATAGAATGATTGGTTATTAATGATGGAGTTGAATGCGTCTAACATCATGGGAGTCAATATATGTGAGAATATTTTATAGTAAAGGGCTGAAAACCCATCTGGTCCCGGACGCTTATTAGGTTTGAGGCATTTGATTGCTTTTTCAATGGGAGTGATGGGGCTTTCAAGGCTTTCATAATGACTTTGGGATAGAGTAGGGAGTTGCTGAGGATTGGTTGAAAGAGCCTTCTTTTTTATACAAGGAGGTGAGATGTTTGTGGAAGGTATGAAGGATATTGCCTGGATTACTTGTATATTTATCATGGGAGATTTTCAGTGGGATTGGTTTGGATGGGTTGATTAGTTTTTTAAGTGCACGTGCAAGGAGAGTGGCAGGTTTATTGGCTTGGAAGTAGTATTTCTGTTTGGATTTACGAAGAGTTTTTTCTACTGATTCTGATAAAAATAGGTCTAGATTTAAGCTAGCTTTCTCGAGTTGTGTTTTATTCTGCGGTGTAGGGCTAGATTGGAATTTCTTATGACAGTTGTTAAATTCAGTTTCAAGTTTTTGTTGCAGTCTTTTCTTTCTTTTGATGTAAGCAATAACCTCTAAGGACAGGCTTATGCCCTTCCCATAATGTTAGTGGGGATATATCTGAGGATTTATTATATTTTAAGTATTCTTTTAGGGCAATTTCTAGGTCTTGAGGGAGTGAAGGGTGTGATGAGAGAGTTGTTTGTTTGCCACGTTGAGTCTTGTGCTTTTGGAAGTAATGCGTTAAAGGTGGAAATTATAGCACAATGATCGGTCCATGTATAGGGTTTGATATATGAGGTGAGCAATTCAGGGGACATAAATGGAAATTTAAAATGTGATCAATACGGGAAAAGGATCTGTGAGGGTGAGAATAGGAGTATTGACGTTTGGATGGGTTAATTTCACGCCAAGATGATCTGTTAATGAATGTTTTTGGAGTCTCTAAAACGATCTAGATTGAGAATTCGATGTAGGGGGTAATGGTGATTTATCTAAATAGGGATAAATTGTTTGATTGGAATCTCCACAAATCAAGAGTGTGCCTACTTTATGTGTATCAATAACTTGAAGGTGGGATAAAAATGATGTTGGTCTTTTGGGTGCGTAATATGAGACTACTGTGATTGGGATATCGGATAGGTTTCCTATAAGTATGAGGTAGCGACCTTCTGGATCTTTGATTTCGGTTTCTAGGGAAAAGGGTGTAGTTCGGTGAAATGCTATGAACACTCCTCTGTGTTTGGACTTGGCTGAGGCTGTATATACCTGGGGGTAGCTTGCACTAAAATATTTAGGGGTGGAGGATTCAGTGAAATGAGTCTCCTGGAGGCAGACTATGGGCCAGATTCAGGTAGATGGGCGCTTCTTTACTTTGGAGTAACGTTTCTCATTTACGTTACTCCGCCGACACTTTCGGCGCAAGTACTGTTATTCACATAGCAGTTGCGCGTAAACTTGCGCCAGAGTAACGATAATGCGCTGGCGTAACCCGACGCAAGTGGAAGTGGGTGTGATCATATGTAAATGATGGGCGGAGCCCAGCGCAGAGGCTTACGTTCAGCGCATCATCCACGGAGCATGCGCAGTAAGTGAGGCTTCACTTGCCCCTTTGTGCGCACCACTTCACGGGAAACGTCAGCGCAATGTGTTCCGTTGCGCGTATAAAACGTCAGCGCAATGTGTTCCGTTGCGCGTATAAAAGCGCTAGCGGAAACGCCATTCCGGTGCAAAAGTATATCCCTTTCCCCCCACCCCAGGGAAGATACTTTTGCACTGTCATGGCTGCTCCCGCTACCCCCAGAGAGAGGAGGAACCTCAACTTTAATGCCCAGGAGGTCTCTGTGATAATCTCGGCTATGGAGACGTTTAATGATTCCCTCCACGGCAAAAAAAGCAGGAAGACCAGCCGGGAGAGGAAGCAGGGCATCCTGGAGACCATTGCTGCTAGGGTCAATGTGCTAGGGTACTCCACCCGGACTGCAGGCGACATTCAAAAAAAAATAAACGATCTGCGGCGCAAGGTCCGTGGCAAGGTGGCCACCATTAGGAGCCATGAGAGGGGCACAGGTGGTGGTCCACCATATCCGGTCAGCCTGACCACGGAGGAGGAGGTGGTCGCCCGCTGCCTGGACAGGGAGCAGTTGGAGGGGGTCCCTGGCTATGACTCCATGGAGGAAGGCTCCAGGACAGGTAAGTGTTTTTTAACCCCTATTTGGTGTGTTGCATGTGGGGGGGGGGGTACATGTGCCAAGTGTGTGGGACCACCAACATGTGTCTGCTTTGTGTCATCCACAGATGACGGAGCTGGGCCATCATCGCTTACTGGCCAGTCCACCCCAACCTCCCAACGGGATGCTGATGACGAGGCCCTGGGTGCTGGAGACACCGAGGTGGAGGAGGAGAGTGCCCACACCACTTCAGCAGAGGTGGTTGTGGAGGAGCCTGTCCCAGAGCAGGACTTTATTTTAATGTTGGAGGAGTCCTCCTCCTCTGCAGGGCCCTCTGTCATCCCCTCCCCCATCCTAGGTAGCCCCTCAAGGGCGACTCCATCCCCACGGGGACAACCTTCTTCTGCCCCCAGGAAGGCGACCCGTAAGACCAGGGGGGTGTCTGATCTGGTCCAGGACCAGGTAGTGTTGGACCACGCAAGGCAGACCCAGCAGATGGGGGAGATTGCTGGCCACTTAGACAGGGTCGCAGACAGCCTGGGCTCCATGTCACAGCTGCCCAGTCGTGTGCAGGACGTTGTCACCAGCCTGGGGGAGGTGCAGGCTGATGTCCGGCACCTGACAGCAGCCGTCAGAGACAACACAGCTGCCATCCGGGAAGAAGGGAGGCAGCGGCAACGTGACCAGCGGCATCAGATCACCCGCCAGCTGAGGATGCAGGCCCAGACAAACCTGTATCTCAGCCGTATTGCTGTGGCATTGGAGGGCATGCAGCCAACAGCTCCCAGGAGTGGCCCACCCGGGGATCAGCCTCCTCCAGATGCCCCACCACCACCCACTCCCTCCAGGCAGCTGAGGAGCCCGAGAGTGCCCCCAAGGAGGAGCCCCCGTCATCCCAGATGAGGATTTTTTGTTTTTTTGGTTGCTATATTTTTAATTTTATACTCAGGATGAGTTTTTGTTTATTTTGGAATTTTTATTTTATACTCAGGATATGAGTTTTTGTTTATTTTTGTTCTCAGGTTATGAGATTTTTTTGTTTATTTTTTACTGCACACGGTCAGGAGTGCAGGGGACAGTGTGAATGGTGTGTGAATGTGAGGGGGTGTCACTCCTGACAGTAAGGGGTGTCACCCTCGGCCGTGGTGGTGAAGTTAACCCCACGGCTGTATGAATGACGTGTGAATGGACAGCGACATCATTGGGGCCTTGACGCTGGCGTTGCTGCTCCCAAGTCCTACATGCTGGACTTGGGCTAATCCAATGCGATGTGCATGTGGTGTGTGTGATCTAGGGACATCAGTGGTGTACACGCGTGCATTGTCTGTGTGATAAATGTTTTGGTTTAGTGTCCAAAGATGCCTACGGCGAGGACCCTCCTGACTGCTCTTCCATCAGCAGACTGGTTCTCCTCTGGCAGATGGGGACTGTGTGGGTCGGGGGTCAGGTCATCACGTATGTCAATCTGCAGGCCTTTTCTCATAGCAAAGTTGTGCAGAATGCAACATGCACCGATGATCTGACACACGAAGGTAGGGGAATACAATAGGGTCCCCCCAGACTTATCCAGGCAGCGGAAACAGGACTTCAGGAGCCCGAATGTTTGCTCCACCACTGCACGGGTTTTGATGTGTGCTTCATTGTATTTTCTCTCTCCTCTGGTTTGGGGGTTCCGGAAAGGAGTCATGAGATGGGGTCCCAGTGCATATACAGAGTCACCTGTAAGGTAAAAGACAGGAGGATGTTAGTCATGCATGTACCACTTCTGATGTGCATCACGGGAGGGGATAGTCATGTCTGCCACCCATGTCACTCACCAACCAGCCAGCTGTCCCCATACATGTTCTGCTCGAATTCTGCTGGGATGGGGCTCTGACGGTATATGAAGCTGTCATGGCTGGACCCGGGGTGTTTGGCACGGACGTGCCATATGAGGCGTTGGGCATCGGCTATCACCTGTACGTTGATGGAATGCCAATGCTTCCGATTGTGGTATATGTGCTCTGTGGCACTGGGGGGCTGTAGGGCCACGTGTGCAATCAATGGCCCCGATGGTGCGTGGGAATCTGGCAATGTTGTAGAAATCTGTCATTGCCTTCAGCCGCAGCTCCTCAGTGGTTGGTCTGATGAACTGGTTGGACATGCGTCTGAGGATTGCAGGGACAACCTGGTGCACACATCTGCTTATGGAGGACTGTGACATCCCAGCCACCACTCTACTTGTACGCTGGAATGATCCACTTGCAAGGAAATGGAGTGTTGCCAGTACCTTCACCAGTGGCTGCACTGCTTGTGAGCGGTGTGTCTTGCTGGTGATGTCACCCTGCAGGGTTGTGGTTAGTTCAAGGATTGCATCAGGGCTGAATCTGAAGAGGCGATACACCTCCTCATCCCCCATGCCAAAGAGGTTTATGCGCGTGCGATATATCCTCTCACGTGCCCGCCTCCTTCATTCCGGGGGACCCAGTACTAGTGCTAGGACCACGACTGCCCCAGGCATGTTGGAACACAGAGGTGTTGTCCTTGCAAGTGTGGTTGTTCAGCTAGCTCTTATCGTCGGTAACGCTGCTGTAGCTGCTCTCCTGCTGACCTGTGACCGTCTGGAGTAAAGATAAAGCAGCCTTTTGTAGAAATAACTTTGCGCCGGACGGACGAGATACGCGCGGCGCATGTAGCAAGCGTATGGTGCTAATCCGTTCGCGAATCGGGAAATCTCCCTCATTTGCATATTTGCAGGGGAAATCAATAGGCGCGACTGATGCGCCAAACGAAATTATGCGCTGACGGGACTCTGGCGCCGGAAAGTTAAGCCGATCGGAAATGGCCCGTTTTCGGGTGCATCTAGTTTGGTGGGTACGGCCACATAGAAACGACGGCGCATCTTCACAGTTACGCGGCGCATATCAAAATACTCCAGCGCAAGTGTTGCTGAATCTGGCCCATTGTGTGCTTTTGATGCTGAAAGTGACCTGAAAACTTTAGTATGTTTATGAGGTATGTTTAGACCTTGTGTATTTAGGGTAAGTACATTCAAGGGAGCCAAATAAGAGTTTTGAGAAAAATATAACCGTACATATCAAATGCAAATTATGGTATTAGACAAAACCCGGAGTAAGGGAGAAAAATGGAGAAAGAGAATAAGAAAAATAGGACAGAAGAAAAAAAGGAGATGGACAGTAATCCAATTAAATTGAGATGGTTGAAATCCATAGCAAGAAATAAAAAGTCGGCTTTCTGAGCTCAAAAACGACAGGAGCTCAGAGGCACAAAGTCTACCTGAGGAGGCCCCCTACACTATAACTACAGCGAGGGAGAGTCCTAGGACAGAAAAATGAAAGGTGCAGTGACCTCTTCTCGGCTTCTCAACGGTTCAAATGTATTCAAGAATAAGGAAAAAAAACAAAAAAACATTAAACTAAGACAACCAGACTTGGCAAGGTAACCAGCTACAAACATGTATTTAATTAGTGACTAGTTATTCCTCAATTAAGAACATAAGGTAAACCATTAACCTTATACATTTCAAAACTAGAAATGACATATTTCAATTCTATTATGATCATAGGATTGATACACCTCAGAGCTGCTGAAAGTGTGGAAGATAATTAAGTATTCACTCTGTAGGAAAGGAATAGGGTTAATAACAAGAATATTTGTTTAAATACACAAAGCCTTGGAGATACAACTTCTGTCTCTGCATAGTGTATGAAGAGGAGGAAAGGAAAGGGGGAAGGAGGGGGTGGGGGAGGGAGGGGGTCATGGGCGTCCGCTCCATAGGGCAAGGGAGGGCCCTTGCCCCCCCCTAGAAACCAGTGCCATGATTCTCTCTGAGCAGGAAGCAAGGCGGCGCCCAGTGAAGGAGGCGCTCGTGAGGTGAGTGACTGGGAAAAAAGCAGTGTTGCCAATGCCAACCGCGGCCGACTGTATTTATTGGCAGTTTCTGGAGCGGCCCAATCCGATCCTGTATTTGGCCAGCGGGCGGGGCTGCCCAGCCACGAGGGCGGACTTCACAGAGGCTGAGCTGGCGGTGCACAACTACTGGTGGAAAGCCGAGTGATGTCATCTCATGGCGCGCCAGAATTGAAAATCAGTCACCAGGAGCAGGAGTAGGCTAGCTGTGCAGGCAGATCAGAGGAGCCGTCGTAGTGGTCTGATTTTTTTTCTGATGATCCAGAAAACAGTGTTACAGCCCAGTTATCCACAGCACAAATGGACCAGCCCAGGGCAGGCACACCTTAAGGTACTAAATAGAGAAGGTTATGTAGGCATGAGGGATGGATCACAGAGGCAGGAGAGGTGGATCACAGAGGCAGGAGAGGTGGATGACAGAGGCAGGAGAGGTGGATGACAGAGGCAGGAGAGGTGGATGACAGAGGCAGGAGAGGTGGATGACAGAGGCAGGAGAGGTGGATGACAGAGGCAGGAGAGGTGGACGACAGAGGCAGGAGAGGTGGACGACAGAGGCAGGAGAGGTGGACGACAGAGGCAGGAGAGGTGGACGACAGAGGCAGGAGAGGTGGACGACAGAGGCAGGAGAGGTGGACGACAGAGGCAGGAGAGGTGGACGACAGAGGCAGGAGAGGTGGACGACAGAGGCAGGAGAGGTGGACGACAGAGGCAGGAGAGGTGGACGACAGAGGCAGGAGAGGTGGACGACAGAGGCAGGAGAGGTGGACGACAGAGGCAGGAGAGATGGACGACAGAGGCAGGAGAGATGGACGACAGAGGCAGGAGAGATGGACGACAGAGGCAGGAGAGATGGACGACAGAGGCAGGAGAGATGGACGACAGAGGCAGGAGAGATGGACGACAGAGGCAGGAGAGATGGACGACAGAGGCAGGAGAGATGGACGACAGAGGCAGGAGAGATGGACGACAGAGGCAGGAGAGATGGACGACAGAGGCAGGAGAGATGGACGACAGAGGCAGGAGAGATGGACGACAGAGGCAGGAGAGATGGACGACAGAGGCAGGAGAGATGGACGACAGAGGCAGGAGAGATGGACGACAGAGGCAGGAGAGATGGACGACAGAGGCAGGAGAGACGGTGTGATGGTGACAGGAGGGATGGCCCATGGAGGGAGGGTGTGATGGTGACAGGAGGGATGGATCATGGAGGCAGGAGGGATGGTGACAGGGGGGATGGATCATGGAGGAAGGGTTGTGTGATGGTGACAGGAGGGATGGATCATGGAGGAAGGGTTGTGTGATGGTGACAGGAGGGATGGATCATGGAGGAAGGAGGGATGGATCATGGAGGGATGGTGTAATGGTGACAGGAGGGATGGATCATGGAGGCAGGAGGGATGGTGTGATGGTGACAGGAGGGATGGATCATGGAGGCAGGAGGGATGGTGTGATGGTGACAGGAGGGATGGATCATGGAGGAAGGAGGGATGATGTAATGGTGACAGGAGGGATGGATCATGGAGGGATGGTGTGATGGTGACAGGAGGGATGGATCATGGAGGGATGGTGTGATGGTGACAGGAGGGATGGATCATGGAGGAGGGGATCAAGGAAAGGCAAGGCACTCGTCAGCGGCTCTTAGGCAGTGGCACTCCTCTAGGTCAGGACACTACACTACTGTGGGGGAGTGAATTGGGCACAGGAGGATATACTACTACACCACTGTGGGGGGTGAATGTTTTGACAAGTGAGTTGAACCATTTCATTTTGTACAACAATGTAATAATAGAAATAGGTCCAGTGGTGTAGGGTGCTGTGTAATGTAAAGGGATCCAGAGGTAGTTGTGGAGAGGGGGTACACAGTAGGGACAAAGAGATATTGAAAGATGCAGGGAGCACAGTGGGGTGTTTTTACATTTTAACGCGACTGTGTATCACCGCTGCTAAAGCGCCCCCCCTGAAAAAATTTCAGTGGACGCCCATGGAGGGGGTAGAGGTAGTTATAGGAGAAGGGGAAATGCAGGATGTTACAATGAAGAGGGACTTATGAGGGTATAACAAGGCGATTTGGCAGAATGATTTTATATGTACTGATACATATCTTCTATGTGTAGGAAAAATGTGAATGAATTAAGGCATGGCTAAATTAACCATGGAGTTTGGAGGAGACACAAAGTGAGTGGCTCAGTCAAGTCAGTCCATTGTGTCCTGCTTGTCAGAAACTGGAGGATTGAAATGGCCTCTCTTTGGGGTAGCCTGTCTGTTTCCATCAGGTTCAGGGATTGATGAATGTGGAGGAGAGTCAGAAAGGGCACGGCGTCGCGTATTTGCAGATGACTTATTATAAAGCTGAAGATTTTGCAGCGTGTTTAGTTCTGTAGTGGTTTTGCTGGAGTATTTGGCTTCTTGATAAGTGAACCTATATGAAAATGGAAACCCCCATTTGATATGGGATGTGGTGGAGTTGGAGATTTAGGAGCAAAGGTTTCATCTCACGAAGTTTAGCTACTGTTATGGGAGATAAATCCGCAAATATTTGGTACGTATGTCCTTGGAAAGTAAGAGATTCTTTCAGTCTAGCTGCAGCCATAATTTGATCTTTGGTTCGGAAAAAGTGGAACTTAGCAATTATATTGCGAGGGGGCCCATCAGCTTTGTGTGGCCCTAAAGCCCTCTGGATTCTATCAATTTCCAATCTTTCTATAGGAATTGATGGTGTTAGTTCTTGAAAGAGGGCTGTCATAGATGATTGGAGGTCAATGATCGACTCCGGTATACCTCTTATACGAAGATTTGAGCGGCGAGCCCTGTTCTCAAAGTCCTCCAAAAGGGCTTTCATTGCTGCATTTTCTTCTTTTAGCATTTCAAAATAATTGTCATGGGTTGCTATGCTTGTTTCAATATCATCCATCCTGTATTCAAGGTCCGTAGTGCGCCGACCTATGTCTCTGATTTCTTTAGTCAGAGTCTCAGTAATTTGTTCAGAGGAAACTTTCAAAGCTTTTTGAAACATTTTCTCTATTTGTTTCAATATTTTGGGTTGTAATGTATCAGTTTGTTTTGACTGGCTTATGGCACTGTTCATCATCCGTATCAAAGGAATCCTGTGATAAGTGCTGTTTCCTGTCAGAGCGGGGTTTGACTGCCTGAGGAGAATTTGACTGACAGTGCCATTTTCATATACCCTTTCAGTGGCTTTTCTTTGAGGGATTTAGCTGTGGTTTTTCCACTGGTTACTCAAAGAACCATATTGTTTTGATCCCCGGGCACTAGGGAGTGATATGGTGTAATTTATTTTGTAGTTACCCTGCCATTTGAGTGTCTGTGAGCCGTTAAGAGCCTAGAAGGACAGAGTTTCAGCAGGACACATCCATCGCTGGCCACTCCCACATTTTTATCTTTTATGGAGTTACAATAAGTTTGGACTTATTGAAGAGCATGTATGGAGTTGCGGATTTTCTTCTATCCATTTACATTGCAGAAGTGGAAGGAATTATTGTATTGCTGTGCAAGGGGACTAGTTTAAAGGTGACAGTGTGTAAACATACTGTAGATAATGTACTTTCTTGAAAACCGGGCTAGTCTTAAAACTTTTTGATACCACCTCCTATACCGAATACGACAACACAAGATGCACTGCTGATATATAACCCAATCTAGTATCTATCACAACGGGGAGCAAGGACTGGATGATAAAAATGTGATGTCAAGTAGAAAGTGTTGATTATCATACCAAGGATCCCATTTGTCATTAAAGTGAGACGGGGAGTTGATATACCAAATGCAAAAATAGTGTGCAGTTGCTCCAGAGCTTAGTAAATGATGGGAAGCTCTACTAACTTTCACATGCACTTCAGATCTTTAGCATAACAATTATCACTTATTTTACAACTGTGGAAAAAGTCTCTTGACAAAAACAAATGACGTGGGCTCCACAGCATTTTTCATGATGCTCTAATTTTTTGAAAAATGGTTGTGTGTGTGGGCTTTAACGACGTGAAAAAAACGTGCATGCTCAGAAGCAAGTTATGAGACAGGATCGCTCGTTCTGGTAAAACTAGCGTTCGTAATGGAGATAGCATATTCATCACGCTGTAACAGACTGAAAAGCGCAAATCTTTTACTAACACAAAAGCAGCCCCAAGGGTGGCGCCATCCGAATGGAACTTCTCCTTTATAGTGCTGTTGTACGTGTCACCGTGCTTTGCTAGAGCTTTTTTTTTTCTCACGATCGTGTAGGCAAGGCCGTTTTAATGATCGGGTTTAAAAAGAAATACGTTTTTTTTTCGAGACCATTAAAAACATAATTTTTTACAACCCGAAGAAAAGGTCGTGTGTACACGGCATCAGGCTTGCAGGAGGCAAATACTTCTCCCTACTTGTATTTATTAACTCACTGTGTAATTGAGAATGTTGCAGCTAAACATTAACATAATGTAATTTTTTTTTTTTTTATTCAGAAAAAAAGGGTTTTATTGTGTCAAAAGAATAAAACATACAGCACATATCTATCATAAACAGTTGGCATAGCCAAAGACCATACATTGCATTGTGGAGAGTACAACTGTGCCAGAGAACCCACCATAACATAATGTGACACACAAAAGGTAAATAAAAATAGAAAAAAAGGGAAAACAAAACAAAACAGGGGGGGGGGGGGAGGGAAAGGAAAAGCCATGTCAGGTGGGCAGGAATGGACCCGCCAACCCCACACAGCAGAACAAAGGGCCAACACTAAGTAAACAAAGCCCACGTTCCACCTGCGTATAAAGAGCTTTTTCTTTCCGTCAACAGCAGGTAGATGCAAAGAGTACCTTATCTAGATATACAAAACACTGTCAACTTGGTCAAAAGTATAATCGTAATTAACACATTTGTAACAGTCGATGTAGAATTAAACTAGGGGGTGCTAGCCCTGGGGTTTCCAGCCACTCCTGCCAAATGCAATAGAACTTTCTGAGTGCGTTTCTGTGTTAAATGCTCCCTGACAAAGACCTGATTGACCTGCTCCACCCACTCTTTACCGGTTGGGAAATGCGAAGAAAGCCAGAACCTAGCCACCAGCTTACGAGCCAGATATAGTAGTCTGATCACAGTTATGTGTACCGGGGGCGTATACTTTTCTGCATCCACCGCTCCCAGAATACATATTAGGGGGTCCAAAGGGACCCCAACTTAAAAAACTGAGGAAATAGTCTTGTGACATCCCCCAGTACCTATGCAATTTGGGGCAGCGCCAGATCGGGTGGATGAGAGATCCCTCGTCCCCGCAACATTTGGGGCATATAGAGGAATCCTGTCTTCCCCAGCGATGCAGTTGTATAGGAGTACGATAGACCCTATGCAAAAGAAACAAATGGGACAGCCTATGCGACTGAGAAACAGAAGTAATGGGTACAGCTTGTAGACACACATTCCACATCTCATCAGAAATCTCCCCCAGGTCCTGAGTCCAGCCCCTTCTGCATGGCAGCGAAGCTTAATTTTGGGTGGAGGACAGTAAGCTAGAATATATGTGGGAAATCCGGCCTTTTTTCTGCAATGCCTGAAAATTTTCTTTGATAAGGGGATGTTTAGTAAGTGAGAGCGAAAGTCCGACCCTGTGTCTGAAGGGCATGCCTGAGTTGAAGGTACCTATAGAAATGGTTCTGGGAATGTTAAATTCCTGTTGCAGATCCATAAATTATTTACGTAGATTTTGGTTATATAGCTGAGCAATATAGCAAATACCAGCCAATTTCCACCACTGAAAGCCTTCTAGTCGGTAAACTTCTTGCAAATTGGGATTATTCCACAGTGGGGTCTCTTCCAAAAATCCCTGAATCCTCAAACTAGACCAAACAGTCGCCCAAAGTTTTTTTAAGAAGGATAACAGTGGGAGCCGATTGAGGCAGTTGAGGTAACCCCACTTCTAAATTTGTCAACACAGGTGGAATATGTCCCAATTCGCAACAGGCCTTCTATGGAGTCAGAATCACCCATTCGCCCTAAACCACACAAATGTTGGAGCTGAGAAGCATAAAAATAGAGCTTGGGGTTGGGAACAGCCGCTCCTCCCTGATCTTTGACATTGCAGGGTGGACAGACTTATTCTGGCCACCCTTTTCTTCCAAATCAAGGACCTAAACAAAGTATCGATGCGGGTGAACCACCTACGGGGTATCCATTGCGGGGAATTGTGCATGATGTAAAGAAGCTGCGGGCACCCAACCATTTTAATAAGATTTATCCTTCCTATAACTGACAACGGTAGTTTACACCATATATTACACGTCACTTGGAGTTTTTTAAACAAGGGCAATAGATTATCCTCTAAATAGGCCAGTGGATTCGCTGAGACTTGCACACCCAGATATCTAAAGGAAGAGACCACTTTGAGGCACTCCGCAACAACGGCAATGAAATTGCCCATCTAAGGGTAAAAGTACAGATTTGCTCCAGTTGATGGAGAATCCCGACAAAGAGCCAAAATGTTGAATCAGCCCCATGACACTAGTGAGGGACCCAGCCGTATGTCCCAAATATAGTAAGGCGTCATCCGCATACAGATATTTTCTCAGTTCCCTGCGAAACCCCACAATAGAAGGGGACAAATGAATACTGGCTGCCAAAGGTTCAAGGGCTAGGGCGAATAACATGGGTGACAATGGACACCCCTGTCTCGTACCCCTAAAAAGAGGAAAGGGTTCAGAAAGGTCCTCATTCACATGAATTCAAGCCGTGGGGGCAGCATAAAGTAATTTAACCCATTTAATAAAATTGTCACCCAACCCAAAGCGCTTCAGTACTTCCCATAGGTAGGGCCATTCTACACTATAGAATGCCTTGGATGCGTCCAAGGAGAGAATCGCTCTCTGACCTGAGTTATCAACAGGGATCTGGAGGTTTAGAAAAAGGCGCCTAATATTCAGGGCCGTGGATCTTGAGGGAATGAACCATGATTGGTCATTATGGACTAGCTTGTGAATAACTTTAGCCAACCTAGTAGCCAGAACCCTCGCCAATAATTTCACATCTGTGGTTAACAAATAAATGGGCCTATGAGTCCGGAAGGTGTGCACCTATACCAGGCTTCAATGGCAATAAAATCATCGCCTCGTTCATGGACTGAGGGAGATTTCCCCCTCCAAAGCCTCCACCAAAATATCCCTCAAACGAGGCAACAGTGTATCAGCGTATCTTTTGTATACCTCCACCGGCAAGCCATCCGAGCCCGGCGACTTGCCAGGTGAGGAAAGAGCTAATGCCTCCATTAGCTCGTCAACCGTGAGGGGAGCATTCAGCTGCTCCACATCTAATGTCGGCAGCTGCGGAACCCGACAGTTATCGAGCATAGAAACCTTTAAAAACCGATACAATACCTGAGTGCGTAGAAACTAAATCTCCTAAGGGGTCGGTTATTGCCTCTATATGAGACGATCCCTTCTGCGAACGCACCATCATAGCCAGCATATGACCCGTGCCCTCCCCTTCTTCAAAGTACTTCTGTTGAAGAAAAAACCTCTTCTCTGCTTTCGAAAGAACCACATGCTTAGCAATATTCTGAGTTTCTCGCCAAGATCGATAGAGGGGAAATCAATAAAAGCAGACTCGGCCCTTTCAGCTTCCATCAGCACGGAGTTCTCCCATGACTTGGTCTCGGTCTTAATGGCATTAATGGAACGAATAAATTGTCCTCTCAAAAAGGCATTCAACGAGTCCCAAAAAATATTGGAACTAGCAGAAGGTTTGTTAATGCGGATAAAAGTAACTAAACTTTCAGAGATAGGATCAGGAACTGGAAAAAGCGATAACCAGAATGGATTCAGCTTCCAACAGACCCTCTTGAAAACACCCGAAGTAAGGATCTCAATACACAATGGGGAGTGATCAGAAACAGTTCTAGCTTCATACTTTGAGGATGATATTAGGGGAAGCATCTCATCGCTGCCTAGACCGAGATCAATTCTAGAGAGGTCCCCATGCGTAGCCGAATAGCAAGAATAACACTTGTCCTGTGGATGCTTGAGCCTCCAGACATCCCTCAATCCCAACTCCGAAAGGAGCCGAGCAAAAGAGGACTGTCCCCCCCCCCCCTCAATGGGCCGGTAGTGACCCTAGCAGAGAATTTGTCAAGGCTAGCATTCAAATAATTATTAAAGTCACCCAAAACAAGTGCAGGGATTCCAGGATGATGTGAAAGGAATGTAGCCAAGATTTTGAGAACTTCAACTGAGAAGGGGGGGTGATTTTATATATATATATATATATATATATATATATATATATATATATATATATATATTCCCAATAATACATGTTAAACCATCTAATGAACATAATAAAAATATAAACCGACCATATGGGTCAATTAGTGAAAACGTAGGCCTCGTACACACGATCAAATCTGTCTGCTGGAAACGGTCTGCTAGACAGTTTCAGCAGACAGATTCGATCGTGTGTACGGGCAAACAGACGGATTTGGCCACCCGACAGATTTCAAAGCATGCTTTGAAATCTGTCAGCTGGGAACCCGTCCGCCCGACATGTCTGCTGGTTAGTATGCTAACCAGCAGACATGTCTTCTCGCACACGCGCTGAATGATTTTGACGCATGCGCGGAAGTGTTTTACTTCCTGGTGCGGTGACGTGGCAGCATCAACGTCACCGACACGTCAGCGCGCTGTCTGCTGGCGGGGATTTTGGTTTGCTCGTGTGTACACGCAAGCAAACCAAAATGCCAGCAGACAGATCTGT
>CM056052.1:42174979-42259979 GCA_029574335.1 Rana kukunoris | reverse complement strand
CGATTTTGCGCGTGTTCTGCAACACAAAGCGACGTGAACCAAGTCTTGGACAGGGGTGCCTCAAGACTGAAAAAAGGTTGAGAAACACTGGTTTAGACATGGCTGTGTGTTTTTTTTTGAGGGGACAAACAATTTAGTTATACAAACTGTACACTCCTTTACATGGTAGCAAAGTGTAATTTCTTCAGTGTTGTCACATAAAAAGATAAAATATTTACAAAAATGTGAGGGGTGTACTTACTTTTGTGAGATACTGTATATATTTTTTAGGAGACCCTAGAGAATAAAATGGCGGCTTGTTGCAATATTTTATGTCACACTGTATTTGCACAGTGGTCTTTCAAACGCAATTTTTGGTTTTTATTTTAGGCAGAATTGTGCAGCTCTAGTATTAGGGGGGGCTGGGGGAGCTGCACGCTGAAGGTTTTTTACCTTCATGCATACAATGCATGAAGGTAAAAATATTTAGCCTTTAGACCCACTATAAGACCTGGCTCACCCTTATGCGAGAAATGCACAAAATTAGCTGCTTTTCCCTGCATAGTACTGCTTGGCAAACAAACAGCATCCATGCGATCTGCTGCAGGTGTCAATGTTTAACAACCGCCCAAAGCAAATCTCAAGGTAGGATTGCCAGAATCGCATCTCAGGGTTCAGGTGCAGGGAAAAAAGGGTCCTGCACCATTTTAGCGCAAATGCAATGTTTAACCGGTTCCCTACCGTCTCACACAGATATACTGCAGTAGAATGTCTCCCCTGGGCGAGACCCCATACGGGTGCATCCTTTTTCAGCCACAAGAGGACGCGCGGCGGGGAACCCAATGCACATGGCCGGCGGGCACGAGCAACAGCACAGGTATTTGTGTGTGTAAAGACCCAAATCCCTGTGCTGTCAGGGAAGAGGAAACATATCATTTGATCCTACTACATAGGAAACAATATGTCTCCTCCTAGTCACACCCATCCCCACACAGTTGGAACACACATATTTAACCCCTTGATCGCTCCCTGGTGTTAACCCCTTCCGTGTCAGTGACACTTATACAGTAATTACTGCATTTTTATAGCACTGATCGCTGTATTATTGTCAATGGTCTCAAAGAATTGTTAAAAGTGTCCGATCTGTCCGTCACAATGTCGCAGTACTGCTAAAAATCGCAGATCACCGCCATTACTAGTAAAAGAATTCTAAAAATGGCATAAATCTTTCCAATAGTTTGTAGATGCTATAACTTTTGCGCAAATCAATCAATTTACGCTTATTTTGATTCTCTTTTTACCAAAAATATGTAGAAGAATATATATTGGCCTAAACTGATGAATACATTTTATTTTTTTAAATGTGGGGAATGTGGGGGATATTTATTCTAACAAAAAGTTAATGTTTTTTCTTCAAAATTAATGCTTTTTTTGTTTATTAAAAAATAAAAACTGCAGAGGTGATCAAATACCACCAAAAGAAGGCTCTTTTTGGGAAAAAAGGATGCAAATTGTGTTTGGGTACAACATCGCACAACCATGCAATTGTCGGTTAAAGCGACGCAGTGCCAAACTGTAAAAAATGCTTTGGTCAGGAAGGGGGTAAAATCTTCCCGGTCTGAAGTGGTTGAGCCATACAAGATGTACAGACATCGCATGTGATGTGCACACAAATGTATTTTTCTGATATACATTTATTGGGAGCTGAGAATATGTTTACTCTTTTCTTTACAACCAATCTGTGTTTACATGCATTGTTTGTTTTATTTTGGATGGAGTAAGAGAGCATTACCCCCTGTCATGTTTTTATGTTCCATTTGTGCTCCATTGGGGAAATTTCCCTTCACTTCCTGTCCCCTGGCCAAAACCAGAAGTAAGAGGAAAACTCTTCAAAGTGAGGGAATCCCTGGTTGTCACCACAACTAATGTTCACATTGAAAGTTTTTACCTCTAAAGCCCCATACACATGGTCGGACTTTTGGCCAACCAACTTCAAAATCTGCAACTTTTAAAATTTGTCCGATCGTGTGTACGCTCCATCGGACCAACTTTTTCTGGTTTCATCCAACAAAAAGTTGGGTCTGCGAACGGACCAACTTTTCGGCAGCAAAAGTCTGATGGTGCCTTGTGTGACCGTGTGTACAGCAATCCAACCAACTTTTGTAGAAAGTACAAATACGCATGCTCAGAACCAATGTTAAAATCAACCAACAATAGCAGAAGTTAACCAAAGGGTGGCGGTAAAGAGCAGAAAAACCATGTGATGGGAAAGTTTGCAGAAAAGTCTGACTGTGTGTATGCTATGGGTGTGACCGCACAAATCAATTAAGACAGAAATCCAAGGGAAATTTTGTTGGATGTCCTACCGTGTGTACGGGGCTTTACTGGGGACAACACAAATTTGTTTTTTTTTTCTTTTACTTTCACTTTTAAGGATAATGGTATACATTAGGGATGAACCCCCCTGTTCGGTTCGCACCAGAACTTGTGAACACACCAAATATTCGTGTGAACTTTAGAACCCCATTAAAGTCTATGGGACTCGAACATTTGAAATCTAAAGTGCTAATTTTAAAGGCTAATATGCAAGTTATTGTCCTAAAAAGTGGTTGGGGACCTGGGTACCTGTATCAATGCAAATCAATGTTTTTTCGGGAGCAGTAAATTTAATAATGCTAAAAGTGGTGAAATATTCCTTAAATTTCGTACCTGGGGGGTGGGGTGGGGGGGGGGGGATGTAAAGTTAGCATGTGAAATAGCACATGTTTCCAGTATTTAGAACTTTCCTTGCACAAAGTGTAATTTCCGATAGAAAAAAAATCATTTAAAACCGGACTTGCGCCTATAATGAATTGTCAGCTCCCAGCAATTCAGAGAGGATTCATTCATAAAAAAAATAAACAAAAACAAAAAAAAAACGTGGGGGGGTCCCCTCAAATTCAATTACCAGGCCCTTCAGGTCTGGTATGAATATTAAGGGGAACCCTGTCAATTAAAAAAAAAAAAAGGCGTGGGGTTCCCGCCAAATATCCACACCAGACCCCTTATCCGAGCATGTTAACCTGACCGGCCGCAGAAAAGAAGGGGGGACAGAGTGCGCCCCCCTCTCCTGAACCGTACCAGGTCACATGCCCTCAACATGGGGAGGATGTCCCCATGTTGATGGGAACAAGGGCCTCATCCCCACAACCCTTGCTGGTGATTGTAAGGGTCTGCGGGCGGGGGACTTATCAGAATCTGGAAGACCCCTTTAACTGCCCCCCTATGTGAATTGGTAATGGGGTACATTGTACCCCTACCATTTCACAAAGAAAGTGTAAATAGTTGTAAAACACACACACACACCGTAGAAAAAAGTCCTTTATTAATAAAAAAATAAATCCAGCAGTGGTAATCCACTCGGTCCCGGCTCCCTGCTCCAACGTTGTCTATATCCAGCGACGGGTGATCTCCTCTCCTTTCCAGCGATGAGAAGCTCTTCCGGGATCCAAGTTCTGTTTTTTTTAGGATAATAACTTGCATATTGGCCTTTAAAATTGGTACTTTAGATTTCTCCTATAGACTTTTAGGCCTCGTACACACAGATTTGTTCAAATCTGTCTGTCCGACAGATTTGAACAAATCTGTCTGCTGGGATTTTGGTTTGCTCGCGTGTACACACGAGCAAACCAAAATCCCCGCCAGCAGACAGCGCGCTGACGTGTCGGTGACGTGGCGGTGACGTTGACGCCGCCACATCACCGCACCAGGAAGTAAAACACTTCCGCGCATGCGTCGAAACCATTCGGCGCGTGTGCGAGAAGACATGTCTGCTGGTTAGCATACTAACCAGCAGACATGTCGGGCGGACGGGTTCCCAGCCGACAGATTTCAAAGCATGCTTTGAAATCTGTCAGGTGGCCAAGTCCGTCTGTTAGCCCGTACACACGATCGAATCTGTCTGCTGAAACGGTCTAGCAGACCGTTTCCAGCAGACAGATTTGATCGTGTGTACGAGGCCTAACAGGGTGTTCCGCGGCTTTTCGAATTTGCCACGAACACCTCAAATTGTTTGTTGTTCGCCGAACAGGCAATGTTCGAGTCAAACATGAGTTTGACTCGAACTCGAAGCTCATCCCTAGTTTACATGACAAATCAAGAGGGTAAATCTCCCTAACAAGGACACAGACCGCAATAAAATTCCAGACAAGAGTTATAATTCCTTGCTGTTCTGTTCACAACTAAAAAAATAAAGTTGCCTGTAGTTATACTTTAACCACTTAATACCCGCCCACCGTGAAATGACGGCGGGCGGGATACTCAATTATCCTGACATCACGTCATATGACGTGATGTCAATTTAGGCCACTAACAACACCATGCGCGTGCCCGGCGGCCGCGATGGCCGCCGGGCACCCGCGATTTCTGTGTAACTGAGCTGGGACGTGCAGCTCTGTGTGTAAACACAGAGCTGCACGTCCCTGTCAGGGAGAGAGGAGATCGATTGTGTCCCTTGTACATAGGGACACAATCGGTCACCTCCCCCAGTCACCCCCCCCTCCCCCTACAGTAAGAACACACCTAGGATACACATTTAACCCCTTCCCCGCCCCCTAGTGGTTAACCCCTTCCCTGCCAGTTACATTTATACAGTTATCAATGCATATTTATAGCATTGTTCACTGTATAAATGTGAATGGTCCCAAAAATGTGTCAAAAGTGTCCGATGTGTCGGCTATAATGTCGCAATCCCGAAAAAAAACCGCAGATCGTCGCCATTCCTAGTAAAAAAAAAAATTATGTCCCCTATTTTGTAGGCAATATAACTTTTGCGCAAACCAGTCACTATACGGTTATTGCGATTTAATTTTTAATTTTTTTTTACCAAAAATATGTAGAAGAATACGTATCGGCCTAAACTGAGATCAATTTTTTTTTTTTTTTTTTTTTATGGGATATTTCTTATAGCAGAAAGCAAAAAATGTTGTGTCTTTTTTCAAAATTGTCGCTCTTTTTTTGTTTATAGCGCAAAAAATAAAAACCGCACGGGCGATCAAATAGCATCAATAGAAAGCTCTATTTGTGGGGGAAAAAAGGACGCCAATTTTGTTTGGGAACCACATCGCACGACCGCGCAATTGTCAGTTAAAGCGACGCAGTGCCGGAAGCTAAAATTTGGTCTGGGCAGGAAGGGGGTGTAGGTGCACAGTAGGCAAGTGGTTAAGGAACATTTTTAAAAACAACCCCAAACCATTCTAAATATCTCCTTATATGTTATCTTGTTAGCTTTGACATGTGGCTAGGTTTCCGTAGACCTACATGTTCAGCAGCATTTTTTAGTGTGTGAGTAATTAAAAAAAGACGTAGTCGGCAGGATTTGAACCTGCGCGGGGAGACCCCAATGGATTTCTAGTCCATCGCCTTAACCACTCGGCCACGACTACATTCATGTTTATCTAAAGGGCATGCTTATATATGCGCACCTCATTAGCTGTCTACAAGTTTGAGCTGACTGGTGTTCAGGACATGCTTTTGTTCTCTCTTCTGTGAGAGCCTGCTGCTGAAAAGGCAAGACACAAAAAGGGTGCTGTTTGTGTTGGAGGACTAAAGCCTCGTACACGCGCTCAGTTTACTCAGCAAGAAAACTGCTGGCAGAGATTTCTTGCCGAGTATACTGAGCATGTGTACGAGGCTTTCAGGATTCTCGCCAAGAAAACTGCCCAGAATCTAGATGAGAAAAATAGAGAACAGTTTTCCTCCCGAGAAACCCGAGAGTGTGTATACTTACCTGGTCTCTGGAAACCCGCAAATGCTCCAAATGACTTTGACGCATGCACGGTAGCTTCCTAGGCATAGGTAGGGTGCAGCAAGATGGCGCCAATGGCATCGAATATGACACGCGCATGCTCGCCGTATGCGATGACGTCACTGCATTCTTGCCTTTCAATAGAACCGCGGTTCTTTTGAATGGGGAGTCTGTACTGTTTTTTTTTTTTTTTTTCCTGACGAGATTCTGGCTCTTGTGTACGAGGCTTTTTGGTCAGGAACTGACATGAGTTTAGTTAATGGCTCTGACATGCAGATGTTGAACTTCACTCTCTCTCAACACCGACTACTTTGAATCCTTATGCTGGTATTATTATTCAGAATTATTCATAGTGCTTTACAATATAAAGGGAGACAATACAGTTACAATACATGAGTGTTAAGAGGTCCCTGCTCATAAGCGCTTCCAATCTAATATAAATATGCAATTACAGTAAAACCTTGGATTGTAAGGATAATTTTTTCTGGAAACTTGCTTGTGTAGCACCCTCTAGGTAGGTGCTAGAAGTAGGATTTTTGTTCGTGCAGGTAGATTTAATCCGGCCTAGCTTCCTGTTTTGATCTGTATGGGCTGGGAGTGGGCTAGAGTAGTAGCAGGTGACTCGCATGCATCGTCACTTGGTTGCCACCCTCTGGCTTCTAGAGGATTCTAGAAGAGAGGGGGGAGCTGCCTGGGGTGTTCTAAGGAGCCCTGACCAATCCCCAACTTGGATTGGCAGGGAGCAGGTCTCCTTAAATACCTAGAGTCAGCCCAGCTGGGAAGGAGTTGTCGGGTGGAAGAAGCTGGAGATGGAGCACTAAGTTGTCAGGGCCTTTGAGGCATTCCCCAGACCAGGAGGGGGTGTCAGGAGGGTACTTACCGAGGCCGAGCTGCCGAGAGCGGTTCACCCTTGCAACTAGGCACACTCCGATCCCTTTAGGTGAGACAGGGAGAGGATGGCACTACCACAGAAGGAAGACTTGCATAGAGGTCATCTGTAGAGAAGGGCAACTGTGCGATGACTGGGGGTCACAGGACCGGAGTTCACAGAAAGTTCAGAACAGACCGAGGATCAAACACAGGATGCCAAAGGCAGATCTGGGTACAGGCTGACGGTCAAGGACTGGAGACAAGAGGCAGGTCTGGGTCACAGGCAGGAGGTCAAGCACGAGACAAGGGACAGGTCTGGGTTACAGGCAGGGGGTCAAACACTGGAGACAAGGCGGAGTCCATAGGCAAGCCAGAGATCGTGCAGGAGAAGAGCAGAATGGTCAAGGTCAATCTGGGTTACAACAGGTAATCAGATGCAGGAAACAGGAAGCTGAAGACAAACCAGCAATTCCTCTGAGCACTTGCTCAGCTTTTATAGACAGCCAGGAAGTCATGTGATGTGTGCACTAAGCAGCTGACAGCTTCTCACTGTCAACTTTGCTGCCATCTAGTGTTCAATGTATAATATGCTTCACTGACAGGGGGTGTGACCTTAGGCATGTGGGGTTCGGGTGCAAGTTAGAACCTTTCTGAGAGACGCAATAACTCAGATGGCGTGCACGTGAGGACGTGACGCACCTCTAGGAGGGAGGAATGAGGGATTGCTGGGTCAGGACACCTGGACGGGATGGGACAACGGACCACGGTAGATGCGTGGAGAGAGAGGCGGTGGAGCTATCATGGCACACGCTACACCGGGGTCCTTGTAATAGCCAGCAAGGGGCTGAGACAGCCGGCACGGAGCGTGCGATGCAGCGTGGACTGCTCCCCCGTAGCACCTTGCTAAAGGACACGGGGGAAGATAGAGGCAAAGAGGCTAAGGTAAGGACGAGCTGCTGGTCTTCCCCTGGGAGAAGCAGACACGGCCGGGAAACATCTTTCAGACGACAAAAAAGGTATGATACCATTATACCATTAAGAGCTGTGTTTGCTCTTGCTTGTGCTCCCTTTTGGGTGTATAAAAGAGATAAGAAGTCAAATTAAAGGGAGAAGTTGAAGAAAAAAGAGGAGAGGAAACAGGAGGTCAAGCTGGGGAAGAGAATTAGAAGGGAGAATACTATGCATAGGATGACGAGTAGATCGACAAAGGGGGGTCCTCCGGTAACACCAAGTAATAAAACAGTAACAAGTTCCATTAAACCGTTTATGACTAAAGGTGAAAACGCCCAAGAGCCCAAGGATTAACAAAGCAACAACAAGTTAATAAAGATATAAAGAATAAGAAACCCCAGGGTGGAAATTCAAGAGAAATGTCTACGGAAACAAGAGAAGAAGGGACTTTAGAGAGTGAATCGGAGAACAGCAGGATGGAAGAAGAGCGCTCAGACGCACAGACTCCATCAAATGGAGAAATGGCAGAGATGCTGCTGAGACTGGAGAATGCGATTAAGGGCGAAATACAGACCCTACGGACCGGCCTTGGACACTTGCGTTCCAGAATAGAGTCAGTAGAAGAGAGAACAGAGAAGCAAGAACTAGAATCAAACACTTTAAGAGATAAAATTGAACAGATAAAATTACAACAGAGGCATATTCTTTACAAACTGGAGGACCAGTAAAATAGAAATCGGAGACAAAACCTGAAGATCTATACCAGAAGAGAAAGGAGAAGAACTCAGAAAAACAATACAGAAAATATTTAATCCACTATTGGAAAGAGCATCAGAAGACCCAATCAGGATCGAAAGAGTTCACAGAGTAGGAAACCCCAAAAGATCTGACACAGATCGAATAAGGGACGTCATAGTGAGGTTCAGGTTATACGAGGAGAAGGAAGTAATATGGAAGAAATTGAGGGGGACAACTGGATTGTGTATGGAGGATCCGAATTGCAGATATTCACCGATCTGGCTCCAGAGACTTTAGCAAGGCGACGGCTTTTAAAACCACTTCTGAATAAACTGACAGCCCATAAAATTAAGTATAATTGGGGGTTTCCTGCTTGCTTAATCGGGACAAAAGACGGGAGGACTGCAATAATGGTATATGGAGGGGGCGCTAATAATGAATAATAAGAGAATAAACAATAAAGTGAAATCTAATAAATGGTCCGTCTAAACCAACATTAGCAGACTTAGTGAGCAGCAACACACTGAAAATAGTGAAATGGAAATAGATTGTACAAAAAAAAAAAAAGATGAATAATTAAACTCAAGTCCATTCAAAGAGTGTTGGATAAAGTCCAATCAAGGCTAATCTTTCTCAGATGCAAATTGTTGAAAACTCCATTGAAAAAGGTGTCCACCTCCACCAAGAAGATCCCCCAAATGTGCACTAATGGATGGCTCCTTATCGCACGGTGTTGACCTGACTGTTTGGAAAAGGTCAAATACAGCAGTTGGTCACTAAACCAGTTGAATGATTCAGCTGCGCAGCTCTATGTTTCCTGGAATCAAACACTCTCATGAAGGAGGGAGAGGGGAAACCACCATAGTGAAGTACAGTTTATTTAAAGCGGATCTCCACCCTAAAGTGAAGATCCGCTGATCGGAACCCTCCCCCCCTCCGGTGTCACATTTGACACCTTTCAGGGGGGAGGGGGGTGCAGATACCTGTCTAAAGACAGGTATCCGCACCCACTTCCGGCCCGCAGTCTCGGGCAAAAGACGGGCTTTTCCCGTTGTGTGCTGGGAACTCTCAGCTCCCAGCACACAGCGGGAGCCAATCGCCGGGCGCAGCGCGACTCGCGCATGCGCCGTAGGGAACCGGGCAGTGAAGCCGGAGCGCTTCACTTCCTGGTTCCCTCACCGTGGATGGAGGGGGGAGCAGCAGAGAGACGAGCGATCGCTCATCCTCTGCTGCGGACGCCGCTGGACTCCAGGACAGGTAAGTGTCCTAATATTAAAAGTTAGCAGCTGCAGTATTTGTTGCTGCTGGCTTTTAATATTTATTTAAGGTGAACCATCCGCTTTAAAATATGTCACAGATAAAACAGCATAGCCAAATGGCCTCTTACTTTAGTAGTGCCTAGGACCCGGCACTGAGGCTGGTCAGCATGGCAGGATGGGCTATGATAGGAGTTCATCGCTGCTTCCTGACGACGTGTTAATCACGAAACGTACATCGAAGCGCCTGGATACGTAAAAACAACGCACTTACGGTCCCGCTGGTCCTCTGGCTTGGAACGCACGCCAGCTCCCTAGCGAGGAACTTGTATCCGGCTTGGACTACACGCCAGTTCCCCAGCGAGGAACTCCCATCATAGCCCATCCTGCCATGCTGACCAGCCTCAGTGCCGGGTCCTAGGCACTACTAACCACTTGCCGACCAGCCGCTGCAGTAATACGGCGGCAGGTCGGCACGGGTGCGCGAGAGCCCGTAGCTCTACGTCGCGCCTTTCGCGGCCACTAGGGGGCGCGTGCGCGCCGCCGGCGGCCCGCGCGCGCGCCCCCCGCTCGCCCCCGAGTCCCGTGCGTGTGCCCGGCGGGCGCGATCGCCGCCGGGCACACGCGATCGCTCGTTACAGAGCGGGGAACGGGAGCTGTGTGTGAAAACACACAGCGCTCGTTCCTGTAAGCGGGGGAAACGCTGATTTTCTGTTCATACAATGTATGAACGGAAGATCAGTGATTTCCCCTAGTGAGTCCACCCCCCCCATACAGTTAGAACACACTAGGAACACACTTAACCCCTTCCCTGCCCCCTAGTGTTAACCCCTTCACTGCCAATGGCATTTTTATAGTAATCCAATGCATTTTTATAGCATTGATCGCTAAAAAAATGCCAATGGTCCCAAAAATGTGTCAAAAGTGTCCGAAGTGTCCGCCATAATATCGCAGTACCGAAAAAAAACGCTGATCGCCACCATTACTAGTAAAAAAAATAATAATAATAAAAATGCCATAAAACTACCCCTTATTTTGTAAACGCTATAACTTTTGCGCAAACCAATCAATAAACGCTAATTGCGATTTTTTTTACGAAAAATATGTAGAAGAATACGTATCGGCCTAAACTGAGGGAAAAATATTTTTTTTTAATATATTTTTGGGGATATTTATTATAGAAAAAAGTAAAAAATATTGCATTTTTTTCAAAATAGTCGCTCTGTTTTTGTTTATAGCGCAAAAAATAAAAACCGCAGAGATGATCAAATACCACCAAAAGAAAGCTCTATTTGTGGGAAAAAAAGGACGCCAATTTTGTTTGGGAGCCACGTCGCACGACCGCGCAATTGTCAGTTAAAGCGACGCAGCGCCGAATCTCAAAAAGTGCTCTGGTCTTTGGACAGCAATATGGTCCGGGGCTGAAGTGGCTAAAGTAAGAGGCCATTTGGCTATGCTGTTTTATCTGTGACATATTTTAAATAAACTGTACTTCACTATGGTGGTTTCCCCTCTCCCTCCTTCATGAGAGTGTTTGATTCCGGGAAACATAGAGCTGCACAGCTGAATCATTCAACTGGTTTAGTGACCAACTGCTGTATTTGACCTTTTCCAAACAATCAGGTCAACACCGTGCGGTAAGGAGCCATCCATTAGTGCACATTTGGGGGATCTTCTTGGTGGAGGTGGACTGGACACCTTGTACAATGAATTTTCAACAATTTGCATCTGAGAAAGATTAGCCTTGATTGGACTTTATCTAACTCTCTTTGAATGGACTTGAGTTTATTTATTTATTCATATTTTTTTCTTTTTTTTTTGTACAATCTATTTCTATTTCACTATTTTCAGTGTGTTGCTGCTCACTAAGTCTGCTATTGTTGGTTCAGACGGACCATTTATTAGACTTCACTTTATTGTTTATTCTCTTATTATTCATTATTAGCGCCCCCTCCATATACCATTACTGTTCAGTTCAGACCTTTGATGAGGTCTCTATCTTAAGGGAGCTGCTTATTCACTATAATTATATGTTGTTGTCACATCAATTTTTATTGGCGCGAGATACCACACCTTTTATGGGAGGACTGCAATACTAAGATTTCCGGAAGATCTTAAAGAATTCGGCAGCAGACTGGACATCCAGATCCCTGATCTGCCTGGATGGGAATAGAGACAGGGAAGGGACCAAAGAAAGAAATACTGTAGAAAAAAACGAGGTCCCGTTTACCCGGAAGGGAAAGTCCGACCCATTCCCCCCCCCCTCGAGATGACAAGAGGGAGGAGGCAATCCCAGATCCCACCTAGAAGAGACCTGAACCAAGTTATGGAAGTTTGTTCAGAGGTCATCAGTTGGCCAACAGGGGGGGGAGAGGGGCTTGAGAGGGGGGGGTGGGAGAGGGGGGGTTTGGGAGTTCTATCTCACCAAAATAGTCAGAAGAGAGAGTAAACCTAAGCAAGAAAAGACATTAGGCCCAGGGATGGAGGTGAGGAAAAAGAGCAAAGTAAGACAAGATGCCAGTAATAAAATGTTTGTCATACAATGTAAAAGGCCTTAATAGCCCTGCCAAGAGACACAAGGTCCTAAAGGAACTGAAAAGATACAGGACAGATATAGCCTTCCTACAGGAAACCCATCTTACAATAGAATCTAACATCAAATTATATTCCCCAGATCACCCTAGATGGTTCTACAGTGATACCATCTCTAAACAAGCGAGAGGGGTGGCGATAGGATTAGCCAAAGGGGTACGGTTCGTATTAGCTGACATATCCGGAAGGGAGATTCCTTTTTTTAAGAGGGAAACTAGAAGAAATGGAATGTACCCTAGTGAATAAATACGCTCCAAATACATATCCGACAAAATACCTTGCAGAAATATTAAAAAAAAGCTAAAAGATTTTAGACAGGAAAAGGTTTACATTTTTGCATAGACCCGAAAGTCGATAAGACATCCCAGACGCAGGGGACCAAAAATACTCAGCTAAGAAAGATAAAAAATACCTTACACAGAAGTCAACTGGTTGATGCGTGGAGAATTTTCAATGCAGGAAATCGAGACTATACATTTTATTCCCCAGTGCATGGGAGCTACTCTCGGATCGACTACATCTCCATGAATCACAGTATGTTGGAAAGGTGGTGGAGACGAGAGTTGAAACCATGACGCTATCCGACCATGCCCCAATAAATAGCATAAATCGCAGGAAATCAGAAGCTAGGTAAAATTTGGAGGCTAAATGAGGAATTACTGATAGAAGAAACCAGCTTAATAAGGGTGAAAAAAGAGTTAGAGGAGTATTTTAGGATAAATGAAACATCTACAGCAACACTATGGGATGCACACAAAGCCCTGATAAGGGGGACCCTGATATCAGAAGGGGCAAGGAGAAAAAAAAGAAAAAAGCTGTAAAAGGGAAAAATTAATAGCCAAGATATTTAAATTGGAACAAAAGCATTAAAAGAAAAAACGGAAAAGCAACAAGATCTGTATTTGGAATTAGTTAACAAACTAAAAGAACTCCTTAACCAGGAAACGAAAAGGGAATTAAATTTAATTGCAAAGGAAAGATATATGTGGGGAAATAAAACAAACATTTAGCTAGGATGGTACAGAAAAACAAATCAAGAAATTTCATAGACAACATCAAAAATAAGAAAGGGGAGGTTGTCCACACAACAAAAGATATAGCCAAAACCTTTAGAGTTTACTATAAAAAACTATATGCGGTCGAACAGAAGAACTGGTAAGGGGAGGAGAAAAAAACAAGATCTTAGAATTCCTAAAGGAAGCCGGGCTTTCAAAAATTAGCCGGAACGATGCATTGGCCAACTACAGAAAATTAAATTAAAATAGCATTAACGGGCCCGGACAGCTTCACAATATTGTATTATAAAAAATGTAAGGAGATTCTCCTCCCAAGACCCTGTCAATATTTTAACGGTCTTGGGAAAGATTATAATTTAAGTAGAGAAGCATCGGGGGTGACCATCAGTTATCCCGAAGGAAGGTAAATATGTTAAAAGTTGTTCAGGTTATAGGCCAATATCTCTGCTGAATACAGACATAAAGTTATTCGCAAAGGTGTTGGCAGAAAGAGTGAAGCAGGAGATGACAAAACTGGTCCATCCAGACCAGACGGGATTTATCCAAGGAAGAAAAAGAGATAATGGAGTAAGAGCACTCCTGATACTCCAAAAAATAAGAGAATGGGTCCCCAGGTCTACTCCTGTCGATAGATGCCGAAAAAGCGTTCTACAGGGTAGACTGGGGACTCATGCTACAAACTCTAGAGAACATGGGGCTGGGGCAGAAGATGATGGAGTGGATCAGGGTCCTATACCAACGACCAGGATAAAAATAAACGGTAGTCTCTCTCAAGCCTTTACGATGAAGAATGGAACAAGGCAGGGGTGCCCCCTATCACCACTCTTGTTTGTATTGTCTATCGAACCCTTATTGGCCAGGATCCGTAAATGCCAGGATATTCAAGGAGTCAAAATAGGAGGGGAGGAGCACAAATTATTTGCCTTTGCAGATGACGTCCTCTTCTATTTAGTAAATCCTAAAACCTCAATCCTGAAGTTACTGAACATATGCAGACAGTATGGAGAAATCTCAAACTTTAAATTAAATGTTACCAAAACGGTAATATTGAACGTAAACATTAACAGGACAGATGAACGATTACTAAGAACGGAGTATCAATTCCCCTGGGTGAGGGAGCTTAAATACTTAAAGATCCATCTAGCAAATACAATTAAAAAGATCTACGAGATCCAAGTATATCTCATTACTAGATGAAATTAAAGCAGAAATAACAAGGGTAAAAAAATAGACAAATCTCATGGATAGGACGAATCAATTTTTGTAAAATGGTTCTACCAAAAATCTTGTATAAGTTCCAGATGATCCCCATTGCTCTGCCAAAATCACTGTTTATAACGCTCAAAAAAATGATTATAAATTGTATATGGAGAAACAAGAAGCATAGAATCTCCCTTCAGATCTTAAAACAAAAAAATAAGGGGGGACTTGCAGTACCGGATATTAAAAAGCATTACGACGCAGTCGTTCTGTCGAGAGTAATAGAGTGGGCCAGAGTCAATCAAGAAAAAAGGTGGGTCAGTTTAGAAAATGCACTATCAAAGGTGAGATTAGAAAGCATAATTTGGAACCCGCCCCATTTGAGGGCACTGGGCACGAACACACACGAGATAACAAGAAATGCACTTAATATATGGGACACAGTCTATAAGAAAATTGGGAAGGAATTTAACTCGCCCCTTATAGCGTTGAAAAATTATTATTTTGCACCGGGCAAAACACAGGTGGGAGGAAACTGGATTAAGTATGAAACGGCACAACTAAGGGATATAAATAAAAATGGACACTTAATAACTACAGGAGTTAAAACAAAACAAAAACTTTATGGAAATAAATAACTGGAGGTATCAACAGCTAAGCCATTTTATTCAAAAATTACCACACCCTTTAAGGTCAGGAGAACAGCTAATGGAATTGGAAAAATTATGCTCTATGGAAAGTACCAAAGGTACCATCTCAAAGTTATACAGGATCTTACTAGAGATGGACAAGCAGGGGCTACCTCATTTTATAAAAAAATGAGAGAGAACTAAGGTCACAGAGGGATAGGGTCACAATTGAGAAAATGTTGAAACTGGCACACACTTCTGCGGTGGACAGTCGAACGGCGGAAACAAAACTTTAAATGTATAACTGGATGGTACATAACACCTGATAAATTGAGCACATTTAAAGATGGGCAATCAGGAGAGTGCTGGAGGGGGTGCAGGTCCCTGAGAACCATGGCCCACCTATGGTGGAGTGTCCCAAAGTAAAGAAATATTGGGAGAAAATTCTGGAACTTATACAAGACACCACAAAGAAAGAAATTAAGATGGACCCATGGGTAGTCCTCTTTCATGGAGGGAAAGAAGGGATTAAAAGATACAAAGAATCTCTTGTACTGCATTTACTCAACGCAGCCAAGAGGCTAATACCCAGAAAGTGGCAAGAGGCAGAGTGCCCCACGATTTGGGAATGGATTGACGCGGTCGAAAAGACATACACAATGGAAGACCTAAGGGATGGCATAGAGGGCAACAACATTAGCCAAAATAAGAAATGGGACAACTGGAGGGCATTTAAGAGATCATGGAGCTATGCCGAAAACCTAAGGGTAATGTAATTCAGAGAGAAAGTTTAGATGAAATTAGAGGCGAAAGGGGCTATTTAAGGTGAGAAAGAGGGAAGGGGCGAGGGTGGGTGGAAGGGGAAAAGGGGAAAAAACGGAGGAAGCGTAAGTGTTTTTCGTTGATGTCCCATGTACCTTAGGGATATGGGGAGAAAAAAAAAAGCACAATAAAAGTTTTATCACTGATGATGCAAAACCAAAATAGAGATGCTAAGGGCCAGCTTAAAAGAAAATGAGCGTTTCACGTAAACTCTATGAGGTGGAGTCTGAAGTGAAAAAAAAAAAAGAACCTTTCTGAGAAACGAAGAAGGATCTGGACAGAAGGCACAGAGAGGGACCAAGAAGGACGAGAGCTAGTGTTGTCGGACAAGTCTCCAGGAGGGATCCACCGGAGTGCAGCTAGGCGAGCTGGTGAGTGACAGGCACAGTTGGGAAAGCCATGGAGGCATGCCAGAGCAGGCTGGTAGTGTGCAGTCTGAGATGGATGTAGAGCTAGCAGGGGAGACTGTGATGTCATGGGCAGTGGAGTCAGGTCACTGCAGTCAGGAGGGTTGGCAGGGCCTGAGGAGGACAGACAAAGCAGTGATCCGCCATAGCAGGGGGCTCCAAACTGTGGCCTGAGGGCCAGATATGGCCCTTTGCTAGTCTTTATCCGGCCCTTGGGGCACAATTCCTCCCACTGATATAACACACTATTTGTCCCACTGACACTATCAATGGGGCACTATTTTCCACCGATCCCAATGATGGGATACTATACCTACTAATAGGGGAAATACACCTACTTCTATTGGCTACCAACCCTAAGGCCATATTTATTCTCACTGATGCCGGGCCTGTGACATTTTCTGCCCCTGCTGGCCACAATCTGGCCCTCCTAAAGTCTGAAGGACAATAAAGTGGCCCTTCGTTTTAAAAGTTTGAAGACCCCTGCGCCATAGGACAGCTAGCATTAAGACTTTTCTTTCACTATTTGTTGCTACACTAAAGGGACCCACAGTCTGCAAATGGCAGTTGCTAAGGCCCGACAGAGTCAGAGTTGGACCTACCATGTGCTAGTTGTGCCTGGGACCAAGTAGTGTACAGGAAAAAGAGAAACGGTCTACAAATAAGTGTTGTGCTGGAGAAGGCTGGAGCTCTAGAAGAGTAAATGGAGGTTCCAACTCATCAACCAAGTGATTCTACTATTGATTCTGGGCATCCCATCATTTCCCTTACCCTATCCAAGTTTAATATCCCTCAATAAAATACAAAACAAACATACAGACTGTTCATTGCCTCTAGGGTGAATGGGAAGTGAATGCCTGGCTGGGTCACAGGTGGGACCACATTATTCAGCAGCCACTATGGGGGTAGTATTTTGGATAAAGTAAGAGAGGTTATAACCCCTCTCATAAATGTATGTTCCATCTGTGCTCCATTGGTGAAATTATCTTCACTTCCTGTCCCCTCAGCTCTTTGCTTTAGGGGCTGTTCAGATTTGGGCACTCACTTGCATGTATGGTGGACGTGTCTGATAGTACAGTCTTTCTGGAAAAAAATCTTTGCAATGGCTTCTAAAATGTTCAGACAATAGATACAACTAGACCCGGTTAAGGCACTAGTTAACCTAAAACCGGAATGCTTAACATTTTTTTCAATTTAATCTTTTTATTCCACTTCTAACTGCAGCAAAACAAACGATAGCCAAAGTATGGAAATCCCAAACTTTGGGGTTGGCAGAAACAATTCATAGAATGAACACCACAATGTCGCATGCCAAAATTATAGCCACGAAATCCCAAAATTCAAAAAACTTTGGCTCTTGGATAAAACATTATTTACCTCTGAATTTCAATGATGAGGTCCTTCTGCCATGGTAGCTGATTAATCGCTTCAATGCAAACCCCAAATATCTAAGAAATGGTAATTATTACGCATCATACTGGTTTTTGGATCGCCTATTTATTATAGATATATTGTTCTTCCAATATAAGCGTTATTTGACACATTCTGTATGATACAAATTATCCAAAAACCTAGGAAGATTATAGAAAAAAAAACTCCTTATATGTTATGTTTGACCCTGTGCTAAGGGTTTCGTAGACCTAAGCTATATTTGTGTAAACACATTCAGCAGCATTTTTTTAGAGTGTGAGTAATTTAAAAAAAAAAGACGTAGTCGGCAGGATTTGAACCTGCGCGGGGAGACCCCAATGGATTTCTAGTCCATCGCCTTAACCACTCGGCCACGACTACATTCATGTTTTATTCTTACAGGGCATGCTTATATATGTGCACCTCATTGGCTGTCTACAAGTCTGAGCTGACTGGTGCTCAGGACACGCTTTTGTTCTCTCTTCTGTGAGAGCCTGCTGCTGATTCGCTGAAAAGGCAAGACACAAAAAAGGTGCCGTTTGTGTTGGGGACACTCTAATAGTCAGGAACTGTACCCTTCTACATTGAAACTGTGTTTGTTCCCTGCCTAACTGACGAAAAGTGCAGGACAAACCTGCTTGGACCGTTCCTGGGTGTTCAATGGGTGGATTAGCAAATGTATGTAACAAAAGCCTCTGTTTTTAACCCGGGTAATTCAGACCGTTTAATGTATTTTGTTAGTTTCACTTGTGAAGTGTTCTGCCCTCCCTTGTATTTATATCTCTCTCTCGATCTCTTTCAACCTTGCTTTGTGCACTGGTGCGCAGTCATGTTGGAACAGGAAGGGACATCCTCAAACTGTATAATGCAGGTATTTGCACCCACTTCTAAGCATAGATAGCCGCAGAATCTGTGGCTAGCTACGCCACTTCCCCCACCTCCCCCTGCTATGTTCTGGGAACACTTCCTGATTCCTTCACAGAGGATGGCAGCGGGGCAGCCGAGAGACAAGCGATTGCTCGTCTTCTGCTGCCGACATCGCGGGCACCATGGACAGGTAAGTGTATTAAAAGTTGGCAGCTGCAGTATTTGTAGCTGCTGGCTTTTAATATTTTTATTTTAGGTGGACCTCCGCTTTAATTACCACCTTAATCAGCTAGAGAACCTGTGTGATTAATATGTGTTTGGGTTTAAAGGGATGAGGTGGCAACCCTAGGTGGGTATGATGGGGCAGTATGTATAGGAGAGGAGTGTGGAGACTATGATGGGGCAGTATGTACAGGAGAGGAATGTGGAGGATATGATGGGGGCAGTATGTATAGGAGAGGAGTGTGAAGGGTATGATGGGGGTAGTATGTAAAGGAGAGGAGTGCGGAGGGTATGAAGGGGGCAGTATGTACAGGAGAGGAGTGCGGAGGGTATGATGGGGCAGTATGTACGGGAGTGGAATGTGGAGGCTATGAAGGGGGTAGTATGTATAGGAGAGGAGTGTGGAGGGTATGATGGGGGCAGAATGTACAGAAGAGCAATGCGGATGGTATGATGGGGGCAGTATTTACAGGAGAGGAATGCAGAGGGTATGATGGTGGCAGTATGTATAGGAGAGGCATGTGGAGGGTATGATGGGGCAGTATGTACGGGAGTGGAGTGTGGAGGGTATGAAGGGGGTAGTATGTATGGGAGAGGAGTGTGGAGGGTATGATAGGGCAGGATGTACAGGAGAGGAGTGTGGAGGGTATGAAGGGGAAGGGGCAGTATGTACAGGAGGAGTGCAGAGGGTATGACGGTGGCAGAATGGGGAGACATTTCTTGCAGTGTCTATGGGGTGACCAGGGAGCGATGTTGGGAAAGAAAGCAACTATGGAATGATGTCCTTCAGCTGGGGGGTATAAAGTAGCTTGGAATGATGTCTGCCAGCTGGATGTATGAAGTGGTTTGGGGGTGATGCAAGCTGGGGGGCATTGGGGGTGGAGAAGTGGTCAGATAGGGATGTCTAATCAAAAAAACGTTCTTGTGCTCATCCACTAATATACACAACAATAAATCATACAATAGTATTACTAGATGAAAACAATCTATTATAAGTTGCAAGTATTGAGTCGGTACAATCAGAGGTGTAAACTCACCACATAAACACAGGGTTAAGTGAATAGTAATACATTATCTTCACATTATCTGGTCTAAACAATTGGGGGATGTTTACAAAGACAGACATGTGTGCTGCTTAGGAGTTATCTGTCAAATGTGATGGGCTGCAGACCCCCCACACTCACTATCTCCTACAATTCTCCTGTCACCTTAACCCTTTACTGCATCATCTAAAGAACAAATCCTCCTGAAAGTTTGCAACTTTCCAACCAAGGAGACTTCCAACCAAGGAGACTTCTCGCAGAAAATGATCAGCTCACCTCCTCCCTGCTGTTAGTGTGTGAGCAGCAGCCAGCCTGACAGTAGCTAGGGTGAGCTGCACCTCCCAGTTCTCTCAGCACACCACACTGGTGATTGGGGGGGTGTTGAGTCTAGAGACCCTGCAGGAGACTGGAGGGGATGGGGGAGACGGAAAGGAGCTTCAGATTTCAAGACAAACCACAGGCACAGTGCCCAGCACTTATTTACAAGCAATGCTGCTGTTGCTGTCTCCACAGTGGCAGGTGTGCTAATGGCCCCCCCCCCCTGCCTGAATGATCTGTCCCTGGTCTGGGCTGAATCACGTGCCCGGGTAACAGGCAGTACAAAACCCGGGCACATGATTCAAGGCCTGGACAGGTGGTAACCCTAACAGAGTCCTGACCTCAACCCAATAGAGCACAGGAGACAGCATGGGCTTTGTTTGCAGCTAAGTTTCACATAATGGACATACTAGCTCATTATGCTTTTAATTTGCAGAGCTTACAAAGAGCAAAAACAGAAGTAAAACCCATGAGGGTTTACTTCCTTTAAGTGCCTGACTCTGTATGCCTCCCATATGGTCTAGCGGTTAGGATTCCTGGTTTTCACCCAGGCGGCCCGGGTTCGACTCCCGGTATGGGAAGATTGCAATTTTTTTATTGTCCTTACAATCTTCCATTTTTTGCCAGACATTCAATTTGAGAACATTGGAATTTATAAGCATAATGCAAATGGTGATCAAAAGAAAATGCTCACAAGCTATTCCTCCCTAAAGTAAACAAATCATTACATTATGCCAATGTTTAGTGGCAACATTCCCAATTACATGGTGAGTTAATAAATACAAGCAGGGAGATATATTTTCCTCCTGAAAGCCTGAGGCTTGTTTTCAACAATTGCAAAATACAACACATTTTTTTTTTCAAACTAAATGAAATTCTTAACTGTTATCACGTTGCTAAATAATTGTCTATCCCTTTTGTGGCGTGCAGGGAGGAGCTTGCACATCTAAAGGGATGCAGGGGAGGTTTTCATTCATATAACACTCTTGAGAAACACCCTTGCCTTCCTATAGATGAGAGCATTTGCACATTCTTACATCTAAAGCAAGGAATCCATTACAACCCTGGGTTCACACTATTGTGAATTGGATGTGGGTTTCCTCGCATTCCAATTCACATAGCAGGAGATTGTGACCGGCTCTCTATCGAGCCAGTTCACATATCTCTGGAGTAGCTCTGGTGCAAATTGCACAGAAGTCCTATGAGTCTTTTGGTCCATTTCAGGTCCGATTTTTTTTTTTTTTTTTTTTTTTTAACCAAAAATATCTAGAAAAATACATATTGGCCTAAACTGATGAAGAAATATATATTTTTTTTGTGGGATAATTCGAGATTTTCCTAGCTTGTGACGGAAAATATTGATTATATGATGACAGGAGGCGAGTATCTGTGCATTAATCTTCCTTTATTAATGCTCACAGCAGAATCTATTTCTAATAACCCAATGTAAAACGAAAAAACTTTTAAAACAGACTACCACTCTCAGCAGTCCATATAACCTCTAGCCACGCCCCCGACAGTGACCTCCATAAAAGGGGGCTGTCTGTGAATGTTCCTCCTCTTTCTTGATACGATGACCTCTAAGATAGAAAACGGCACCCGAACGGAGGAAAGAAAAACGTGTCTTCGGAACTCAGACTGGCCGATCGACATCCGACAGCTTCAGATGGGAAGGTAACAATCAACCAAAACCCAACGGGGTTTCCCGGAACAACTGATTCCCAACGAGGATCCTCAAATGAGCTGCGTTCCAACTTGCAGGTAGGAGTAAATCATTCTCCAAACTGGATTATTCGTCTGTACGGTTCAGATCGGTACTCAGTAACCTGCGAAGAAATGAAAACCAATCGTAATAGGGAGGGTCGGGAGGGAAGATACTCGCCTCCTGTCATCATATAATCAATATTTTCCGTCACAAGCTAGGAAAATCTCGAATTATATATCTGACAGGAGGCTCATATCTGTGCAAGTTCAAAGCTAGAATTTAAGCATGAAGATATGATTAAACACAATACACAATAAACTTAAGAGAGGACTGACAAGGAGATGTGATCCTGTGGTCTGAAGTAAAACTGACGGAACGTGGTCTCAGAAGACCAATCTGCCGCTCTCAAGAGATCTGAAAGAGAGCCTCCTGATACAACTACTTTGGTAGCCATAGCACCCCTGGTGGAGTGAGCTCCGAAGAGGGTAACATCGATCCCCGCCATTTCCATGGCGGTCCTCACCCATCGTGCCAGGGAGGCAGATGAGACTGGAAGGTGAGGTCTGACGTAGGACACAAGAAGTTGAGAAGAGTCCGCGGAACGCAGGGTAGCGGTTTGAGATTCGTATGCCTGGAGGCAACGAACGACACAGAGGAATGGATGATCAGGGAAGGAAGGATAGAAGACGGAGTGAATACCGGTTTTGGTCCTACGAACAATAGAAAATTCAACACCCTGCGGCGAGAATTGTCGCCTGGAGATGTCCAGAGCCCTAACGTCCGACACTCTCTTTACGGAAATTAGACATAGGAGGACCGTTAGTTTTATGGATAAAAGTTTCAGAGATAGGTCTACGTTGTCCCCCCAACTGGCGAACATATCAAGCACCTTGGATACGTCCCAGGTCGCTTGATATCTAGGCCTAGGGGGACGTTGAAACTTCACGCCTCTTAAAAGTCTACATATCAGTGGGAGTTTGCCCACTGGCAAGGAATCTACGGGGCAGTGATAGGCTGAGATAGCTGATCGATAGATATTAATAGAGCTGTATGATCTGCCGGCTTGATAGGAATCTGCCAGGTAATTCGCTATTAGAGATACAGGGGCCTGTACGGGATCAACCTGTCGTTGATTACACCAACGAACCCAGAGTCTCCAGGCTGATCGATATGCCGATCTAGTCCCAGGGGCCCAGGCCATGATGAGGAGATTCTGAGCCGATTCTGAAAGGTCTCTATCCGGGGCTGGGACACCGACACTAACCACGCCAGAAGTGGTAGGTTGTTCTCTAGTACCAGAGGGTGAAAGTTCCCGCTCGGATTGGTGAGAAGGTGAGGGAAATGGGGAACCAGCCTGGGGGGGTCTACCGTCATCCCTAGTAACAGAGGGAACCATGGTTGGGTCGGCCACCATGGTGTAATCAATACCACAGTCGCCCCGAGATTGGTTATTCGTAGAAGAAGCCTGGGAATCATCTGAAAGGGGAGAAATGCGTAATGTGTTCCCTCCGGCCAAGGTTGGCGGAGAGCGTCCACCGCATAAGCCTCCGGATCCGGCCTCCAGCTGAAGAAGCGAGGCAGTTGGTGGTTGAGGCGGGAGGCGAAGAGATCTGTAGATAGCGGTCCCCAGAGACGTTGCAATCGAATAAATATTGACCGATCCAGTCTCCAGTCGCTGGAATCGCGAAGATAACGAGAGTTCCAGTCGGCTACCGAGTTGGAGACTCCCGGGATGTATTCCGCTATGGGGGTAATGTCGTGAGCTAGGCAAAAGTGCCAGAAATCCTTTGCGATATGCGCCAGAGTCCTGGATTTTGTGCCTCCCAAACGGTTGACATATTGTACCGCTGCTACATTGTCCATGCGAAATAGAATACAGCATGTGGAAGTATGAGGCATGAAACTTTTGACAGCGAATAAGGCTGCCAAAAGTTCCAGCGCATTGATATGAAGGGAGGTTTCTGTTGCGGACCACGTCCCTCCTGTGGAGGCCGTCCCGCATCGGGCGCCCCAGCCCTGACGGCTGGCGTCCGATTCTATGACGACGTCCGGGCTGGGATTGAAGATGGTTTTGCCGTTCCATTCGACGGCATGGTAAAGCCACCATCTCAGTTCCTCGGTAGTCTCCTGGCAGAGAGGAATCTCGTCTGAGTATCTGAGGCCCTGTCTTAAGTGCATAATTTTGAGCCTCTGGAGGGCCCTGTAATGAAGTGGGGCCGGAAAGATGGCCTGAATGGAGGCCGCAAGCAAGCCCACCAGACGCGCTAGTGTACGGAGGGATAGGTGGCCCTTGCATAAAGCTGCACGAATCTCCTTGCGAATAAGGGCAAGTTTGGATTTGGGGAGACTGAGGGTGGATTGAACGGTGTTTACCATAAAGCCCAAGAACTCCACCTGTTGGGATGGAACCAAGATGGACTTCCCGTGATTGATAAGAAAGCCCAGATTTTGTAATAGGGATATAGTCCAGGACATGTGGAGTAGGGCTTGACTCTTGGAATAGGCCATGAGGAGAATGTCGTCTAGATAGATAATCAGACGTACCCCTCTGCTTCTGAGTGCTGCCACCACTGGTTTCATGAGTTTGGTGAAACACCAGGGGGCGGACGACAGGCCGAACGGAAGGCAAGTAAATTGCCACATCCTGCCTCTCCATGGGAAACGCAGTAGGTGTTGCGATTCGGGGTGTATGGGGACTGTAAGGTATGCGTCTTGTAGATCCACCTTCACTAGCCAGTCTCCAGGGTGGAGAAGGTCTCGGAGAAAGTGGATTCCCTCCATCTTGAAATGTCGATACTCGACATACTGGTTTAGTTCCCTGAGATTTATCACCGGTCGGTAACCTCCCCCTTTCTTGCGAACCAAGAACAGGTTGCTTATGAAGCCTGGGGAAAGGGGGTCTACTTCTACAATTGCCTGTTTGGTCAGCAGGTCTCGCATTTCTTTGTCTATGAGAAGGCTGGTTTGTCTTGCGAACCGAATGGGAGGGGGAATTATGTTGAGAAGTGGTGGGGAGAGTATGTCTATAGTGAACCCCGCTACGGAGTGTAAAATCCATGCGTCTGCCGTAATCGCAGACCAGGTTTGGATAAAATACCTCAGACGTCCCCCCACAGGAATGTGATTGAGTGTGGTGTAAGGTATACTCACCGGTAGGAGGTCGGGATCGTGGGTAACCTCGTCCACCACGTCCACGCCAGGGTCTGCCTCGGGGAGGGAAGAAGGGTGCAGGTTGCGCCACCGATGTGGGGTAGGATGGAGCCTGGTACTGAAATTGAGCAAAGGGTCTGCCTTGCGGCCTGTAGGAAGTGGAACGGCCGGCAGAACGGCCTCTATTTCTGCCGGCCCTGTTAAAAACCTTGCTGGTCCCGGTTCTCCTTAGATAGTTTTGGGCCTTGTCTAGACTGGTGAATAGACCTACAAATTTATTTATGTCCTTGATCACCATGTCACCAAAGAGCATGCCCTCGGCCGACGGGCCGGGTTCGGATTCCGCCAGGTGTGATAACTGGGGGTCTAGACGCATGAGAATCGACCTGCGTCTTTCCACCGAGCATGCCGTGTTGGCGGTGCCAGCCAGGCATAGGGCTCTTTGTGCCCAACCTCTAAGTTGCGGGAGGTCAACTGGCTGTCCAGAAGCCGCAGCCTGTTCTGAGAGGTTCAGGATTTTCGTCAGTGGACCCATAAGGTCCAGGACGCGGTCTTGTATGGCTCGGAAGGAGCGTTCGATGCCCTTCTTCTGAAATTTTCCTGTCTTTAGGAGGTATTTTATTAAGACCGGGTCCACCTCTGGGGTGGCCACAACCTTCTTAGGTATGGAGGGTCTGGGGCATTCAGCCCTTAGTTTGTTATGGCCATTTCTGTCTAAGGACTTCCTAGCCCAAAGTTCCACGAATTGTGAAACGTGTGGCAGCGGTGTCCATTCTCCAGAACGCGGGTGTATAATTGCGTCTGGGTGGAAAAAAGGTTCTCCAAGAGCGTCCAGGAGGACCTCGTCCTGCGTGGCAGGAGTGGCGGCTGTGTCAAGCGCCGTAGCCCCAGCATCTTCAATATATGACTCGGACTCTGATACCTCCGACCCATCAGAAGGATCGACCGAATCGTCCTCTGAGGAGTCCTCGTATGAGTCCGGTTTAGCCCTTCTAATGGCTTTATACCCCTTTTGTGGAATCTCCCTGGGGTCCAGGGGTCGAGCAATATCTGATTGATGCTGGGGATGGTAGACCGTGGTGGGGGCTACCCAGGGCCGTCTTTAATATGGTTTGGGCCCTGGGCAAACATTTTTTTTGGGCCCCCCCTTTAGCTTATTTTGGGCCTGGCTGGTTCATATGTATGTGTTTTGGCGGCCCTCATTTGTGCAGCACAGCATTGATTTGAATGGGCTGCCATGCCTTTGTTTCCTGCAGAAAAAAGGTGCATTCAGCATTTTAAAAATCGGTTGCCTTGAAATCCATTCTGCTTTTGCACCATGCTACTTACCTGCAGTTCTTGCACACACAAACGCACTGTGTTTTTAAAAGCGTGACCTAAACATCTAAAAATGCAGTGAGTTTGACAGTGCGGGAACTGCAGATAAGTCACAGCAGAATGGACAGACAGTGCTGTATTTCATTGCTTGATGGGCATAGGTGTGCCGTGTGCTCAGCCTATTACATGAGGCATCAAATGAATGGGCTGCTGTGCCTGCGCAAATGTGGGCTGCCAAAACACATACACGTGAGCCAGTCAGGCCCAAAATAAGCCCATCAAGCAGTTAAATACAGACAGTAATGCCATGTGCTCTGAGGCCTCACTCAGCCTGGACTGCAGGTCTGGTCTGTGATTTGGGGAGTTCCTCTATTTTACACATGGCATGGCATGGGGTCCCATGGTGCTAAAGCAGAATGGACAGACGGTGCTGTGACCCCATTCCATGCCATGTGTAAAATACAGGAACTTTTTAAAACACTGACCAGTCCTGCAGTGAATCATCAAATATTATAAAGACTTTGGGCACACTCTACAGAAAACTTCTATTTACAATATAGAGTAGCAAACAGTGACATACATTGAAGAGCAGGACATGAAGAAGTCAGCCTCGGGAAGAGCAAACTGGGGATGTTATAAAATCACATTCTAATTCACTTTTATATACAAGCAGCACCCAGTGGCAGGAAGGGAGAAGTGCACGTCTAAAGGGAAACCAGGGGTTTTGTACATTTTAAAACACTGGGAAGGGAAGCAGTACTGTCACCTGGCTGCGTGCCGCTGATGATTTTCAGCCTGATTTGTGGGCAGCACAGGGGCTTAACGGGCGGCAGGGCCGCCATCAGGAATTATGGGGTCCCTTACACAGCTTCAGGCATGGGCCCCCTGGAGCAGAGAACGGGGGGGGGGGTGTAGCCATCCGGGGCCCTGGGGACCTCTGGGCCCTTTAATAAAAAGAAAAAAAAGAAATGAAAAATTAATATAAAAAATATATTTTTTTTTAAAAAAGGGGGTTGCCATCTGGGGACCTCTGGGCCCTTTAATAATTTTTATTTTTTTTATAAAAATAAACTACAAAAAAAGGGGGGTTGCCTTCCGGGACCTCTGGACCCTTTAATAAAAAAATAAAATAAAAAAAATATATTAAAAATAAACACTTATAAAAAAAAGTGGGGTTGCCATCCAGGGCCCTGGGAACCTCTGGGCCCTTTAATAAAAAAAAATATAAACAAAAATAAAAAAATAAACATTTATAAAAAAAATAAAAAAGGGTGTATGCCACATGGGGCCCTGGGGACCTCTGAGCCCTTTAATTATATATATATATATATATATATATATAAAAAATAAAAAGAAAAAAAAAATATATAAAAAAAAAAAAAGGGGGGGTTGCCATCCAGGGCCCTGGGGACCTCTGGGTCCTTTAATAATAATAACATTTATATTATATAATATGTATATATATATATATATATATATATATATATATATATATATATATATATATATATATATATATATATATATATATATATTTATATTAAAAGAAATATATAAAAAAGTTTTTTTTTTATAAAAAAGGGGGGTCGTCATCCGGGGCCCTGGGGAACTACGGGCCCCTGGGGACCTCCAGACCTCTAAAAAAAATTGGCCCTTTAATAAAAAATTAAATAAAAATATATAAAATAAATATATATTTTTATTTAAAAATAAATAAAAAAAGGGGGTTGTCATCTGGGGCCCTGGGGGCCTCCGGGTCCCTGGGGACCCCTAAAAAAATGGCCCTTTAATAAAAAATAAAAATATATTTAAAAAAATTGGCCGTTTAATAAAAAATTTAATAAAAATATATAAAATAAATATATTTTTTATTTAAAAATAAATAAAAAAAAGGGGGGGGGGTTGCCATCTTGGGCCCTTGGGGCCTCCGGGCCCCTGGGGACCTCCGGACCACCGGACCCCTAAAAAAAAAAAAAAAAAAAAAATGTTTTTTTTTTTTTTCAAAGGGGGTTGCTTTGGGCCCCCAACAGTGACAGGGCCCTGGGCAGCTGCCCCTGTTTGCCCTATGGTAGAGACGGCCCTGGGGCTACCTGTAGCAAATTGTTTACTTCCCCTGCCGGGGAGTCATGCACCGCTAGGGTGTGTTTTCTTTTGTGTGAGGCCTTACACTTTTTAATATGCGGTTCACCGCTCTGGGGCGGTGGTAATGGGGCATTTGCGGGTTGCTGGGTCCAGGCCGATGGGGTATCAGAGGCCAGGGCAGCTTGTATGGACATTTGGATAATGTCCTGAAGTTGCGTAGCACTAAGGGTGTGGGAAATGCCTGCTGAGGGGATGTCTCCACTGGGGGACAGCTGGTTAAGTTCAGCCATGGCAAAAAATAAATGGGTAAATGGCAGCAGGTTAGTGGTGTACACAGTACTATGGTGCTAGATGTCAGCAGCGTTAAAGATATTATTTATATTGTTGTTATATTAGCCCGGTATACAACCTAATAGGCAGCTTTATGGTCAGCAGGCTCCTATCCTCCCCACCGTCGGCGCCGAATGGTGACGGAAAGAGGAAGAGCCTGAGACCTCCAGCAGCCCGGGAACGTAATCTCGCGAGATTACGGACGCTGGGCGCTGGTTGGTTGGGCTGGGTAGCGTCTGAAGCTCTGCCCCCCGTACGCGCGCCACTGTGTGAGGAAGGAGGGGGGAAAATGGCGACCGCTGACAGAACGCCAGATGAAGCGCACACAGAGCGGAGGGGTGGCAATGTCCGGCGGATAACACTGACAAGGGGAAAGTGAGACCCCCCCGACCTCCACGCAATGCTGTAACAACAGTGTAGAGAGACAGCATAAGCGCGCGAGACAACAGCTGGGGGACTGAGGGGAAGACCGAAAGTTCTGGGAATACAGTGAAATAAGGGAAAAAACCTGGAAATACACAAAAGTAGTAGGAACAAATAAAGAAATATCTTTAAAGAAGTAACAGGGGGCAGAAAGGGCCCCCTGTACTCCCTGACAATAAATTGTTACAAGTCAAGTACTTATCTGTCTGTGAGCAGAAAAGAAAGAGGAGGAACATTCACAGACAGCCCCCTTTTATGGAGGTCACTGTCGGGGGCGTGGCTAGAGGTTATATGGACTGCTGAGAGTGGTAGTCTGTTTTAAAAGTTTTTTCGTTTTACATTGGGTTATTAGAAATAGATTCTGCTGTGAGCATTAATAAAGGAAGATTAATGCACAGATATGAGCCTCCTGTCAGATATATAATTATTATAGCAACTGAGGAAAAAAAACATTTTTATTTTTTACAATTTTTTGAGATATTTATTATAGCAAAAAGTCTAAAATATTGTATTTTTTTTGTTTATAGCACACGAAATAAAAACATCAGAGGTAATTAAAATACACCAAAAGAAAGCTCTATGTGTGGGGAAAAAAGGACATACATTTTGTTTGTGTACAATGACTCATGACCGCGCAATTGTCAGCTAAAGCAACGGAGTGCCGTATCGCAAAAAATGGCCTGGTCAGGAACAGGGTAAATCCCTCTGGGGGTAAAGTGGTTAAAAAATCACTCCCATATAAATTCATTTTGCACATGGACACAGACAAACAGTTATACAGAATAACAAAATATATGAATCTGCATCAAAGTTGTTAATATATATGTTTATATATATATATATATATATATATATATACACACACAGTAAAACCTTGGTTTGAGAGTAACTTGGTTTAAGAGCGTTTTGCAAGACAAGCAAAATGTTTTAATACATTTTGCCTTGATGTAATAGTAGCGTCATGTCATAATTCAGTATAAAAAACAAGAGAGGAGCCTCTAAGTGTAGCAGTATAGTTACATTTAATGAAGATACAACATTTAGCAACTTATTGCTACACTTAGAGGTGCCTCTCTTCTCTTTTATACCCTGTAAAAATCCTTTGAGATATATATATATATTCTCACCAAGAAGAGAACGTTTTTTCTGAACAAAAGTGGAGTTCCTCCTATATATATATATAACACCAAGAAGAGAACGTTCCTCCTTATTGCCTACATGTCCTATAGTCCTTCCTCTCAAGTTCTTACTAAGCCTTCGATAGCTCAGTTGGTAGAGCGGAGGACTGTAGAGAGTTATCAGTAATCCTTAGGTCGCTGGTTCAATTCCGGCTCGAAGGAAATGTTTTGCTTGAATTCACATATTCGACAGTATGCTGAAATTCATGAATTCTTCTGTTCTCTGATTTGGTGTATTTTTAGTATTAAGACTATTGTCTGTGTTCCTTTTATACTTTGTTATGTATATTGTACGGTACTGATCTTCTTTTAGGATATTTACAGTCCTACTAGTGCCTGGAGTGGAAGTACAAAGTACAGCTCTTTCAGATTGTCATGCTGAACTTCACTCAGCATGGTGTGTAAGAGAATTGTACACTATGACTCCCATATGGTCTAGCGGTTAGGATTCCTGGTTTTCACCCAGGCGGCCCGGGTTCGACTCCCGGTATGGGAAGCTCTTTCCTTTTAATAAAAAAAATTACAAATATATCAACTGACTTAAAAACATGGATGCTTCAATTAAAATTACTGTAAATAAAGCGTCAAAACCGTATCAGGTTGCTGGATAATCAACTGTTTACATGCTGAATTGAGTGTCCATAATAAACCTTTCACTGCTGAGCCAAGCTATTTGTGAGTTTTTTTAAATACGTTTAACAGGCCCAAAGATTTGTTGAAGCCCACAAAACATTATATACTTTCTGAAAAGAGAGCCCACAATATTAACACAATAGTTTATTAAAGCGGAGCTCCACCCAGGAAAACAAAATTTTCCTATGTTTAAAAAAATTAAATAAAAAAAACCTGAAAAAAAAAAAAATACTCACCCGAAATACCTGTTGCTATGCGGAAGTCCGTAATCTGCCTCTTCCACTCCGCGGTGCCTTGTCTTCTTGTCCTTCTCCTTGTGAATGGGGCGCGCTGCTTTCTGGGAACTGTGTGTGTTCTCAGAGAGCAGCGTGCCCATTCACAAGCCAGCGTGAGACTCACGCAGGCGCAGTAGGAAATGGGCAGTGAACCCGTATGGCTTCACTGCCTGTTTCCCATAGTGTGAATGGTGGCGCGGGACCCGGAGCGATCGTGGGACCGGCGTCGGGGGGCCCATCAGTGCGGGCAAGTAGGACAAGGTAAGTGTCCTTATTTAAAGTCAGCAGCTACACTGTTAGTAGCTGCTGACTTTAAAAAAAAAAATTGCGGCTGGAGCTCCGCTTTAAGTGCAAGTTTTCAGTAAAAAATACACTTAGGCTTCGTTCACATTGTCAAACCTAAAGTGGATGTAAACCCTCACATAAACACAGTGAAGTGAAAAGCTACAGCTGATACACAGAGATGAAGCAAATCCTCCTACCTAAGTTTTACTTGTATATTTGCAGTCTTCAGCTTTATATACTGGTTAGAAAGTGCTCATTGTGTTAAAAATGTTCTCTTCCTGTTCAGCACATGGAGTGTAGTCTTGGAAATACACTGTATGACAGCTGATCGGAGGAAAGGCACACACCCCTCCTCCACATAGGCAGAGGAAGGTAGGAATGTGTTGTGAATAGACCAGCTCTCTGCTAATCTATTTATACCCACCCCAGCACAAATAGGGTTGTATTAGCTTGGTTGTTGGAGAACTTGTCAGAAGTTTTCATGCTGATAATAGAAGAATGGTGCAGCAAAACACATGGGACTTAGGGCTTTAGAGAGAGATAAGAAAACACTGCAGAGATATGTGCTTAGCTGCTGCCATAACCCAGGTATTTAATGTTAAAGTTAAACATAAACAAACATTTAAAGTTAAGCGATCGGCAAAGGGGTTAATTGGAATGGAATGGTTCATTGGAGGAACACCTTTGGAGGTTCCCACTACTATTCACAAAATATATATATATTTTTTGTCTTTTTGTGAATCAGCACAAGATAGTAGGTGAGCTGGAAGTTCTACCACCACTTACCTATCCACTTAAAGCGGAGGTTCCGCCAAACTTTTCTTTTTTAAAAGCCAGCAGCTACAAATACTGCAGCTGCTGACTTTTAAAAAATGGACACTTACCTGTCCAGCGCGACCGCAATGTCGTCAGCCAAGGACAAGCAAGCACTCATCCCTCGGCTGCACCTGCCTCCATCCTCGGTTAGGGAATCAGGAAGAGAAGCATTGCGGATTCACTGCCTGTTTCCCTACTGCAAGAGTAGCACTCTGTGCTGTCACTGGTCCCCGCTCTCTCCTGGCAAACAGTGTGTTTCCCAGAAGACAGCGGGAGCTGCGGGTAGAGGCGTGTCTGCCGCAGTACCGTATTCCCAGAAGTGGGTGCAAATACCTGTCTTAGACAGGTATCTGCACCCCCTCCTCCTTAAAGGTGCCAAATGTGACACCGGAGGGGGGCCAGGTTTTCGAAAAGCGGAAGCTCCATTTTTGGGTGGAGCTCCGCTTTAATGATATTCACTCACTTTTGTATGTATGTATACATAATATTTAATTTTATGCATGGGATAAAATTGTAAGGTTGAGGAGGTTTTCACCACTATTCATTAGGTTATATACTAAAGCCTGGTACACACGGGCCAAATATCAGCTGGCTCAACAGAAACTGGCCAACATTTGGCCCATGTGTATACCAGCCTGTCTGACAGAAGCTGGCCAGCATTTGGCCCATGTGTATACCAGCCTGTCTGACAGAAGCTGGCCAGCTTCTTGATCAGCGCCTGTTGGCTGTGTCTAGCACAAGCTTCCCTGTACCTCCTGGCACTCACAGCAGTCTAGTTGAACTTTACCTCTCTACCCGCGCTGATCAGATGCTGGTTTTCTAGCATGCCTGTTCGACAGAAGCTGGCCAGGCTGGTATACACGTGGGCCAAATGTTGGCCAGCTTCTGTCGAACAGGCATGCTGGAAAATCAGCATCCGATCAGCGCTGGTAGAGAGGTAAAGTTCAACTAGACTGCTGTGAGTGCCGGCAGGGACAGGGAGCTTGTGCTAGTTCCAAGCTGCAGCAATGTCAAAGGATAAGATCTATAAGCAGCACATCATAAAGACCCATGTGCATAAAGTGAGATGAATGGCAGCCTCAGCCCAGACTCCATGACTAATTTCCAAGGGGCAGTGAATTGTGTTGAAGGGCATGGCCTGGCTGGAATCTGGACTGAGGCTGCCATTCATTTAACTTTATGTACATGAGTCTGCTTTATGATGTGCGGCTTATGGATCTTTTCCTTTGGCATTGCCCCCCCCCCCCCACATGGCCGTGTCATTCATGTGAATGAATAGACTACAAATACCATCAGTAATTGCAGCTGATGTCTTGTAGTTCTCCAAAAACTGCAAGGGTGCTGGTGAGTGCTCTCCTAGTTAAGTGGGGTTCACCGCTCCAGGGAAATCCCAAATGCACTCGTGGATCACTCCAGGTATATTCGGGTGCTGGCAATGCACTAGGCAATGGAAATAACAAAGAACGGATGGATGGCCGCACACCGGAAAACTCTTGAGTTGTCATTATATAAGCAGGCACCACAGATACACCGCAAGAATCAAAAACATCAGACCATGAATAAGCACTAACCAAGTGTGAAACGCGTCGGCTGTTTTTTGATTCTTGCTGTGTATCTGTGGTGCCTGCTTATGCTTTTTCAATAAAGACAACTGAAGAGTTTTCATGTGTGCGGCCGTCCATCCGTTCTTTGTTATTTCTATTGCTCTCCTAGTTCATTGATCTTCCTTTTCTCAGGTAACTGCTCGTATCTATTCTGAGTCTGCAGAAGCCCAGCATAGCGGGCATAACAGGTTCAATGCTCTGCAGGCTCCCTAGAAAATAATAAATGCACATTTTTCTACCTCCAAAAAAAATGTGCATTTAGAATTTATTTTCAAAAGGTGCCATTAATTAAAATTAAAAGATAGATGTTATTCTCTAGAAACAGGATGGGCAGTGTGAAAATTGTAGAACCGCCCTGTTTAAATTACATAATCCCATCCTTGATGTCAGGAATGCTCTGTAAATGTTAATCCTCTGATTTACATATCTAAAGGTGTGAATTGTCAAAACACCACAGTAGAGATTACACTATAGGGATCCTGCGCTTGATCAAATAGTGTCATTTTGCTAATCCTGGCACCTGTTTACACCACAACAGTATATCCCCTTTTATCAAAAGAGTTAACATTTATCAACCAAAAAACTAAAATCGGGTGCTGCGCTACCCACAAATCAACAATTTACACTCATATACAGACAACAAATGTTTGTGACTCTGTGACAATATGAAAGCAAATAAATACAACTTCTCATTATACAGGCAAACTTTCAGTGCAAAAAAAATTCTATATATATACACATTATATATATATATATATATATATATATATATATATATATATATATATATATATATATACACACACACACACACACACATTTATGAATTAAAATGACCCTTGTAAAGCATTACTAAAGTTTCCCAATAAAATAAATCTCCCTGCAAGATAATATCATAATGTGCTAGTGTGCATTGCATTCTAGCACATTATGAGATCAGGGCAGCCTTTATAGCCCTAATACATGCTCCATCCCATGTTCTCTTCCTTCTCCACTCCCATATCCTCCTCCTTCTCCAACTCATGTGCTACTCTTATAGTCCCTTGTCCTCCTCCATTCCACGTCCTCTTCCTTCTTCAGTCCCCTCTCCTCCATTCCACATCCTCCGTCCCATCTTCACCATCCTATGTTTTTTTTCCCCCATTTCCATGTCCTCTTCTTTCTCTATTCCCATCTCCTGCATCTCATGTCCCCTTATTTCTCCATTCCCATCTCCTCCATCCCATGTCCTCTTCTTTCTGTAGTCCCATCTCCTCCTGCATCTCTAGTCCCATCTCCTCCTGCATCTCTAGTCCCATCTCCTCCTGCATATCCAGTCCCATCTCCTCCATCCCACATCCTCCGTCCCATCTTCACCATCCCATGTCTTTTTCCGTCTCCATTCCCATCTCCTCCATCCCATCTTCCTTCTCCATTTCCATCTCCTCCATCCCATGTACTCTTCCTTTTCCAGTCCCATCTCCTCCTGCATCTCCAGTCCCATCTCCTCCATCCCACATCCTCTGTCCTATCTTCGCCATCCCATGTCTTCTTTCTCCATTCCCATCTCCTCCACCCCATGTCCTCTTTTTTCTCCATTACCATCTCCTGTCCTCTTCCTTCTACGTTTCTATCTCCTGCATCCCATGTTCTCTTCCTTCTTTATTCCCATCTCCTCCATCCCATGTCCTCTTCCTTCTCCATTCCCATCTCCTCCATCCCATGTCGTCTTCCTTCTCTATTCCCATCTCCTCCATCCCATGTCCTCTTCCTTCTCCATTCTCATCTCCTGCTCTTTCAGTCCCATCTTCTCTATCCCACATCCTCCTCCTTCTGCAGCCCCATCTTCACCATCCCATGTCTTTCTCCTCCTCCATACCATATACTCCTCCTCCACCATACTATGTCATCCTTCTCCAGTCTCATTACCCCTCTATGTCTATCCTCTCTCACAGCATCTTCCCTCTGTAGTCCTTCTATCCCTTCTGTGCCCTCAGTGCAGCCTAAATTCAGTCCAGTGTAATCCCTCGAGTATGTAGAGGAGATGAGTGTGGAGGGTATATACAACAGTGCAGAATGGGGAAGGATTTATTTTAATGGCAGTCTGCGGGGGGGGGGGGGGGGGGGCAGGGAGTGATGTTGGGCAGATAAGGGTCTGAGTGATGTTCGTCAGCTGGCTGTATGAACTGGTCTGGGGTGATGCAAGATGGGGGGAGTAGGGGGGGCTGAGATGTGGTCAGATAGTGATTTTTATAATAAAAAAATAATATTGTGCTCATCTTTTAATATATACAACAATACATAATACAAAATTGGTACTCAAAGAAAACATTCTCCTGTTACATGATTTAAATATATATCTATGTAATCCAACCCATTAATTTAACCCTTCTGTCGAAGCTCTGAGTCTGTACAATCAGAAGTGTAAACTCAGCACATAAACACAAGGTTACATGAAAGGTCATAAATTACCTTCACATTATCTGGACAGAGTGGTTGGGGGATGTTTATATAGATAGGACTGTGTGCCAGCTTGGGAGATATCTGTCACACTCACTGTCTCTTCATTTTCCTTATCACTGAATACCTACAAGACCAATTGTAACAGAAAGTTTGTCAGCTTTTCATCCAAGGAGACTTTGCTCAATAAAAACTCAGCACACCTCCTCCCTGTAGTGTGACCAGCACTAGCTACATCATGCTCTGTCCCCCCTTTCACTGCACTGGTGATGGGGGACGTTAAATCAAAGATTTCACAGTACATGAGATGGGAGAAGGAAGCTTCGGAGACTCTAAATACATACAATGCCGGTGCAGTGTATGTACAGTATTTAGAAACAATGACACTGCTGTCCCCACAGTGGCAAGTATACCCCCTCCACTTACCCTGGGCACTCAGTCCACCTCTGGTCAGAATGGAGGAGGACCCTAGGCTCCATCAGTTGTGATAAGCAGCCAGCACCTGTCACAAAGTGCTTTATTGCAGTGCCAGTCCTCAGAAAATAAGCAGGGAAGGTGCCCAGAGAATCGATCCCCGCTAAGCCCCATACAGGTGTATGAGCTGTCCCTCCTGATGGTGGCCCTGACTATGAGTACCTGTGTATTATGAGTACCTGAGTGCTGTGAGTATCCATGTGCTTGTGAGTACCTGTGTATTGTTGAGTGTTAGTGTCAGAAAGCTAGTTCTTAGTTAATTGGACAGAGTATAATTGAGGGTGAATATTGCTGCGCAAAATATAAGAAAACTGTTTCCCTCTTCCTTCTCCAGATGGGACTGGAGAAGGAAGAGGGCATGGGATGCAGGAGATGGGAATGGACAGAGTTAAATAGACACTGTATACAGACAACATTGCTGTTAGTCATCTTGCTGACACTTGTAGTGCCACAGGGCTAAAGGATAAAACCACCCATTTACAGACACACTGTATACAGACACCATTGTCCTTTCACCTTGCTGAGGAAGATCCTGCATTCTTTACATGGTAATCTGGGCCAGTTATGTTGTTTGGCCCTGCTTTTCAGGAGTTTAAGTGCACTACGAGAGTGGCTAGCTGAAGATACAAAGCCTTATCTTTCTTCAAAAGGACCGAATTTACTAGTGCCATGTGGGCCTGCACACACATACTTAGGGCCTTGTATATTCAGTGGGTGTGCGTGACAGTTTATCTGGGAAGTTAAGCCATTAAATAGTGATTTGAGTACAGCGTTTGAAGTTGGGCCTGTGGTGTCAGGGGACAGAAGAGAGAAGCCTGACATAAAGAGGGTCAGTCTTCTGCTCTCCTCTCATAGAGCCAAACTGAGTAAGGACACTTTTACACTGAGCAGCGTCAGGCGCTTTTAACCTCTGCTAAGGGCCAAAAAAGGGTTTAAAGCGTGGCGCTTCGGCAGAGCTGCCCATTGATTTCAATGAGCAGGGGCGTTTTAGCCAAAAAGGCTACCAAAAATGTGAATATTTTTTATATACTTACCAGAAATGGCTGTTGCTAGGCAGATCATGTTAATCTGCCACTTCCTCTTCCGCTGTGGTCTTCTCTCTTCTCCTCCTCAGGCTGCCTCCTGGGAGATGGGGATCGTTGTCTTCTGTGACCTTGTGCGTGTCTCAGGAGACAGCTGCCCATTCACAAAGCATTGCGTGATTTACGCATGCGCAGTAGGAAACGGGCAGTGAAGCCGCAAGGCTTCATTGCCTGTTTCCCTTAGTGAGGATGGCGGCACCGGGAACCGGTCCGAGGGACAGATCGGCCTCGGGCGGTCAACATCCCGGGCAACCTGGACAGGTAAATGTGCTTATTAAAAGTCAGCAGCTACAGTGTTTGTAGCTGCTAACTTTAATTTTTTTATTTTACCGCTGGACCTCCACTTTAATCTGTTATTGCTCTCCAATTGCATTACTTGAATATATATTGTTACCGTTTTCCTCAGAAATATTGCAGTAAAGACAATTTCTGAGTTTTATTATAACGTGTATGTTTCTCATCTGCTCATTGCACTTACAATATTGCCAGGAGTGCCAGAGGGGGCTGAGGCTGTTATTGGGGTTTAGAGGCAGCATACACAACAAACATACTCATCGGGGGTAGCGATGTACCCGTGTGTTGAGCCTTTATTGATCAATGCATTTCAATATACCTGGTATGAATGTATTTTTACTTGTCCCTTTCATATTGGTTGTCTTTAAAATCAGATTAACCTTTAAAGAGGAGTTCCACCCAAATTTGGAACTTCCGCTTGTTCCACTCCTCACCCCCTTACATGCCACATTTGGCATGTCATTTTTTTTGGGGGGGAGTGGGGGCTTCAGGAGGAGTGGGACTTCCTGTCCCACTTCCGCCGAGGGGCTGGTAAGGCGATTAGGTGTAATCGCCTTATTTCAGCCCCTCCCTGTAGGCGATGGCCTAGGACACTGACAGGTCCTAGGCAATCGCCTGTCCAATCAGCGGCGAGCCGCGCCGCGCGCACATGCGCAGTGGGGCTCGCGCATGCGCAGTGGGTGCCCGGCCGTGAAGCCGAAGGCTGTCAAGGCTGGGTGCCCACAGTCGGGATGGAGACGCCGGCTGGGGAGGGGGGAAGAGGAGCGGAGCCCCGGTCGGCGCATCGCTGGAACGCAGGAGCAGGTAAGTGAGTGTTTATTAAAAGCCAGCAGCTACACTTTTTGTAGCTGCTGATTTTTAATAAACACAATTTTTGGCTGGAACACCCCTTTAATCTTCATACTACGAACCAATAAATGGTACTAAATTGTTTATTGTCCTGTATTGTACATACTAATTACTCTAGTGAGCTCTTGTAAATGCTAGTTTAAAGTAAATATTAATCCTTCGATAGCTCAGTTGGTAGAGCGGAGGACTGTAGAGTGTTATCAGTAATCCTTAGGTCGCTGGTTCAATTCCGGCTCGAAGGAATGTTTTTTTTTTTTTTCTCTATTGCCAATGAACAATCTTTACTTTATCTCTTACAGTCTATTACTTTTAGACATTTTGATTCTTTACCTTGTTTTTACATTGGATTGAGAAAGATCTGATTTTCTAGTTAGGTTTTATGTTCACCACATGCTGCTGTTAGGGCTGGAGGAGGAGTCAGACGAATAAAGCAGCTTTAGACCTTGCAGTACCATTTCCTGCTTAGTGTCTGTATGTTGACTGTTTGCCAGAGCGAAAATGAAAAAGGCAGGATTTCATTACATAAATCATTACTATAGCATGTGACAGGCACTTTTAGTATTCTCTTATACAGATTTGAGTGATGACATCTCATGTGACTCCCATATGGTCTAGCGGTTAGGATTCCTGGTTTTCACCCAGGCGGCCCGGGTTCGACTCCCGGTATGGGAAGATCGTATTTTTTTTTTTTAAACAGGACCTGCAATATCTACTGAAAAGCAGCACGTATGAAAAATGCTTCATTATTTTACAATACTTGTCCTAGTTCCCTTCATAGGTTTTGTTTACACGTGTATATTTAACCACTTAAGACCCGGACCTTTAGGCAGCTAAAGAACCCAGACAGTTTTTGCGATTCGGCACTGCGTCACTTTAACTGACAATTGCGCAGTCTAGCGGTGTGGCTCCCAAACAAAATTGGCGTCCTTTTTTTCCACAAAGAGTTTTCTTTTGGTGGTATTTGAATCACCTCTGCAGTTTTTATTTTTTGCGCTATAAACAAAAATAGAGCCACAATTTTGAAAAAAATGCAATATTTTTTTACTTTTTGCTATAATAAATATCCCCCAAAAATAAAACATTTATTTTTCCTCAGTTTGGGCCGATACGTATTCTTCTACAAAAAAAAAAAACAAAAAAAAATCGCAATAAGCGTTTATCGGTTGGTTTGCACAAAATTTATAGCGTTTACAAAATAGGGGATAGTTTTATTGCATTTTCATAAAAAAAATGGGGCGCTGAAGGAGTTATGTAGGGGGGTGTGGCTGTAGGTGGGATGTCATTGATTGTGTTTCCCTATAAAAGGCGCCACATTGAAGAACGAGGAAGCTGTGTTTACACACAGTTCTCCTCGTTCTTCAGCTCCGGGGACCGATCACGGGACTCCATCGGCGATCAGGTCCACAGGTTTCGGACCGGGTCACGGGTGCGCGCCCGCGACGCACAGCTAGGCACTTAAAGAGGACATACCTGTAAGTGCTTGTGCCCAGCCATGCCATTCTGCCGACGTGAATGTGCAGGAGGCAGTGCTTAAGTGGTTAATGTTTGTATCTTTATTAATTATAATAAAAATACTTCGATCAGAGTAAGGCCTGTGCATTTTTACATTTTTCAGAAACACAGCACAGTCCATTTAACATGATTTCCTATGGATCATGTTCACATTTGTGCATTTCATGAAAATGGGCGGGGACTTTTTTCTGATTTGTAGTTCCATAGACTTTAATGGATTAAAAACAAAATGCACCTGAAATCTGCAAACTGCAACCTGCATAAGTGTGAACCAGGCCTTAATTCTACATCAAATCGTTTTTTTTATTTTAGCTATAGATCTATTATCTTTAGCTGAGGTTTTATTAAAAGCTCCTTCAAAAGCAGAACTAAAGCCCTATTCACACCAACGCAGGTTGCAGTTTGCATATTCCAGATGCATTTTGCGTTTGTCAATACAGTGGAACCTTGGATTACGAGCATAATCTGTTCCAGGAGAATGTTTGTAATCCCAAGCAATTGCATATCATTAGTGATTTTCCCCATAGAAGTCAATGGAAACTAAAATAATTCGTTCCGCATTGACTTCAATGGCATGCAATACCGCATGTGGCCAGAAGTTGGGGGTGCTGGAGAGCCTTGGAAGTGCTCGGGGACGCCTCGGCTGACCTCATAAAGGCTCAAAAACACCCAGGAACCGAGTATTTCCGAGTGATTCCTAATATTTCCAAACGGCTCTGAACCGTTCCGAGTGTCACTGGCCGCCCCCACATCTCTGGCCAAATGCGCTACTGAACCAGTGATGCAATAAGATAGACACCTATATTGTCCATATACAAATAAGGACATATAGTCCATACAATCCTGGAAGGTATACACTGAATGGAATGCGGTCACAGGTATCTTAAAAAGCAGAAAGCGATGTGCTGTCATAAATGGTCACTCAGGATTGTCTCCAACACTTGAACAAAATGAAGGGAATAAATACTCTTACCAGCGGTTATGGACACGACTAACCTTACAGTTGTGGGTCAACTGAGCTTGTATCCACCGATAATGGAACTCGATGTGTCTTCTAATAATCTCCTCCTTCTATTGGTGTTAACAGCCAAGTAAATGGTAACTCTAAAAACAAAGAGCAATCTTGAGTGCCGAATGGTCCAATGATCAGACTTCACCGCAGGGTAAAAAATAAAAAACAAAAAAGGAGAGAAAGCCTTCACAGTGTAAATCCCAATATGATATGGGTATTTATTGAAAAATGATCAAATACATGAATATAAATGATAAAAGATTGCAATCTTTTTTTATCATTTATATTAATTTATTTGAATATTTTTATAGGTGTTCATAGGTGTGACCCAGACCTAAAGCAAGCAGAACTTGAGAGCCAGACTATGGAGGAATAAAGCAATATTACCAGTACTTGTGCCCAATATATGTACCTATCAGAAACAAGTATAAGAATCTGTGAGTGCCCACACTGAGGTTGGAGTGTCCATACTGTATACTCCTTCCCAGTCACTGCCCCCATCACACTAATAGACACATGGCAGAGGAGTTTTGTAGTAAGAGAATATGTAGCCTTAGGCCCCTTTCATACAAGAGTTCTGAATTTAGGGTTGCCACCTTTTCTTAAAGCCAAACCCGAACACTTTTCTGGCGCACTCCGATTTTTTTGTAGCATACATTATATATATAGAAAAAAGGATTGTAAAAGATCTCGGACACCTTTGTGTGGCTTAAAGGGTCACTAAAGGACAAAAAAAAAATGTTCCTTTTAAAATAACAAACATGTTATACTTACCTCCACTGTGCAGTTTGTTTTGCACAGAGTGCCCCCGATCCACTTCTTCTGGGGCCCCTCGGCGGCTGTCTCTGTCCTCCCCGCAAGCACTGACCACAGTCATGTGAGAGCTTGCATGGTGGTCAGTAATTGCGGGCGTGCTCCGGTGATACAGCGAGCGGTCATAGCCGCTCACTGTATTACTCGGCCCCACCGCATCACTGGATGTGATTGACAGCAGCGCCAGCCAATGGCTGCGCTGCTCTCAATCCATCCGCTCTAGCCAATCAGCAGCCAGGTTGAGCGGCGAAGAGAATATCGGGACCGCGCGGGACTTTTGATGGGTCAGGTAAGTATAACGGGGGCTCGAGGGGGTGCCGGCAACACCAGATGTTTTTCACCTTAATGCATAGATTGCATTAAGGTGTACATTTTTTTTTCATTTACAACTCCTTTAAAGAGAGTAGTAATACAGTGTGCTGTGTACACCACGGTGAACAGAGGGTGTGGCCACATTGCGTTAACTGTGGAAGGGGCCTAAATTAAACCCACCCTACCTACAACACAACAGTTCAAAGTAGCCCATCCTACCTATAGCAACCCACACTATCAACACCACACCAAGGTGGCCCATTCTATCTCAACACTCCAAATCAGTCCATCATATCTAAGGCCCATGGGATGAACGGGGTGACCGTGGGATTGACAGGAGACAGTGGGATGGATGGGGGGACAGGAGGAGATGGACGGGGTGACCGTGAGATGGATGGGGGAACAGGAGGAGATGGCCGGGGGACCGTGAGATGGACGGGGGGACAGCAGGAGATGGACGGGGGGACAGCAGGAGATGGACGGGGGGACAGCAGGGGATGGATGGGGTGACCGTGGGATTGGCGGGGGGACCGTGGGATTGGTGGGGGGGGGCTGCAGGAGTGATAGGGGGACAGTGAGATGGACAGGAGGAGATGCTCCTTCTGCTGGGCTCCTGCAAGTAGCACTGCACTGACAGGGGTAAGGGGGTCGGGGGCTAGTGCTAGAAGGGGCTGTCAGGTTTTCAGATGAATCTCACACATACTTCTGGCAAATGTCCTTTCTCATACTAAAGCACATATCCTCCTAAGCATCCCCACCCATCCCCCCATCACTCCACCAAGTGTACATCCTTTTAGTTTCCCCTTATCAATCCCAACCACTCTCCCCCTTCTCCCTGTCCAACTGCAACAAAGCAGAGAAAAGTTTCCTGACCTGAAATCAGCGCGTGTTCCTCCTCCCCTCCTCTTGTGTGTACGGAGCTGAGTGAGGAGGAGGAGGAAGGGAGGGGAGGGGACAGCATCGATGTGCTGTGAGTGAGAGAGAGAGACAGGCTGCTGCATGGATGGGAGACGTGCGTGGTGTATCCGACGATCCTGCAGACAGCAGACATGTCACTCCCGGTGCAGTCTGGTGTGAATGATGTGTCCGGGTCAGGAGCAGATAAAAACCCGTACAGATCATTCAAAAACCGGACTGTCCGGGGGAAAACCGTACAGGTGGCAACCCTAAGTTCTGATCAGGTCCGGATGTCAGTTTTTCAGCCAGACCCATTCGCCTCTATGGGCAGTCAGATGTAAACAGACTTGTGTCCGTTTACTCCTGGCTACCTCTGATCCAAAAAATGGAAGGGAATACGTTCCTCTCAATCTGGATGGATCAGAGGGCAGTTGGGTTAAAAAGGGAGAATCGTTTTCCTTACAGGAGAGCGGGCTGTGTCCGTGTCCTCTCTGCATAAGTGAAATGGACACTGACCTATCATCCAGTTGCTCCACTCAACTCAAAAGGGGATAAAACAGACTGATGCCCTGCAGAGCAAAACCAAATCCGGCCTGTGTGAAAGGGTTCCTAATGGGGGACTGAGTTCCTGGCTGTTGATTGACAGCACAAGGCATTCAACTGGCTTAAGGCTGTTATTCAGTTTTAAGGGGTTGTAAACCCTCAGGTTTTTTCAGCTTAATGCATTAAGCTGAAAAAACCCCTGTGGTACAGCAGCCCCCCTTTTACTTACCTAAACCCAATCTTTCCAGTGACGAGCACACCTGCACCAGCCAGTGTCTCGGATCCTGATTGGATAGATTGATAGCAGCGTAGCCATTGGCTCCCGCTGCTGTCAATCACATCCAATAATGTGGGAGCCAGGGGACAAGGCAGAGTCCTGCTGTTTGTGTCAATGAATGCAGCAGCAGGGCAAGGGAGCACCCGCAGGGAGAGTGGCTCTCCACCGGGACACTCGATAAGAGGAGCAGCCAGGAGCGCTGCTGAGGGGACCCCAGAAGAGGAAGTTTGGGGCCACACTGTGCAAAACCAACTGCACAGAGGAGGTAAGTATGATATGTTTTTTTTAACCACTTTAGCCCCCAGACCATATTGCTGCCCAACGACCAGAGCACTTTTTGCGATTCGGCACTGCGTCGCTTTAACTGACAATTGCGCGGTCGTGCGACGTGGCTCCCAAACAAAATTGGCTTCCTTTTTTCCCCACAAATAGAGCTTTCTTTTGGTGGTATTTGATCATCTCTGCGGTTTTTATTTTTTGCGCTATAAACAAAAATAGAGCGACTATTTTGAAAAAAAAAACAATATTTTTTACTTTTTTCTGTAATAAATATCCCCCAAAAATATATAAAAAAAAATTTTCCTCAGTTTAGGCCGATACGTATTCTTCTACATATTTTTAGTTTAAAAAAAATCGCAATTAGCGTTTATTGATTGGTTTGCGCAAAAGTTATAGCGTTTACAAAATAGGGGGTAGTTTTATGGCATTTTTATTATTTATTTTTTTACTAGTAATGGCGGCGATCAGCGTTTTTTTTCAGTACTGCGACCTTATGGCGGACACTTCGGACACTTTTGACACATTTTTGGGACCATTGGCATTTTTTTAGCGATCAATGCTATAAAAATGCATTGGATTACTATAAAAATGCCATTGGCAGTGAAGGGGTTAACACTAGGGGGCGGGGAAGGGGTTAAGTGTGTTCCTATTTGTGTTCTAACTGTATGGGGGGGTGGACTTACTAGGGGAAATCACTGATCTTCCGTTCATACATTGTATGAACAGAAAATCAGCGTTTCCCCCGCTGACAGGAACGAAAGCTGTGTGTTTACACACACAGCTCCCGTTCCCCGCTCTGTAACGAGCGATCGCGTGTGCCCGGCGGCGATGGTGCCCGCCGGGCACATGCACGGGACTCGGGGGCGATCGGGGGGCCCACCGGCGGCGTGCACGCGCCCCCCTAGTGGCCGTCGAAAGTGGCGACGTAGAGCTACGGGCTCTCGCGCAGGAGTGCCGACCTGCCGCCATATAACTGCGGCGGCTGGTCGGCAAGCGGTTAATAATAAATAAAACCCAAACCATTAGATATCCTTTAACAGGGGCTTTTGAAATGCCATGTACTGTCAATCAAATTGTTTTTTTATTTTCCATCAGGCTGTGCTTACCAAATGACACAAGTAATTTCCCAAACACAGTGGAACCTTGGATTATGAGCATAATCCGTTCCAGGAGAATTCTCGTAATCCAAGGGACTCGCACATCAGAGCGAGTTTCCCCATAGAAGTCAATGGAAACAAAAAGAATTTGTTCCGCATTGACTTCAATGGCATACAATACCGCATGTGGCTGAGGGGGGGCTCCGAAGAGCCTCGGAAACCCTTGGAAAGGCTTGGAAAAACAGGAAACTGACTATTTCTGAGTATTTCCAAACGGCTCCGATTGGCTCTGCTTGGCTCCAGTGCCACCGCACCTCGGGCCAAATGCGGTACTGCACACCCCATTAGCTTGAATTTGACTAGTTTTGCGAGACAACACTCGCAAACCGAGTTCGAATTGAAAAAAAAAGTTGCTTGTCTTTCAAAATGCTTGTTACGTTACTCGTAAACCACTGTATGGGCATCTACTTAAATTAGTCACCCGTGTTGTTAATGGTACCAACACAAGATTGCCAGAATTAGACACGGGTAGTTCTAAAAAGAACTGCCGAGAGAAAAGTTTGTTAGGACTTTACTGATATCCTCAATGTGTTTCTTCTGCAAAAAACATAGTTATCTGTCCGTTTGCACTTTTTAGAATGCAAACTAAACTGTGGATTCTCAAGCTGAAAGATGCAATGCTACAATATTGTTCCACATCTTAGGATCAACTGCAAAATTTGATCTATCATCTATAAATATAAACAATCTATTGTAAATGTTTAGAAGCAATGGACAAAATTTGACCACAGCTGATCATCTCAGCAAGCTCTAAATTGATCAAGAGCACACTAAATAAATCTTACGAGGGATGGTTGGTTTGATCATTTTAGTCACACTTACAGAGTGCAGGGTTCAGGAGCGCGCTGCATACAGAGTGCAGAGTTCAGGAGCTCGCTACGTACCGAGTGCAGAGTTCAGGAGCTCGCTACGTACCGAGTGCAGAGTTCAGGAGCTCGCTACGTACCGAGTGCAGAGTTCAGGAGCTCGCTACGTACAGAGTGCAGAGTTCAGGAGCTCGCTACGTACAGAGTGCAGAGTTCAGGAGCTCGCTACGTACAGAGTGCAGAGTTCAGGAGCTCGCTACGTACAGAGTGCAGAGTTCAGGAGCTCGCTACGTACAGAGTGCAGAGTTCAGGAGCTCGCTACGTACAGAGTGCAGAGTTCAGGAGCTCGCTACGTACAGAGTGCAGAGTTCAGGAGCTCGCTACGTACAGAGTGCAGAGTTCAGGAGCTCGCTACGTACAGAGTGCAGAGTTCAGGAGCTCGCTACGTACAGAGTGCAGAGTTCAGGAGCTCGCTACGTACAGAGTGCAGAGTTCAGGAGCTCGCTACGTACAGAGTGCAGAGTTCAGGAGCTCGCTACGTACAGAGTGCAGAGTTCAGGAGCTCGCTATGTACAGAGTGCAGAGTTCAGGAGCTCGCTACGTACAGAGTGCAAGGTTCGGGAGTGTGCTACGTACAGAGTGGAGGGTTCGGGAGAGCTCTACGTACAGAGTGCAAGGTTCAGAAGTGTGCTACGTACAGAGTGCAAGGTTCAGAAGTGTGCTACGTACAGAGTGCAAGGTTCAGAAGTGTGCTACGTACAGAGTGCAGGGTTCAGGAACGAGCTACGGACAGAGTGCAGGGTTCAGGAACGAGCTACGGACAGAGTTCAGGAGAATTCTACGTTTAGGGTTCAGGAGTGCGCTACTTACAGAGTGAAGAGTTCAGGATCTTGCTACGTACAGAGTGCAGAGTTCGGAGAGCTCTACAATCAGAGTGCAAGGTTCAGAAGTGCGGTACATACAGAGTGCAGGGTTCAGGAGCATGCAACGTACAGAGTGCAGGGTTCAGAAGTGCACTACTTAGATTGCAGGGTTTAGAAGTATGCTATGCACAGTGTGCAACATCTCATTTCCACCCCTCCTCCTGTGTTCGGACCTCTGCAACCATCACATTATTCCCATCCCCCCACCTCTACACACTCTCTTTCTTCACAGCCCTCACCCCCGCTTCCTTACATCTGTACTGTCTCCCACCTTCCTACCTGGCCTGGCTCTGGTACCTCCTTGTATAGGCAGCTCCCTTTCTGTGTATTGGGCTACAGTTAGTACCTCCCTGTCTAGGTGGATATCTGTTTTCAGCACCAGTACCAGTGTTAAGTTCTGCCCTATATGTCAAATCGCCCTATATGTCAAATTTCACATCACATCGCTTTACTTCAAAATTGTCAGCACAACACTACCTTCCTTCAAGTCCTCAAAAGCCTGCCCTCAGGATTCAGCCCACTGGATGGCAAAAAAACATGCAAACTAAACTTTAAATTCTCAAGCGCATGCACAGGAATTATGTCTTCCCCCGCCAGCCAAAAGCCTGAACCCAGAGCAAGCCAGGGTAAAAATATTGGTGCCCCGTGGAAAGGTGAAACATGGATGTTGCATTGCTGGAGCGAAGGTATTTGCAGACTTTGGTTCCATTTTATGGTGGCCATACCAATAGCATTTACAATCAATTTAAATACAAAAGGTTGCAAACAAGTGATCTATTACCAGTTTGAGTATTAAAAGATGCAACGCTACAATATTGTTCCACATCAGCGCCGTTCGGAAATGCTCGGAAAGACACGAAAATACTTTGTTCCCGAGCCTTTCTGAGGTTTGCTAATTATTTTAGTTTCCATTGACTTCAATGGGGAAACGCTCTTTCATATGCGAGTACTTCGGATTATGAGCATAATCCGTTCCAGGAGAATGCTCGTAATCCATGGTTCCACTGTACCTTCATTAAATGTAATCATATTGCTACACTTAGGGGTGCCTATTTTTTGCTTGTCTTGCAAAACAGTCTCAAACCTAGGTTTTGCTGTATGTGCCTGCTGTACCATGTACTTGTATGAGAAAGTATCCTGTTTTCTTTGTATTGCTTCCTTTGTGTAAAATACCTGGTGTTTCTGCTAGCCCCCTTGCTTTCCTATTAAAAACTGACCACGCTAAGCAGGGGACCACACTGTGATCAGTTCTCTAGTTGTGCTGGCAACTCAGTGTACTCTCCTTAAAGCTGGGTTCACATTTGTAAAAATTGGATGCGCATTGGTTTTCTAGCATGACATGCATGTGTGACCGGCTCTCAATGGAGCCAATTCACACACGCCCCGGCCAGCCACAGTCCACGTTCCAAAAGGGTCCTACGTTTGGTCCGGTTCAGGTGCAAATTCAGGCAAAAAGTCAGACCCGATTCGCACCTGAACAGGAACACACCAGATCCCATGCTAGGAACCGCGGCCGCACATACTACATGTGAACGCGGCCTCAATGATCAGACTTGTCCTGATATGCCCCTGCAACGCATGTCACTGGGAAGCTCAGTGTAATGCTGTCCCCCCCCCCCCCTAGCTCTTAGAAGACTTTCACACTGGGGCAGTGCCGGCATTAGCGGTAAAGTGGCTCATCTGGATTGGACAATCCAGGGACCATGGAGACTTGTCCCACTTGGACAGGACCTCCTTCTGCAAGACTTGAGTGTGGAATTGAGCATATGGTACTGCCTCGAAAGGAGGCTACCATGAGACCCAGGACTTGCATGCAAAAGCGCAGAGACGACCACCTGCGGAATGCCAACAGCTTCACCGCCGTCTGAACAGTTAGCAATTTTTCCAAAGGGAGAAAAACTCTCGCCTCTGAGGTGTCCAGAATCAAGCCCAGGTATTCTAGGCACCGAGTCAGCACCAACACCGACTTCTGGATGTTCAGTACCCAACCAAATTCTTGAAAGGTCTCACTGGCAATCGCCACATTCTCCTCTAATTCTGATGCTGAAGCAGCCCTCAGAAGGAGGTCGTCCAGCCCACGATAGCGATTCCTCACTGTCTCAGCAAGGCCAGAATCGGGGGAGCACCTTGTGAAAACCCTTGGTGCCCATGCGAGACAAAAGGGAGAGCCACAAATTGGTAGTGGTCGTCCCTGACTGAAAAACACAGGAATCTTTAATGCCCGACATATATGGGGACATGCAAGTCTTTGATGTCCAAGGATGGCAGAAGATCACCCAGATTGAGTGCAGCGACCACAGAGCGAATCGATTCTATCCTGAACCTTCGTACCTTTACAAAGGAGTTGATGGTCTTGAGGTCCAGGATTGGATAAACCCCGTCCTTTTTTGGGAGTACAGATTGGAGTAGAATCCCTGTCCACTCCAACACCTGCACAGTCTGTGCCTGATGTGTCTCTGAGGTGATCTACTGTTCGCACCGTTCAGATATGATAAGGCAGCGCTAGAGGCCAAACCAATGTGAAAAACCCCAAAAAGATGGCCGCTCTATTAGAAATAGGAAACAGCGCGACCACAAGAAAATGGTGCCGGCGCTTCCAAAATGGCGCAGATAATTTCTGAGGTAAAAAGTAAGGGCCAAAAAACACTGGGTACACAAACAGGGACCCCCTAAAAGACAGACCACCTACAATAAGACCGGACCCAGGTCCCCGGGCAGCCCCCAACCAGAACCCAGAGCCCCCCTCAGGGGCCACCGGGTGACGTACACAGCAGGCCCAGCTTAAAGTGGTGTTCCACCCAAATGTAATGTTTATTAAAAGTCAGCAGCTACAAAAAGTGTAGCTGCTGGCTTTTAATAAACAGACACTTACCTTCTCCACGTTCCAGCGACGCGCCGACCGGGGCTCCGCTCCACTCCCCCCCTCCCGGCGTCTTCATTTTGACTGTGGGCACCCAGCCGTGACAGCCTTCGGCTTCACGGCCGGGCACCCACTGCGCATGTGCGAGCCGCACTGCGCGCGACGCGGCCCGCCGCTGATTGGACAGGCGATCGTCTAAGACCTGTCAGTGTCCTAGACGATCGCCTATGGGAGGGGCTGCAGTAAGGCGATTAAGCCTTATCGCCTTACCAGCCCCTCGGCGGAAGCAGGAAGTGGGACAGGAAGTCCCACTCCTACTGAAGCCCCCATGCCAAATGTGGCATGTAAGGGGGAGGGGGAGTGGATTAAGCGGAAGTTCCATTTTTGGGTGGAACTCCGCTTTAAAGCATGGGGAGGAGGAATGGAAAGGGAAAGAGGAAAGGGAGGACTAGAGACCCCCTAATTGACCACCCCAGGAATGCCCAGCTGTTCCATCCTGCGAGGATTGTTGGGTGCGTTCCTGACAGACCCATCACCGAGCAGTACGGAGTGGCTGCCGGCCACGGCCCACTGTAACTAGACAGCAGTAGCCTGGTCATAAACGATAACCTCCAGCGCGTTGGCATGGTACACGTGCAGAGTCCGCCAGAAAGTCTGCACGGCGCTGCTCTAATCACAGCCAGGGAGACATTTCCCGATCTCTGCAGCTGAGCATTGGGACAATGTCTCCCTGGCTGTGATTAGTGCAGCGCCGTGCAGAATTTGCACGTGTACCATGCGAACACGCTGGAGCTCGTCCTTACCGGTCATATGTGGGCCCTGGAGCATATAGCTCACCAGCCACCCCTGGAGCAAACGGGGGTATGTTGTGGCCGACCCAGCATGTAGCTAAGGCCTGCTCACGCTCGATGGCCAGACTGGGAGACTACAAGGATCTATATTATCCAGCCGCCAGTTGATATTTGATCCTGAGATCTACTAGTAAAAGTAAAAACAGAAAATAAAAGTAAGAAGTTCTCCAGGTCCATGGGCAGGTCCTTCTCCTACACTAGGCAGAAAAATACTGAGCTGCTAAATGCAGGGTGAGGGGTTATGACCAGAGGGACTGCCCCCTGGGCGGGGCTGTTCAGCTTTGGTATAATTGCATGTTTTTAAATATCTATTATGTCTGCCTAGTCCTCTCCTAATATACGGAACATAACCCAAATGTCAAGATTTAAGGAAGCTGTGTCTGTCCTTGGACGAAAGAGAAATATTGTTTTTTTTTCCCAAAATTGTCGCTCTTTTTTCGTTTATAGCGCAAAAAATAAAAACCGCAGAGGTGATCAAATACCACCAAAAGAAAACTCTATTTGTGTGAAAGAAAGCCCGTCCATTTTGTTTGGGTACAGCGTTGCACGACCACGCAATTGTCAGTTAAAGCGAAGAAGTGACAAATTGTAAAAAGTGCACTGGTCAGAAAATGGGTAAAACCTTCCCGGGGCTGAAGCGGTTAAATATATATGTAAAATGCTGTTCCCCTCAAACATTGGCAAATCTTTTCCAGTGTGCCTTGAATTTATTTATTTTTATCTTTTTTGGTATGCTGCAAGACTAAAAAGTTTGAGAAACACTGCTCTAGGGTCTCTGCTAATGTATATATATATATATATATATATATATATATATATATATATATATATATATAATGTTGGTGGGTTCTAAGTAATTTTCTAGCAAAAAATACTGATTTAAACTTGTAAACTTTACCTAGTCTGCAATGAATGGCTCTCAGCTGAGGCAGTTATCATACAAAGGGTTACCAGGGAAGAATCCAGTCAGACAAACCCTCTTCCTGTTCTCCTCACAAAGCTCTGTGAGGGACAGGAAGTGATGTCATCTATCAACCCATCCCCCTCTGTTGTGCTCTAGTGCAGCCTGCTAAGCCTGGTACTTCCATTCAGTGTTTACAGGGAGAAGCCAGCATGAGTTTTGTGGCCAGAAGAAAAGCTCGGGCTGCCTTGGCTATAGCCATGGTGAACTGCTACAAGAAGCTGAAGAAGCACAAAAGGCACAGGGCCTTCTGGACCAAAGACTACCTAGCCACCCGGGACTCCATGCCGCAGACGTCCATCCTGCCGGAGATCCGGGAGAACGATCCCGATGACTTTAGGAACCTGCTGAAGATGTCAGACGAGAACTTTAATTACCTGCTGCGCAAAGTCACTCCGCTCATCCAGAAACAGGACACCTGCATGAGGAAGTCCATCTCGGCCGAGCAGAGGCTGGTGGCGACTCTGCGGTTCCTGGCCACCGGCAGGTCGTTGGAGGACCTCAAATTCTCCACAGCTATTTCTCCACAGGCACTGGGTGTCCTAATTCCAGAAACGTGCCATGCCATCATCCAGGTGCTGAAGGGAAAATACTTCAGGGTAAGCAGTCTTTGCTCATTCACACAGGTAGGGGGTTAAATGCATGTGGTTGGGCCATGGGTTTACCAACCACCTCAACTAGGGCATGCATCTGTTTGCTGCTGCAACAAAAATTAGCCACTTAAGCCCCAGACCATTTTGCTGGTCAAAGACGAGTCACTTTTTGCGTTTCAGCACTGCGTCGCTTTAACTGACCATTGCGCGGTCTTGCGACGTGGCTCCAAATAAAATTTTTGTTCCCCACAAATAGAGCTTTCTTTTGGTGGTATGTGATCACCTCTGCGGTTTTTATTTTTTCCGCTATGAACAAAAAAAGAGCGCCAATTTTGAAACAAAAATCATTTTTTTTTTGTTTTACTTTTTGCTATAATAAATATCCCCAAAATTATATAACATATTGAAAAAATTGCAAAAAACGTTTATGGATTGGTTGGTGCAAAAGTTATATATTTTTTTTTTATTAGTAATAGCAGCGACCGTGACTGCAATATTATGTCGGACACATTTTTGGGACCATTGTCATTTTTACAGCGATCAGTGCTATAAAAATGCACTAATTACTGTGTAAATGACACTGGCAGGGAAGGGGTTAACCAGTAGGAGGCAAGGAAGGGGTTAAGTGTGTCCTAGGGAGTGATTCTAACTGTGTGGGTGCTGGGCAACCTGTGACATGACAGTGATAGGGAGCAGACGATCAATGTCCTGTCACTAGGCAGAACAGGGAAATGCCTTGTTTACAACGGCATCCCCCGTTCTGCCATTCTGTGACACGATCGGTCACAGACCTCTCGGCAGGTGCGCGTACGCCTGCACGGTGTGCATTTCAAAGCAACGTACTTGTACGTTGCTTTGCGCACACCAGCTATTATGCCGATGTATATTTACTGACAGCAGTCGGCAAGTGGTTAAGGTAAAAAATGTTTAGGCTTTACAACCATTTTTAAAGGGGTTGTAAAGGTTTGTTTTTTATTTTCTAAATGGGTTACTTTTTAAGCTAGTGCATTGTTGGTTCACTTACCTTTTCCTTCGATTTCCCTTCCAAATGTTTTTTTTCTTTGTCTGGATCTTTCACTTCCTGTTCCTCCTCAATATGCTGTTCAGTAAGCTGTTCTAAATGACTTTCCACCACTCAGGTGATGGTGGAAAGCTTACTGAGGAGAAACAGAAAGTGAGAAATTCAAACAAAGAAAAAACATTTAGAAGAGAAATCGAAGGAAAAGGTAAGTGAACCAACAATGCACTAGCTTAAATGAACCTATTTAGAAAATAAAAGACGAACCTTTACAACCCCTTTAATTCCCAACTCTGGACTTTAAAACATTGTCCCCCCCCCCCCCCCCAGGAGCCAAAGAAAAGGGGGGGGGGAGCATCTCTTCAGAAAATAGTTTGGATGTCATTACTGGAGCATAAAGGGCTCGTTAAGGCCCTTTCACACAGGCTGACTGACCAGATCCGCCTGTCAGTTATTTTTTTTTGGCGGACCCGATGTGACCATCTTTTGCACTCTATGGACCAGCGGGTCTGTTGACACCCGCAGACATCCGATCCTATTCACTAAAAACAGACAGTTGGGGATCTGTTGCCCATCTGTCTATCCGACTGGATTTCCATCAGGTGTAAATGGACAGGCGGTCACCTATAGAGGACAGCGGGCTGTGTCTGCTCTGCATGAGGGAAGCAGACATGGATAAGCCATTCTCCTGCTCAGCAGACAGATTTCCAGCCGAGCAAGCAGAGTCCTCTTCATGTGAAGGAGGCTTTACACTTGAGTTTGAAAGTGATCCACAGTCGATTTGTTTTCAAAGAACAGCGAAAGGGTGTCTGGCAGGCATTCAAGAAGCAATACTTCTACCTCCCTGATTTTTGTTTTCTTTTCTTTTCCAATGGAAGTACCATGCTGCAAACATGAGCCTAGCATTTGGTTTATTTTGTGGCCCCATTCACTTTATTATGCCATATACTCGGTTCTTGTCACACTTCATGAGCAGAATCGCCATGGTTCTGTCTGCAATTCCAAATTGTGTGGCGATTGTTGTGCAATTATTCCTTAATGGCACCCCAAACGCGATTCTGGCAGGATTGTCGCATGACGCAGCAATTGCTCCTTTCAAATTTGCATGAAGCTTGTCACCCAAAAAGGAGCAGGAGTGACACGCAAAAGTGCGTGCTAATCTCTCCATAAGATTACATAGTAGGAACGCTCATTCCTACTAAGCAAAGATGTGAAGGGGCCTTCTATCATAGGTGATTTACATGAGCCTTGTGGCAGAAACGGCAGAAGCTGTTCCAAGTAGGTATAATAAGACATTTCCAAGGATTAACAGGCAACGGAATGTGTGTGCTATGAAAAGACAGCCAGGGGGTTGTTCACACTGTGTGTGTGGTAACTGGTAGGGTTGTCCTGATACCATTTTTTTCTTTTTTTTTTAGGACCGAGTACAAGTACCAATTAGGGTTGTCCCGATACTGACACTAGTATCGGTATCGGGACCGATGCCGAGTATTTGCGCGAGTACTTGTACTCGCGCAAATACTCCCGATGCCTAAATACAATACATACACCCCCCCCCCCCCCCCCCCCCCCCCCCGCCGATGCATAGCACCGCCGAATCGAAAGCCGTCGCATCGAGCCGCCGCTGCAAGGGGTTAAACGCCATCGCAGCATTCATTTGAATAGCGTGAGGGACATGGCTGCATATGTGAGGGACATGGCTGCATATGTGAGGGACATGGCTGCATATGTGAGGGACATGGCTAGAGGGATATGGGACATGGCTGCATATGTGAGGGACATGGCTGCATATGTGAGGGACGTGGCTAGAGGGACATGGCTGCATATGTGAGGGACGTGGCTAGAGGGACATGGCTGCATATGTGAGGGACGTGGCTAGAGGGAAATGGGACATGGCTGCATATGTGAGGGACATGGCTGCATATGTGAGGGACGTGGCTAGAGGGACATGGGACATGGCTGCATATGTGAGGGACATGGCTGCATATGTGAGGGACATGGCTGCATATGTGAGGGACATGGCTGCATATGTGAGGGACATGGCTGAAGGGACATGGCTGCATATGTGAGGGACATGGCTAGAGGGATATGGGACATTGCTGCATATGTGAGGGACATGGCTAGAGGGATATGGGACATTGCTGCATATGTGAGGGACATGGCTAGAGGGATATGGGACATTGCTGCATATGTGAGGGACATGGCTAGAGGGATATGGGACATTGCTGCATATGTGAGGGACATGGCTAGAGGGATATGGGACATTGCTGCATATGTGAGGGACATGGCTAGAGGGATATAGGATATTGCTGCATATGTGAGGGACATGGCTGCATATGTGAGGGACGTGGCTAGAGGGACATGGCTGCATATGTGAGGGACATGGCTGCATATGTGAGGGACATGGCTGCATATGTGAGGGACATGGCTGCATATGTGAGGGACATGGCTGAAGGGACATGGCTGCATATGTGAGGGACGTGGCTAGAGGGACATGGGACATGGCTGCATATGTGAGGGACATGGCTGCATATGTGAGGGACGTGGCTAGAGGGACATGGGACATGGCTGCATATGTGAGGGACATGGCTGCATATGTGAGGGACATGGCTGAAGGGACATGGCTGCATATGTGAGGGACATGGCTGCATATGTGAGGGACATGGCTGAAGGGACATGGCTGCATATGTGAGGGACATGGCTAGAGGGATATGGGACATTGCTGCATATGTGAGGGACATGGCTAGAGGGATATGGGACATTGCTGCATATGTGAGGGACATGGCTAGAGGGATATAGGATATTGCTGCATATGTGAGGGACATGGCTGCATATGTGAGGGACATGGCTGCATATGTGAGGGACATGGCTAGAGGGATATGGGACATGGCTGCATATGTGAGGGACGTGGCTAGAGGGACATGGGACATGGCTGCATATGTGAGGGACGTGGCTAGAGGGACATGGCTGCATATGTGAGGGACGTGGCTAGAGGGAAATGGGACATGGCTGCATATGTGAGGGACGTGGCTAGAGGGACATGGGACATGGCTGCATATGTGAGGGACGTGGCTAGAGGGACATGGCTGCATATGTGAGGGACGTGGCTAGAGGGATATGGGACATTGCTGCATATGTGAGGGACGTGGCTAGAGGGATATGGGACATTGCTGCATATGTGAGGGACATGGCTAGAGGGATATGGGACATTGCTGCATATGTGAGGGACATGGCTAGAGGGATATAGGATATTGCTGCATATGTGAGGGACATGGCTGCATATGTGAGGGACATGGCTAGAGGGATATGGGACATGGCTGCATATGTGAGGGACATGGCTGCATATGTGAGGGACGTGGCTAGAGGGACATGGCTGCATATGTGAGGGACGTGGCTAGAGGGACATGGCTGCATATGTGAGGGACGTGGCTAGAGGGAAATGGGACATGGCTGCATATGTGAGGCACATGGCTGCATATGTGAGGGACGTGGCTAGAGGGACATGGGACATGGCTGCATATGTGAGGGACATGGCTGCATATGTGAGGGACATGGCTGAAGGGACATGGCTGAAGGGACATGGCTGCATATGTGAGGGACATGGCTGCATATGTGAGGGACATGGCTGAAGGGACATGGCTGCATATGTGAGGGACATGGCTAGAGGGATATGGGACATTGCTGCATATGTGAGGGACATGGCTAGAGGGATATGGGACATTGCTGCATATGTGAGGGACATGGCTAGAGGGATATGGGACATTGCTGCATATGTGAGGGACATGGCTAGAGGGATATAGGATATTGCTGCATATGTGAGGGACATGGCTAGAGGGATATGGGACATGGCTGCATATGTGAGGGACATGGCTGCATATGTGAGGGACGTGGCTAGAGGGACATGGCTGCATATGTGAGGGACATGGCTGCATATGTGAGGGACATGGCTGCATATGTGAGGGACATGGCTGCATATGTGAGGGACATGGCTGAAGGGACATGGCTGCATATGTGAGGGACGTGGCTAGAGGGACATGGGACATGGCTGCATATGTGAGGGACATGGCTGCATATGTGAGGGACGTGGCTAGAGGGAAATGGGACTTGGCTGCATATGTGAGGGACGTGGCTAGAGGGACATGGGACATGGCTGCATATGTGAGGGCCATGGCTGCATATGTGAGGGCCATGGCTGCATATGTGAGGGCCATGGCTGCATATGTGAGGGCCATGGCTAGAGGGATATGGGACATGGCTGCATATGTGAGGGACGTGGCTAGAGGGAAATGGGACATGGCTGCATATGTGAGGGACGTGGCTAGAGGGACATGGGACATGGCTGCATATGTGAGGGACATGGCTGCATATGTGAGGGACATGGCTGCATATGTGAGGGACATGGCTGCATATGTGAGGGACATGGCTAGAGGGATATGGGACATGGCTGCATATGTGAGGGACATGGCTAGAGGGAAATGGGACATGGCTGCATGTGTGAGGGACGTGGCTAGAGGGACATGGGACATGGCTGCATATGTGAGGGACATGGCTGCATATGTGAGGGACATGGCTGCATATGTGAGGGATATGGGACATGGCTGCATATGTGAGGGACATGGCTGAATATGTGGGGGACATGGCTAGAGGGAAATGGGACATGGCTGCATGTGTGGGGGACATGGCTAGAGGGAAATGGGACATGGCTGCATGTGTGAGGGACGTGGCTAGAGGGACATGGGACATGGCTGCATATGTGAGGGACATGGCTGCATATGTGAGGGACATGGCTGCATATGTGAGGGACATGGCTGCATATGTGAGGGACATGGCTGCATATGTGAGGGACATGGCTGCATATGTGAGGGACATGGCTAGAGGGATATGGGACATGGCTGCATATGTGAGGGACATGGCTGAATATGTGGGGGACATGGCTAGAGGGATATGGGACATTGCTGCATATGTGAGGGACATGGCTGAAGGGACATGGCTGGGGGGACATGGCTGCATATGTGAGGGACATGGCTAGAGGGACATGGGACATTGCTGCATATGTGAGGGACATGGCTGAAGGGACATGGCTGGGGGGATATGGCTGCATATGTGGGGGACATGGCTGCATTTGGGGACACATGTAAAAAAAGTATCGGTACTTGTACTCGGTCCTAAAAAAGAGGCATCGGGACAACCCTAGTACCAATACTTTTTTTTTTTTTTTTTTATGCCATGTGACAGTTTGACTGATGGCCACTGATAGATGGCACTGACTGATGTGCACTGACAGATGTCACCTATGGGCGGCACTGACAGGTGACACTGATAGGCGGCACTGATGGCACTGACAGGTGGCTGGCACTTATGGGCAGCCACTGAAATGCAGCAATAAATGACATGAGGAAAGTATTTTGAAATGCTATGCTGCATCGCCCATCTTATTACACCCTGCACTCGGCATCAGTAAATATCGGCAGACATCTTGTTACACCCGGCACGAACTATATGGGCTGGGTGTAACAAGATGTCAGCTGCTGGCTTACTGTGGCCAAGTGCAGGGTGTGCCAAGATGGGCGTCGGGATGTCCAAGCTGACGGTAACGCTCTGCCCACTGAGGCTGCCCGCCCGATCACTGTGTTTTGAATCAATTTATTTATTTTATTTATTTTTGATGGACACCGCGCCGGCCCCGAGGAGCTGCGGCAGGAGTTTTTAGGCAAAGCTGCGGCTTCGTCCCATTGAAATGTGCACTTCCAACCTTGTGCGAACAGTTTGGGGAAGTTACTTTAGTCTTCAAGGATGACTGCACCCCTATGCATAATTCTGGATCCATAAAGATAAGGATCGATCAGTTTGGTGTGGAGGAACTTAAGTGGCCTGTCCGCTGACCTCAACCCTACTGAACACCATTTGGATAATTTGGAATGCCAATTGACAGCCAAGTCTTCTCATCCAACATCAATCCTTAACCTTATAAATGCCGTTTGGCTGAATGAACACAAAAACACTCCAATCTTCTGGAAATCCTTTCTAGAGGAGAAGGGGCAGGCAACTCCTTATTTATGACTATAGTTTTTGGAAATGGAAAGTCCAGCTAGGTGTGATGGTCACAAACTTTTGCCCATATAGTATGTACTTGAGAGTCTGCAAACATTTACTAACTTTGGAGGAAGGAGAAATTGAATCCATGTTACTGTGAGCAGACATACAAAAAGATAAATGAGATCCTGACACTGAATATTTATACTGGAGATGAATCTGTGATGCATGACTGTGTGTGTATCTATATACAGTATAATGTACAAGTTGTATCTATTACCACCCTATAGCCAAAAGAGAGCTACAGTGCGACTTGGTTGTTCCAAAATGGCAGCCATCGACATCCTCCGATAACCCCTGGGTAGACTTGAGCGGACACCTGGATGTTCAGCGGGTTAGGCCAAAATTCGGAAAAAAGTCCAGGTTCGGGACCCGAACTTGACCCGAACCCCATTGAAGTCAATGGGGCCCCACATTTTTGACTACTAAAATGTCTCTAAAAAATTAAGGGAAAGGGCTAGAGGGCTGCAAATGGCAGCAACATGTTGGTAAGAGCATGGCAAGTACTCTGCAATCAAATGTGGATAGGGACCTTCCCCAATGATGGGGCACTATTTCTCCCACTGACACAAATGATGGGACACTATTCCTACCAATGATGCGGCACTATTTCTTCCACTGACACAAATGATGGGACACTATTCCTCCCAATGATGGGGCGCTATTTCTCCCACTGACACAAATGATGGGACACTATTCCTCCCAATGATACCAATTATGGGACACTATTCCTCTCAATGATACCAATGATGGGGCACTATTTCTACCACTGACACAAATATGGTGGGACACTATTCCTGCCAATGATACCAATGACGGGACACTATTTCTCCCACTGACACACATAATGGGACACTATTCCTGCCAATAATACCAATGACGGGACGCTATTTCTCCCACTGACGCACATGATGGGACACTATTCCTCCCAATGACACCAATGATGGGGCACTATTTTTCCCACTGATACAAATGATGGGACACTATTCCTCCCAATGATGGGGCACTATTTCTCACACTGACACATATGATGGAGCACTATTCCTACCAATGATGGGACACTATTCCTCCCACTGATACCAATGATGGGACACTATTCCTCCCAATGATGGGACACTATTCCTCCCAATGATGGGACACTATTCCTCCCAATGATGGGACACTATTCCTCCCAATGATGGGACACTATTCCTCCCAATGATGGGACACTATTCCTCCCAATGACACAAATATGATGGGACACTATTTCTCCCACTGACACAAATATGATGGGACACTATTTCTCCCACTGACACAAATATGATGGGACACTATTTCTCCCACTGACACAAATATGATGGGACACTATTCCTCCCAATGATGGGGCACTATTTTTCCCACTGATACAAATGATGGGACACTATTCCTCCCAATGATGGGGCACGATTTCTCACACTGACACATATGATGGAGCACTATTCCTACCAATGATGGGACACTATTCCTCCCACTGATACCAATGATGGGACACCATTCCTCCCAATGATGGGACACTATTCCTCCCAATGACACAAATATGATGGGACACTATTTCTCCCACTGACACAAATATGATGGGACACTATTTCTCCCACTGACACAAATGATGGGACACTATTCCTCCCAATGATGGGGCACTATTTCTCCCACTGACACAAATGATGGGACACTATTCCTGCCAATGATGGGGCACTATTTTTCCCACTGATACAAATGATGGGACACTATTCCTCCCAATGATGGGGCACTATTTCTCACACTGACACATATGATGGAGCACTATTCCTACCAATGATGGGACACTATTCCTCCCACTGATACCAATGATGGGACACTATTCCTCCCACTGATACCAATGATGGGACACTATTCCTCCCAATGATACCAATGATGGGGCACTATTTTTCTCACTGACACAAATGATGGGACACTATTCCTCCCAATGATGGGACACTATTCCTCCCAATGATGGGACACTATTCCTCCCAATGATGGGACACTATTCCTCCCAATGATGGGACACTATTCCTCCCAATGATGGGACACTATTCCTCCCAATGATGGGACACTATTCCTCCCAATGATGGGACACTATTCCTCCCAATGATGGGACACTATTCCTCCCAATGATGGGACACTATTCCTCCCAATGATGGGACACTATTCCTCCCAATGATGGGACACTATTCCTCCCAATGATGGGACACTATTCCTCCCAATGATGGGACACTATTCCTCCCAATGATGGGACACTATTCCTCCCAATGATGGGACACTATTCCTCCCAATGACACAAATATGATGGGACACTATTTCTCCCACTGACACAAATATGATGGGACACTATTTCTCCCACTGACACAAATATGATGGGACACTATTTCTCCCACTGACACAAATATGATGGGACACTATTTCTCCCACTGACACAAATATGATGGGACACTATTTCTCCCACTGACACAAATATGATGGGACACTATTTCTCCCACTGACACAAATATGATGGGACACTATTTCTCCCACTGACACAAATATGATGGGACACTATTTCTCCCACTGACACAAATATGATGGGACACTATTTCTCCCACTGACACAAATATGATGGGACACTATTTCTCCCACTGACACAAATATGATGGGACACTATTTCTCCCACTGACACAAATATGATGGGACACTATTTCTCCCACTGACACAAATATGATGGGACACTATTTCTCCCACTGACACAAATATGATGGGACACTATTTCTCCCACTGACACAAATATGATGGGACACTATTTCTCCCACTGACACAAATATGATGGGACACTATTTCTCCCACTGACACAAATATGATGGGACACTATTTCTCCCACTGACACAAATATGATGGGACACTATTTCTCCCACTGACACAAATATGATGGGACACTATTTCTCCCACTGACACAAATATGATGGGACACTATTTCTCCCACTGACACACATGATGGGACACTATTTCTCCCACTGACACACATGATGGGACACTATTTCTCCCACTGACACACATGATGGGACACTATTCCTGCCAATGATACTTTTAGTTAAATGTGAAAATCAGAGGTGTTCTGTCACATTAGCAAGCATGTAAGGTCAGCAGGTTTGCTGCGGCTTTTAAAATGTAACATGTAAATAGTCCGTCCGATTTACATACACTGTATTTAAGCAAATAAGCTCCGTTTTGTGATGAAACAAACTGAATCTAAAACTTTGTTGTGTGTAACAAGATGTCCAGCACTCTCCAGGCTCCATACAGGAGCCCTCAAGGCTGTCTCTGGAAATAAACTCAGCTTTGTAGCACATGGACATGCAGTCCTGGCAGAGAAAGAGTCCATACACCGGCAGAGGGGCCACTTGCCTGCATGGTAACCAGCCTATCGACCTGCTATCACCAACCAGCTTCATCTGTATTACTCGTTCAGCTGACTGAGCGCCGCGCTGCACTCTGAGAGGAGAGAAGTGTGGGCGGAAGTGCTGCACTGGGAAAGGTCTCAGAGAGCTTAGTGCATGAGCGAAGACTGGGCGCCGCGCTGCATTCTGAGAGGAGAGAAGTGTGGGTGGAAGTGTTGAATGGGAATGGTCTGAGGGAGATTTACAGGGGAGGGCGGGGCACAGAAGTCAGCGCGGGGAGGCGTGTCACTGGGCTCTGGCAAACTGGGTGGAGCAAGATGGCCAGCGCTCCGGAGCTAGGCCGAAGCCGGGGACTTTCCTGGGCCGAGGCTCCGGAGCGTTCCGCGGATCGTGGGGTGTGCCGATCCGAGCAGGGTGACTCGTTCACGGATCGGTGACGATCCGTTGCACCCCTACAAATGATGGGACACTATTCCTGCCAATGATGTGGCACTATTTCTCCCACTGACACCAATGATGGGACACTATTCCTGCCAATGATACCAATGATGGGACACTATTCTAGTGCAATTAGATTTGTGAAGTAGGACTGACTCCTAACTAATTCTCTCCCTTTAAGCACAATCAGGAACCTTTCCGTGTGTGCACTGTGTCCTCCACAGAGTCAGTGATTCAGTTAAGACTGTCAGGGAGTCCTGTAGACAGTCAATAGGCACATTGGTCTAACAGGCGGACGTGTGCCTAGGAGCTCCTCTCACCTGACCTCCAGTGACTCCATCCTCCTCGCAGCAGGCAGGTGTTTTTTCTCCTCCAGTGATCCAGAACCAGGACAGGACAGCTGCTCTCTCCTCTGCCTTGGGCCCCACTCCTTCCCCCTGCTACTTCCCCAAGGTAAGGAGCTCCCCGGCAGCTCTCTCTCAAGGCTTCCTTGCCTGGTCTGTCCCCCCTTGGGTTTGAGTGCGGCCGTCCTTTTCAGGATAAGCCGCGGTCTCCAGCCCTGGGAATCGGACGACCGACACCCCCCGCCGCATCCCAAACACTATACCTTCCCCCCCCCCCCCCTGCCAGTTGCACCTTTTTGGGTGGTTTTCGGGTGTTTTTCACCCCTCCGCGCCGGCCTGGAAGCAATCTCGGCAGCCGCGATTAGGAAAGGCCGCGGCTTCAACCGCGGCCTAGCGGCGCACCGCTCCTCGCCATCCCAAGCTCTCCCAAGCTCTCCCAATCTCCTGAAACAGCCCAGATACCCCCCCCCCCCATAGCCCTAGAAAGTAGCTCCTACCCTCACTCGATCCCTCCTGGCCCTTACAGCAGCACCGATCCACCCAATTCTGGGAGTTCACCAGCCTGGATCTTGCTGCTGGTTTCAGTGGCCATCTCTACTACACCCAGCCCCAGGCCCCCCCCCTTGGTGAACACCGTAATACTTGATCCAGGGTTCGTCCGATTGCCTCTTGAGGGGTCAGGAAGGAATTTTTTCCCCTGCCACTGCATATTGGCATAGCATGATCAGGTTTTTTTTTGCCTTCCTCTGGACCAAGTCAGGATAGAGGATTCGGCTAATCCTTGACTATCCTTCCATCCCCCTCCCCCCCCCCCGGTGTTTGGCGACCATGATTAATCTGCAATACTCAGCAGAGACCATCTGGGGTTTGAGGCGATTTGCCGCAATATTACCAGCCATCACCAAACAAGCCCTGCAAGCTGAGCGACTCTTTAGAACCGATCGACGATCGGCTATCAAGAGTCGCAGCCGCTTGCCACAACCGAAGCACATATCATGTGCTTTGATTAACACTAGATCGGCAGTAAAACACCGACTGGAAATCCATGACTTCATCCTGCAATACGACTTAGACTGCCTCTTTATAACAGAGAGCTGGCTCACAGCCGACTGCAACACCATTCTAGGAGAATTGGTGCCAGAAAATTATCGTATTATTACGGAAAACAGAATAGGGCAAAGAGGAGGAGGACTGGCGGTGATCCATAAGATTCATCTGGCGATCACAAAACCAGTCTTTCAAAACCCTCTTCCATTCATGGAAACCCTTACTCTACAACTGCAAGCAAACTCCCAGGAGACCGTCCGGATTCTACTCTGCTATAGGCCACCCGGCCCAAAATCGCAGCTTCTTCCATTATTGACGGACTTTATCTCCACCTATACCCTTAACAGCAAACACCTTTTGCTGCTCGGGGACTTCAACCTCTGGGCCAACTCCTCACAAGACCCCGTGGCCGATGCCTGCATTGACCCAGATACGGAAAAAAAACTCCAGCTGGTTCAACAACCAACTGGCGTTACTGAAGCAAGAGCGTAGAAGGGCGGAAGCTGCCTGGAAGAGAAGCCCATTAGATGAGAACCTCTCTATCTACAAGGCAATAACTAAGAAATATCACAAAGAAACCTTCAAGGCCAAGAAAAATTATTTTTCTGAGGCCATCAACAGCGCCCTGAATCGCCCCCGCGAACTCTTCAAGCTGGTCACTGCGACCATGAATCCAGGATGTCTTGAAGCCCCCAATTTCGGACTCACACGAATTTTGCAATGAATTATCGGATTACTTCATTAATAAAATCGAGGGAATCCGGCAAAGCATTCAGCAGAACAATTTCCCCCCGTAGCCCCCCCTGTAATAATTTACACAACACCTGTAGTAATTCACCCCAACCAGGTAAGTTTACGCTGGAACCTATCACTATCCAAGCCACAAAACATATCATCGGTACTCTGCGTAACAGCACTGCGCCAAATGATATCATCCCCACCAAACTGTTGAAGGAGTGCGCCGACATCCTGGCACCTCCTATCACACAGCTTATTAACCAATCTTTCATGGAGGGCATAGTGCCCTCCCAGTTGAAGGAGGGTATAATTAGACCCATCTTGAAGAAATCTACCCTGGACCCCAAGGATCCACTCCACCGCCGCCCTATAACAAGCTTAAACACTTTTTCCAAGATTATGGAGAAAGCAGTGGTGCAACAGCTGCAACAGCATCTAGACACCCACAACCTACTCGACCCATTTCAATCAGGTTTCCGCCCTGGACACGGGACGGAAACAGCATTGCTCAAGATATGGGACGACGCTCTCGAGGCCGCAGACAAAGGAGAATCTTGTCTTCTGGTTCTGTTAGACCTGAGCGCAGCTTTCGACACAGTAGACCATAAGCTTTTATTGACCCGGCTAGCTGAAGTAGCCAGAGTCGCAGAACGCGATTTATCTTGGTTCTCCTCCTTTTTGGAAAACAGATCGCAAATAGTGAAGTTAGGACCTTTCTTTTCGGAAAAACGCACGGTATCATACGAAGTCCCTCAGGGATCCCCGCTGTCGCCGTTGTTGTTCAACATTTATCTCCATCCGCTTTTTGAGATCATCAGCAGTCAAAAACTGCTCTATCATTCATATGCAGACGACACACAGCTGTATTTCCGCATTTGCAATAAAAAGGATCACCACCTCAATCTAGAGACATGTCTCTCTTTGATAGAGGACTGGATGACAAAGAGTTATCTAAAACTCAACGGAGCGAAAACAGAACTCCTTCTGTTTCACGCCAAACGTAAGAATCTACCTGCAACAACTTGGACACCCCCGCCCATTCTGGGCAAAATCATCACCCCTAGCGCCAAAGTCAAAAGCCTCGGGGTCACTTTCGACTCCTACATGACTATGGACGCACAAATAGGGTCAGTAGTCAGCGGATCTCACCATCTGCTGCGCCTACTACGCAGGCTTATCCCTTTTATCCCCAAAGAAGACATAGCGGTCGTGGTGGGAGCAATTGTTAACTCCAGATTGGACTATGCAAATGCCCTTTACCTCGGACTCCCAAAGTACCAAATCGCTCATCTACAAGTCGTTCAAAATACGGCCGCTAGACTTGTGACTGGGGAAAAAACCCTGGGAATCAATCTCACCTTCACTGAGAGCCCTTCACTGGTTACCAGTAAAAGACAGAATTGCTTTTAAAGCACTCTGTCTAACGCATAGATGTATCCATGGGAATGCTCCCCATTATCTACGCGAAAACATAAAAGCCCATAACCCCAATCGCGTGCTGCGATCCACTGATCAAAATCTCCTGCAGATACCGAAAGCCGGATACAAATCTAAAGGAGATAGAAGATTCGCGGTCCAAGGTCCCAGACTATGGAACGCTTTGCCAACCAGCATTCGGTTGGAGGAGAACTACTTAGCATTCAGGAGAAAGATCAAGACTCATCTCTTTTGATACCAAAGGAGACAGGAACAACAAGCGCCCAAAGGCGATTCAGTTCGCATGTGCCGCGCTATACAAGTTTTTCATTCATTCATTCATTCATTCATTCATTTCCCTAATATAGCTAATGCTATGTAGATTGTTTGCTGAGTATTGTAATTCGATTTCTGAAGCAGGAAAATCCTATCTAAATCTGTCCCTGAGAGCAGCTGCAGCCTTTCCCTACCCTAGCTAACGCAGACTGATGAGCTGTGCTGTGTGCCTCTAGCTTATATAGAGGCTGGATCACATGCTCGGTCACATGCTGCACTGGCCAATCACAGCCATGCCATTAGTAGGCATGGTTGTGATGGCTTCTAGGTCACACAAGTAAAAGAAATGCTGATTGGCTGCCCTGCAGCGCGCTGTTACATAGCCAAACTCCGAACCCGAACTTTCAGCAAATTATTTGGGTTTGGGTCCAAAATAAAACAAAGTTCGGTACGAACCCGAACTTTACAGTTCATGTTCGCCCAACCCTACCCCTGGGGTGTGCATCTGACATTCTCTGTAATAGTGGTGGCTTTCGAACACAGACATTCACAGATGGTGGTAAAGGGCCAATCACAGCGGCCCTTTACCACGTGATCAGCTCTATCCAATCACAGCTGATGTAAACAGAATTTCTGGTTATCAGCAGTACTTTCCTCGTGCACGTTTTGTTTGTGTAGCAAAAATAAGAAAAAAAAAACTCGGTGATTAAATCCTCCCAAAAGAAAGCGATATCTGTCTCAAATGATAAAAATGTCATATGGGTACAGTGTTGCATGATAATGCAATTGTCATTCAAAGTGCGACAGCAATGAAAGCTGAAAGTTGGCCTAGTCAGGATGGTGATATATAAGTGCCCAGTAAACAAGCGGGTAAAGGGGGGAAAAAATGGAAATTGTTTGGAAAGATTTATTTTGGAATTTGATACTTCCAGAGCCCTATTTTGTAAATTTCGGTTGGTTTAAGGAATGCAATGTTGATGGGGGAATCCATCCCACTGCATCATTGTATTCTCTTAGTGGGTTTCCCAGCCATCGGAACACAATGATCACTGCTGGCAGCAACAGTCGGCAGCAGTGATTGAACAAATAAAAATCTGGTTGTACTAAATTCGATTAATAAATTTCAGCACAACCAGCCTGCCCATATATGGATTGAAATAGTAAATTTTTGCATAGCCTACCAAATTTCAATCCACCTGTTGCCGGCTTAAAGCGGAAGTAAACCCTCTCGTACAAAAAATAAATAAAGACAACCTGCAGGACAAAGGCATAATGAGCTAGTATGCATAGTAAGCCCCCGCAGCGGCCCTCCTTCACCTCCTCCGACACCGCCATGATACCCGGAGGGACTTCTGGGTATTACTGCTCTGGCGCTGTGACTGGCTGGAGCACCGATGACATCGGTGCCGCTATTTTTTGCAAATATCTCCCTAAACCTTTTAGGTTAGGGAGATATTTCTTACACCTACAGGTAAGCCTTAATCTAGGCTTTTCTTGATCGTACATCACGGGACACAGAGCGCATAGTCATTACATATGGGTTATATGGAGTACCTTCAGGTGTGGACACTGGTGTAATCAACTTCACAGGAAGTTCCTCCCTACATAACCCCCTCCCACTGAGAGTGCTTTAGTTTTTCCGCCAGTGTCTTAGGTGTTGGTCACGTCTAGCTGTCCCTCGGAGGTCTCGGGACCCAGGATAGCTAGCCGGATCCGTCCGAAGTGCTTCAGAGCCAAGATGTACGGTACCCGGGCCCTGCTGGAGTGGGGTTTTGCCTATAATGCCTCTCCTTGGAGGGCTGGATTCTGGGCTCCAGTGCCTTAGTCTCTTCCAAGAACTAAAAGCTACTGATGCCAGGATGCTATATAGGTCCAGGGGTGTGGGTTCCTTAACACAGGACCTCGGTCCCTGAAGGTCCAAGACAATACCCACGGAGATGGGGGAAGGCTGGGCCTCTTGCATTTTGCAATACCCTGCGGCGTGGAGCAGGTAAGAGGGAACCTGCGGGACTTGGTTCGACAGTAGGTATCCCCCTGGGGGTTCTGGGTTGGCTAACAGTATGCTGGTGCATCAGCCACTATCTCCTCTATGTCGGTTAAGGCAGGATGGGATTCTAATGTTTACCCAGATAACATGTAGATATATGTATACTTGTGTAAGTTATATATTTGCTACTCACCCCAGGTCTGCCTGTTAACACTGATACTGCAACCCCACATGTTTTAAAGAGGAAATTGCTGATAAAAAACTCCTGTTTCTTAGGAAGCCCATGGGGACAGCTTCCTCGCTGTGTGTGCACTACAATAAGATTAGTGCTTACCTGGTGTCTGTTGGTGCTGCATAACGCTGGTCCATGTTGTTCCTCTGCTCTGCTTCCTCCATGTGGGTTCAGCGTGGTGCGCGCGATCGTGCGCGCGTGTGTACGCGCGTGTGTGCGTGCACGCCGCCTTTTATAGCGTCGGGGGGGGCGGGCCAGCAGCGTCAGGGTCTGTATAAAGGAAAAAACTTTTCTCTGGCTGGTCTTTACCTCCTGGAGGCAGAGGAAGAAAGGATACAGAGCGTGCAGCTGGGTCTTTTGGCCACACAGGGACACCTAGTGGCGGTTTTGTGGATCTTCAGGTCTAGGACTTAGGTCCACTATTGACCAGAAAAAAAAAAAAAAAAAAGGAAGTTTTTTGCTTAAAGGGACTCAGCCTTAGATCCAGCAGTATCTGAGTCTACCTTGGACTCCGGCTAACGGGCATTGGTGTGTCAATACTCACAGGCTTCCTCGGTATTGCCACCTCCCAGGCGGGTAAAAAAAAAAAAAAAAATTTTTTTGAAAAAAAAAAAAAAAAAAAGAAAAAGAGAGAAATTAGTTCTTTTTCATTTTTCTCATACCTGCCCTCACATTGGTTATTCCTAGCTGCAACAGTCAGGTGTTGGCTATAGGGGTGACCCAAGGTTGTACAATGGCTCCAAAGGGATCTGGACCAGCCAAGGCTGCTAAAGGTGCCAAAAAGCAAAAGGGGTCTCCATCGGGGTCAGAGGATTTGGGCCAGGCTTCTACGGCCCCACCCTCGCCAGTCAGGACACCGAGTGGCATAGTACAAGAGCCATTGGGGGTGCTGGGGGCAGAGGCGGCCCCCGATCCACCCATTCCCGTTTACGTGACGGAAGAAATGCTAGCAGCCACCATGAGTGGGCTAGAGAAAAGGTTAACTGCGTTACTTTCCCGTCCTTGCCCAAGTAGCAAGCGGGCTAGATCCCCCTCACCCAGTGTGGGGTTTTTTAGATGCGGAGGTCTCCTCTTCAGAGGAACGGGACCCACAAGGGGATCACGCAGACCCAAGTCCCGACGGTTCAGACAGGGAAAATTCCACTATAGATGAATACTTTTCGGCCTCTCAAGCGGAGGGCCTGTGGATCCAGTCTTTGACAGATATGGTTCGCACTGCCTTTAAACTTCCAGTGCCAGAACTAGTAGCCCCGGAGGTATCCTCATTGGGTTCTTTAAAGGCCCCATTAACTGGTGCATCTTTTCCAATGCACCCCCTTCTGCGGAACGTGATTTACCAAGATTGGGCTCGACCTGATAGAATCTTTGTCCCTCCTAAAAGATTCTCTATTCTCTACCCTATGGAAGAGGAGTATATAAAGAAATGGGCTCTTCCTACAGTGGACGCAGCCATTTCCTGCGTGAATAAATCCCTGACTTGTCCGGTTGAAAATGTCCATATGTTCAAGGATCCGGTCGACAAGAAATTCGAGACCCTACTGAAAGCAACTTTCACCTCAGTAGGTGCCATGGTTCAGCCAGCAGTAGCAGCCATTGGTGTTTGTCAGGCCTTGAAGGATCAGGCAAAGCATATATTGAAGGACATGCCGGCTCAGCATACTCATGAATTAGCAGAATTCCCTAGGGCTCTCTGCTTTGCAGTAGATGCTATTAAGGACTCCATCCAACAGGCATCCCGTTCATCTCTACTGGTGGTTCACATGCGTCGTCTTTTGTGGCTAAAGAACTGGTCAGCAGAGGCACCCTGCAAAAAGCTTCTAGCAGGGTTTCCCTTTCATGGGGGAAGACTATTCGGGGAAGACCTAGATAAATATATCCACACCATATCAAGTGGAAAAAGTACTTCCTTACCGGTCAAGAAAAGACCGCGTGGGCCCACGTTTAAACGACAGGCCATTGTAGGCTCGGCCCCTTCGACTTCTCGTCAGTATCGACGGCCTCCCGGGCGGTCAACAGCTAATAACCGCCCACAGGGACAAGCTGCGGCAAACAGGAGGCCCTGGTCTCGCAAGCCGGCTAAATCAGTCATCAAATCAGATTCATGAAGGGGCGCCCCCACTCTCTTGGGTGGGGGGAAGACTTCAGTTTTTCTCCGAAGTCTGGAAGGCCAGAATTCCCGACTCTTGGGTTCGGTCCGTAGTAGCCTCAGGCTACAAACTAGAGTTTCGAGAAATCCCCCCTCCTCATTTTCAGGGGTCAAGTCTTCCAAGCGACCCATTAAAGAGGGCCTCTCTCGTAAAGGCGTTGGATCGCCTCTTGCTCCAAGGAGTAATTGTAGAAGTACCAACCCAAGAAAGGGGTCTGGGATTCTACTCCAACCTTTTTGTTATACCAAAACCCAATGGCGACGTCAGGCCTATATTAGACCTCAAACGCCTAAATCGCTTTCTAAGGATTCAGACCTTCCGTATGGACTCCATACGTTCAGTGACAACCAGCCTGCATCAGGGCGACTTCCTAGCATCTATAGACATAAAGGATGCATATCTGCATGTGCCGATTTACCCAGCACATCACAAATTTCTTCGTTTTACGATAAACCAAAGTCATTACCAGTTCGTAGCCCTCCCTTTCGGGTTGGCAACAGCTCCACGGGTATTCACAAAGGTGTTAGCCCCGGTACTAGCCGTCCTAAGGACAGAAGGCATCTTGGTCCTAGCATACCTGGACGATCTCCTGGTTATCGACAGTTCAGCCTCCAACCTCAATCATGCAGTAGTCCGCACAGTGCGGCATCTAGAAGAGTTCGGGTGGATTGTGAACCAAGAAAAATCAAGGTTACAACCCACAAGACAGTTGGAATATCTAGGCTTTCGGTTAGATACAGAATGCCAGAGGGTATTTTTACCTCAAAAGAAGATCAGGTCGTTAATTCAAACGATTCAAATAGTCTTAGCAAAAAGAAGCCGACTATTCGCCTATGCATGCGACTGCTGGGAAAGATGGTGGCCGCCTTCGAAGCAGCGCCCTATGCCCAGATCCATACCAGAATTCTGCAAGCAGCTATTCTCTCTGCTTGGAACAAGTCCATACAGGCATTAGACCGTCCATTAGTTCTTTCCCCAGGAGTCAGGCACAGCCTGTACTGGTGGCTGATCCCTCAAAAATTATCAAAAGGGAAAACCTTTTGCCCCATCTCGTGGAAAATAGTAACCACAGATGCCAGCCTAACAGGTTGGGGGGCAATCTTAGGAAAACGGACCCAGCAGGGACAGTGGTCAGAGGCAGAAAGTCTGCTTCCCATCAATGTCCTAGAGATCAGAGCTGCTCGATTGGCCCTGGTCGCCTGGACTCTTCCCCTGCAGGGTCTGCCAGTAAGGATACAGTCCGACAATGCCACGGCGGTGGCATACATAAACCACCAGGGGGGCACAAGGAGCCTAGCGGCTCAAAGGGAAGTAAACCTGATTTTTTCATGGGCCGAAGCCCATGTACCCTGCATCTCAGCAGTGTTCATCCCAGGGATAGACAATTCTCAAGCAGATTTTTTGAGTCGTCAACAGTTACTCCCGGGAGAGTGGTCTCTTCACCCCCAGGTATTCCAAGAGATTTGCCAAAGATTCGGAGTTCCCGATGTGGACATCATGGCAACAAGATTCAACAAGAAATTGGACAAATTCGTATCCCGAGCCAGGGACCCCTCGGCCTACGGGACCGATGCGTTGGTTTGCCCCTGTCACCAGTTTTCTCTCCTGTATGCGTTCCCTCCACTACAGATGATTCCCCGCCTTCTACGAAGGATCAGGGTGGAGCGCAGGCCGGTGATTCTGGTGGCCCCAGCCTGGCCCAGAAGGGCTTGGTACGCACTCATCGTGAGGATGTCAGTAAGGGCACCGTGGCCACTCCCCCTGCGCCCAGATCTGCTGTCTCAGGGCCCGATCTACCACCCTGCTTCACAGCAGCTAAATTTGATGACTTGGCGGCTGAATCCCTAATTCTTAAGGGCAGAGGCCTCTCAGCCCAGGTCATATCTACGCTAATTCAAGCTAGGAAACCAGTTTCTAGAAATATCTATTACAGAGTCTGGAAGAACTATGTGGAGTGGTGCGAGTCTCAAGGAGGGCATCCTCGCAAGTTTTTTATTGATAGGGTCTTGCGATTCCTACAGGTTGGCGTTGACAAGGGGTTAGCTCTTAGTACTCTAAAGGGGCAGGTGTCTGCCTTAGCGATATGGTTTCAAAGGCCTTTGGCCACACATTCGCTTGTGAAAACTTTTTTGCAGGGGGTCTTGCATGTAAATCCCCCTATTAGAGCTCCCCTCTGCCCCTGGAATTTAAATCTGGTCTTGTCAGCTTTACAGAGGCAGCCGTTTGAACCTCTGACAGAAATCCCTCTTGTGCTGCTAACCCGAAAATTGGTTTTCTTGGTGGCTATGGCTTCGGCCAGAAGGGTCTCCGAGCTGGCAGCCTTGTCTTGCAGGGAACCGTACCTGATTCTGCATAAGGACAGAGTGGTTCTGCGGCCACAGCCTTCTTTCCTTCCTAAGGTCATATCCAGTTTTCACTTGAATCAGGACCTAGTCCTACCATCCTTCTTTCCTACTCCCCAGTCCAGAGAGGAAAGATTGCTTCATACTTTGGACGTGGTCCGAGCCATGAGGGTCTATCTCAAGGCTACAGAAAAGATTAGGAAAACAGATGTGCTTTTCATTCTTCCGGAGGGCCCCAAGAAGGGTCAGCCGGCTGCCAAGTCTTCCTTGGCTAGGTGGATTAAGCAGCTGATTTTTCAGGCCTATGGTCTGAAGCGCGTTCCACCACCCTTATCAGTTAAGGCCCATTCTACGAGGGCCATGAGTGCCTCTTGGGCGGCACACCATCAGATCTCTATGGCACAGGTTTGCAAAGCGGCAACCTGGTCTTCCGTACATACGTTTACTAAATTCTATAAGTTGGACGTCACAAAGGCTGCGGACGCAGCATTTGGGCAGGCGGTCCTACGGGCAGCAGTATAGAATCCTCTGGCCCGGTTCACGCCCCCTTTTTTTCTGTTGGTGGAGCTATTTTACCTCCTGATATAGTTTTCTGTTTGGCTATTTTTGGCCTTACGGTCTCCCTCCCTTCATGGAGCATTGCTTTGGGACATCCCATATGTAATGACTATGCGCTCTGTGTCCCGTGATGTACGATCAAGAAAAAGGGATTTTTAATAACAGCTTACCTGTAAAATCCTTTTCTTGGAGTACATCACGGGACACAGAGCTCCCACCCCTCTTTGTGGGAACATTGTGTAACCTCAGAGAAATTGCTTGCTACAAAACTAAAGCACTCTCAGTGGGAGGGGGTTATGTAGGGAGGAACTTCCTGTGAAGTTGATTACACCAGTGTCCACACCTGAAGGTACTCCATATAACCCATATGTAATGACTATGCGCTCTGTGTCCCGTGATGTACTCCAAGAAAAGGATTTTACAGGTAAGCTGTTATTAAAAATCCCTTTTTTTGAAGGTTAAAGTGGTTGTAATGGGTTTATAACCACTTTAATATTTTTCACTTGGCTGCAACAGTATATTGTGTTAATTTTCTGGTTGATGTGGGCCATTTTTTTGGGTGTGTTTGTGGTCATTCCGTGTTTGTTATGGTATTTATTGTAGGTCAAATGGCTATCATCCATTGATTACAGTAGTTTCTCTCTGTGTTGGGGTTCTGCCAAGTGGGGCCTATTAGGAATGATTGACAACTGATGCTGTACATGGTGGTAAATGAGTTTACTGAAATAAAATCTTACACTGAAATGTTTTTCTGTTTTCTAGTTTCCTACCACTTCTGAAGACTGGCAAATAATTTCTAGCCAATTTGAAGAAATGTGGAACTTTCCAAATTGTGGTGGAGCGATAGATGGTAGGCATGTACGCATCAACCCTCCCCATCACAGTGGATCACTCTACTACAATTACAAAGGGTTTTTCAGCATCATAATCATAGCCATCATCAACGCCAACTGCGAGTTCATAATGGTCGATGTCGGCAAAAACGGCAAGTTCTCAGATGGTTCAGTCATCGAGCAAACCCATTTTTATGAAAAGCTGAAGGATAACCAGTTGAAATTGCCTGAAAATCATGAGACAAAAGAGGGCCTTAATTTTTCTTTTGTGACAGATGAGGCCTTTACCTTACATGACAACATTCTAAGGCCTTATTCACAGGAAGCTTTAACCAAAGAACGGAAGGTCTTCAATTACCGCTTGGCCAGAGCAAGGCGTGTGGCAGAAAATGCTTTTGGTCTGCTTGCAAACCGCTTCAGGATCTTCCGCACAACCATCAACTTATCGCCGCATAAAATTGAGTTGGTTGTAATGGCCTGTTGTCTTCTCCACAATTTTCTACGGCGGAGCAACACTGATGAATATTCCCCTTTAGACTTGCTGGACCGGGAAATTATAGAAGACTCAACATTCATTCCTGGTGACTGGCGAACTGAAAGTGCGGGACTTGTGTCATTGCAGTATATGCAGACACAGGAACCTGAAGCCAATGCCAAACTCAACAGACTAAAGTATTTGGAGTATTTCAATGGACCCGGTGCTGTGGAATGGCAGGATGCCATGGCAATAAATGATTATAATATTGAGTTTGAAACCTTTGACGTGTGAGACTGTCCAATTCAGTGTTTTTTCAGTGGCAGGTCTTTGAAAAGTGGTCCTTATAAGCAAATGTCCACTTATTTACTAAAAGTACAAAAAGCCTGTAGGTAAGTTATTTAATATACTTGCCTTACGTCTAGCTTACATACTGCAGGGAGTGACATCGCCATCTCATCTTTCTTGCACAAATCTTGTGAAAAGATGCTCCAACACTTTGCTGGAGTGTCATCTGGCAAGATTTGGGATATTTTAAATTTCCAAGGATCTCATCGGAAGGATGGTGATGTCACCCTTGCTCTAGTGCCATGGGTGGAACCTGGAGGCAAGGCAATTTTTTATTTTTTTTTTCTCCTATGGTGGAACAGGTGTTAGTAGAAAATAAATGATAGCATTATGGGGTAGCCATCGCCGACTTCCTGGCTGTTATGCTGGCTACACTGGTGTTACAATTTGCAGTCGCTGACCTGGAACAAGTATACAGGCCTGGGAAGTTGGTATAAAATCCTGTTTAAATGCTTGATTTAAGATCAGTGTTTTAAATTTTTGATGCCAGAGGTAGCATGATGGCCAAACAACAAGGATGGTCAGAATATGAAGTCATTAATGGCAGCCTCCACGTTCCTTTCATGGTGGATGGATGAATCAGATTTTTCAATCTCCAATATTTTTTTTTGCTGTAATTTTTATGGATTATTGAATGCCTGAGAATGTTATCTAAGACTTGAGTTTTATTTTAGATGTATTGACTTAGCATTACTATTAAAGATTGCAAGGGATTGTGACCCAATACCTTACATCTGACAAAGTTAGCAAATAGCTGCATTCAGTTTTATGGTTTTAATGCACACGCATGTTTGTGTGTTTTTTTTTTTTTTTGTTTGTTTGTTTTTTGTTTTTCTCATCTTTTACAATGTCTGTAATTAATAATAAAAAAACATAAAAACAAAAAGTCATGTAAATACATTCTTCACCTATTGTCTGAATCGCGTCCCATGTTTTTTTGAGACAGCCAGGAAGAATCAATCTGATTTAATAGCTTTAAATTCTAGTAACATTTTGCAAAATATATTCAGGAGCATCAAAACTACAGTTGTGCAAAATGCAGTTTTGTGTGTTTTCGTAAAAAAAAAAAAAACATGGCCTGAGTAAAAAAAAAAGTCTGTCTCCTTTAGCATCCTGTAAAGAAGAACCATTGTTCTTTTTGTAGGGAAGCAGTGGTCTATCTACAGAGGCCAGACATGCCAAGTCAGAGCTAGGTCCGAAACAACTAATCGATTATGAAAGTAGCTGTCAACTATTAGTTGGCCTGCATACAGAATGCATTATTTGTTTACATATCAGGAAATACAGTGCAGCACACATACAGCTCTGTACACCATCCTTACATGTCAATAAGTGAATGAGAACTTGCGAACGTGTGAGGAGCAATTCATCATGGGACATGTAGTCCTGGGAAGAAAATTAGTGGTTCTAAATGCAGAAGTTTTTTTTTTTCCTTGCTATAGGTGCTATACTATACTTTACAGATTGCTATAAGGGGCACTCTGAATGCAGGAGGAGCCAGAAGTGTCAGTGGGGGGCTAGAAGAAGAGAATCAGGGCTGCTCTGTGCAAAACCGTTACACGGAGCAGATAAGTATAACATGTTTTAAAAAATATATATATATATTTTTAACCACTTCCCGCCCGGCCAATAACAGATTTACGGCCGGGAAGTGGTTATGAAATCGTGACTGGCCGTGGGGGCGCGCAGCGCGGCGATCGGTGATGCGGGGTGTCAGTCTGACACCCTGCACCTCCGATCTCTGACAGACGCGTGTAGAGGAGAGCCGATCAGCGGCTCTCCTGACAGGGGGGGTTCGCGCTGATTGTTTATCAGCGCAGCCCCCCCTCGGATCGCCACACTAGACCACCAGGGTACTAAAAAATAATAAAAAAAAAAAGAACAAAAAAAAAAGAAGGGGGGGCAGTAAAAAAATAAATGATGCCAATCAGTGCCCACACATGGGCACTGATTGGCAACATTGATCCATCAGTGCCACCCCTCAGTGATTGTCAGTGCCAATCCATGCCCAGTGCCCACCTATGAGTGCCCACCTGTGCCGCCTATGAGTGCCCACCTGTGCCGCCTATGAGTGCCCACCTGTGCCGCCTATGAGTGCCCACCTGTGCCCCATACCAGCGCCGTCTATCAGTGCCCATCAGTGCTACCTCATCAGTGCCCATCAGTGCTACCTCATCAGTGCCCATCAGTGCTACCTCATCGGTGCCCATCAGTGCCACCATATCAGTGCCCGTAATTGAAAGAGAAAACATACTCATTTACAAAAAAATTAACAGAAAAAAATAAACTTTATTTTTTTTTCAAAATCTTCGCTCTATTTTTAGTTGTTGCGCAAAAAAAAAAATCGCAGAGGTGATCAAATACCACCAAAAGAAAGCTCTATTTGTGGGGAAAAAAGGACGCCAATTTTGTTTGGGTGCAGTGTAGCATGACCGCGCAATTGTCATTCAAATTGCGACAGTGCTGAAAGCTGAAAATTGGCTTGGGCGGGAAGGTGCGTAAGTGCCCGGTATGGAAGTGGTTAAAGACTGGGCAGGGAAAATCCAGACCGGCATCTGAACCCAGAGAAGGTGGTAATAAAAGGCATTACAATTAAGTAAACGTTTACCAGTGTTGTGCGTTATACTTTAAATGATTACATCCATAAAAATAAAAAGACTTAGCTTTTAGTATTACTTCTTAATATAATAATTGTATATCTCCCTTCCACCCCTCATATCTGACTCTTGGTTATAATGCCCATTAATCCTACTTCTGTGTGAATTTATTATGATATAGGTAATATATATTATTACTTTTACTGTTTTACAGTATAAATTAACTGCTTATATTAGCGATTGTCTGCTCTTTTTGTATTGTATTTTTTTTTTTTAACCCCATGATGACAGGTGATAAAAAAAGCATGCTGCTGCTACTAAACTTCTTGGGCCTGGTTCACACCTATGTGTTTGGTGCTTTTTTTGCAGAAATGTACTACAGTTCATTTAACATGGTTTCCTATGGAACATGTTCACATCTATGCTTTTTTCAGCGCTGTGTATTTGGAAAGGGTCAAGGACTTTATTCAATACAAAACGGTGCTTTTTTTTGGTTCAATAGACTTCAACGAAGAAGCTACAGAAAAGCATGTAGTGCGTTTGTGCAGCAATTTTGCTTTTTTAATCTGCTCAACAACAAATTGGTAAAAATCATGTATTGGGCAAAATCATGTGTGCAAAACGCACAGCAGATACAAATCAAAAGCAAACTGCATTGTTGTGAAGCGAGCCTTATGCTGGCCATACACTTACAATTTTCGGCCAACTAATTGTACATATACTGAGGCAGGGCGGCCCTTAAAGGATCACTAAAGGAAAAAAATATTTTTTGGCTAAAATGCCCTGTTGTATGCTATATTGTCACAATAGTTATTATTTTTATTTTTTTTTAAATTTATTTAAAAGCGATTACATTTCTTCATCGCTTACCTGCTTCCACCTCGTTTTGTTTCTTCTACTTCCTGGTTCTCGCCGCTCGTTCGTTAGAGCGACGTCGCCGTCACGCTGGGAACTACATTTCCCAGTATCCTTTGTGCATTGCGCATGCACAGTTAAAAAAAAACGGGACGCGTGCTCAGTAATACAATTTTTAATTATCCGCCCACTATACCGCCCAACGATAAATATTCTAGCTATTCAACCCACCCACACAGCCAGCGAATCCCTGCACAAGTTTTTCTTCCTTGAGCTGCTGCTGCTTGGAAACTCAGTGTTCTACTGGGAAGTTTTCCACTAAGCAAGGGGGCGGGATCCAGGCAGGGCAGTGGTTTCCTAAAATGAAACCTATTGAAAGAGAGGAGGTGGTGGGGTGTTAGACACACCCAGTATGTCACACCTTCTTCCAGTCTGCAAGACGTACACAGCGTCCAGACGCAGATCTGTAGTCTCCAGCAGAAAGAGCGAGCACGTTTGTCACCACAGTATGAATCCTCGCTCTGCTGGCTTTTTCTAAACAGACAACCAGGAAGTGGGGAGAAAAGACAAGACCGGAAATGAAACCAACACTGCGCTAAGGTAAAGGAAGCTATCTAGCAAATACATTTTTTTCCTTTAGTGACCCTTTAAAGTGGATTTATTTTTTATGTCACAATGTAGAGTATAAGATTCCCTATCATCTGTGCCCAGTCTTGCCACACAGAGTTAATCCAGTGCTGAGTAATCCTCTTTTAATGTTCAGTGCAATTTTTTGGGGGGTTTACATCCGCTTTAAGCTCAAAATCACGTACCTAATACATGATTTATTTTCTTTGGCTCTGGGGTGAGCGTGAGATGATCAAATACCACTTAAAGAAAGCTCTATTTGTGGGGAAAAAAAGGACATACATTTTGTTTGGGTACAGCGCCACACAACCGCGCAATTGTCATTTAAAGCGACGCAGTGCCGTATCGCAAAAAGTGGCCTGGTCAATAAGCAGCCAACTCTTCCGGGGCTGAAGTTTAAACACTTTGGTCAGAGTATGTAATGTGTATGGTGGAATATCTGCGCTAGACCCCAAAATAAGGGTTGTGTGTGTGTGTGTGTGTGTAATATATATATATATATATATATATATAATATATATATATATATATATAGAAAATGTGTGTGTGTGTGTGATATATGTATGTATGGTGTGTATGTGTGTGTATGTATATATATATATATACTATATATATATATATATATATATATATATATATATAAATTTTGTGTGTGTGTGTACCAATTTAAAATATATATATTGTGATAGTAAAAAGGGTGCTGCAACTAAAAACCTAAATATTCGGCTACTGAATATGCACAAAAAAATAGATGCAAAGCCCACTTGGATGTCAGTATTTTATTATCTTGGAAATAAAATACTGCACCATGAAGTCTCCTTTCTAACTTTCATAATACACTTTACTTGTGAACTCGCCCTTAACTGAGCATATCGCAGCAGTGGAAAGATCAGCTGTAGGAGGAAGGATCTGGATATCGGATGAATCTGCGGATATACCGTCTCCGACTCAGTGATTCCTCCTGTGTGTGCCCATAAGATCTCTATAATTTGAGATCCATCTCATCTGGTAAGCGGCTGAAAATCTTTTGACAATTTGAAGAGTTCTGGTTTTTATGGATTTGCACGAATCTAAGCATTCATAAGGACTTTTATTTAAATTGGGCAATATGCACATGTTGGTCTGCATATATTTCATCACAGTTTAATATTTTGGCATTCTATTTGATAACAGTTTATGATTTTTATTTATTTTTTTTCATACTTTTTTAGTTTGTGTGGGTTGCGCATTGTATGTAATGCATGGCACAACTTAGGTGTGGCACTTAGAATATAACATATCATATAAAGTGCAGGGGCCTGGAGTATGTATCAAATCACATAATGGGAGGAGATTTACTAAAACTGGAGTGTGAAAAATCTGGTGCAGCTCTGCATAGAAACAAATCGGCTTCCAGGTTTTACTGGGAAAGCTTAAAGTGGTTGTAAAGGCAGGAGTTTTTTTTATCTTAATACATTCTATGTGTTAAAATAAAAAGCCTTCAGTGTGCAGCAGCCCCCCTACTACTTACCTGAGCCCCCTCTCTATCCAGTGATGTCCACGAATGCCTCAGTTGTCCAGGACTCACCCTCCTGAGGCCGAGACACAGCAGCTGCACAATTGGTTCCTGCTGCCAGGGCAGCCATCAGAAATTTTTGGGCCCCTTGCACAGCTTTAGGCCTGCTGCCCCCCCCCGTCCTGACCACCACCATTTCCTAGGGCCTACCCCCTGGCTGTAACACCAAATCTGCTCACTGACATCCCATACCAAGTCCCGCTCTTACTCCTCCTCCTTCAGTCTCATCTCCTCCATCCCATGTCATCTCCTCCATCCTATGTCGATCGTCTCCGTCTCCTCCATCCCATGTCGTCGTCTCCTCCTCCATCCCATGTCGTCGTCTCCTCCTCCATCTCATGTCGTCGTCTCCTCCTCCATCCCATGTCGTCGTCTCCTCCTCCATCTCATGTCGTCGTCTCCTCCTCCATCCCATGTCGTCGTCTCCGTCTCCTCCTCCATCCCATGTCGTCGTCTCCTTCTCCTCCTCCATCCCATGTCGTCGTCTCCGTCTCCTCCTCCTCCTCCTCCTCCTCCATCCCATGTCGTCGTCTCCCTCTCCTCCTCCTCCTCCTCCTCCTCCTTCTCCATCCCATGTCTCCTCCTCCTCCTCCTTCTCCATCCCATGTCTCCTCCTCCTCCTCCTCCTCCTCCATCCCATGTCTCCTCCTCCTCCTCCTCCTCCATCCCATGTCTCCTCCTCCTCCTCCTCCTCCTCCATCCCATGTCTCCTCCTCCTCCATCCCATGTCTCCTCTCCTCCTCCTCCATCCCATGTCTCCTCCTCCTCCTCCTCCATCCCATGTCTCCTCCTCTCCTCCTCCTCCTCCATCCCATGTCTCCTCCTCCTCCTCCTCCTCCATCCCATGTCTCCTCCTCCTCCTCCTCCTCCTCCATCCCCATGTCTCCTCCTCCTCCTCCTCCTCCTCCTCCATCCCATGTCTCCTCCTCCTCCTCCTCCTCCTCCTCCTCCTCCATCCCATGTCTCCTCCTCCTCCTCCTCCTCCTCCTCTCCTCCATCCCATGTCGTCTCCTCCTCCTCCTCCTCCTCCTCCTCCTCCTCCTCCTCCTCCTCCTCCTCCTCCTCCATCCCATACCTCCTCCTCCTCCTCCTCCTCCTCCATCCCATACCGCCCCTCTCCTCCTCCTCCTCCTCCATCCCATACCTCCTCCTCCTCCTCCTCCTCCTCCTCCATCCCATGTCTATTCCTCCTCCTCCATCCCATGTCTCCTCCTCCTCCATCCCATGTCTCCTCCTCCTCCATCCCATGTCTCCTCCTCCTCCTCCTCCTCCATCCCATGTCTCCTCCTCCTCCTCCTCCTCCTCCATCCCATGTCTCCTCCTCCTCCTCCTCCTCCTCCATCCCATGTCTCCTCCTCCTCCTCCATCCCATGTCTATTCCTCCTCCTCCATCCCATGTCTCCTCCTCCTCCTCCATCCCATGTCTCCTCCTCCTCCTCCATCCCATGTCTCCTCCTCCTCCTCCATCCCATGTCTCCTCCTCCTCCTCCTCCATCCCATGTCTCCTCCTCCTCCTCCTCCATCCCATGTCTCCCTCCTCCTCCTCCTCCTCCTCCATCCCATGTCTCCTCCTCCTCCTCCTCCTCCATCCCATGTCTCCGTCTCCTCCTCCATCCCATGTCTCCGTCTCCTCCTCCATCCCATGTCTCCGTCTCCTCCTCCATCCCATGTCTCCTCCTCCTCCTCCTCCATCCCATGTCTCCTCCTCCTCCTCCTCCATCCCATGTCTCCTCCTCCTCCTCCTCCATCCCATGTCTCCTCCTCCTCCTCCTCCATCCCATGTCTCCTCCTCCTCCTCCTCCTCCTCCATCCCATGTCTCCGTCTCCTCCTCCTCCTCCATCCCATGTCGTCGTCTCCTCCGTCTCCTCCATCCCATGTCGTCGTCTCCGTCTCCTCCATCCCATGTCGTCGTCTCCGTCTCCTCCTCCATCCCATGTCGTCGTCTCCGTCTCCTCCTCCATCCCATGTCGTCGTCTCCTTCTCCTCCTCCATCCCATGTCGTCGTCTCCTTCTCCTCCTCCATCCCATGTCGTCGTCTCCGTCTCCTCCTCCATCCCATGTCGTCGTCTCCCTCTCCTCCTCCTCCTCCTCCTCCTCCTTCTCCATCCCATGTCTCCTCCTCCTCCTCCTCCTCCATCCCATGTCTCCTCCTCCTCCTCCTCCTCCATCCCATGTCGTCGTCTCCGTCTCCTCCTCCTCCTCCATCCCATGTCGTCGTCTCCCTCTCCTCCTCCTCCTCCTCCTCCTCCTTCTCCATCCCATGTCTCCTCCTCCTCCTCCTCCTCCTCCTCCTCCTCCTCCATCCCATGTCTCCTCCTCCTCCTCCTCCTCCTCCCATGTCGTCCTCATCCTGTCCCTCCTCCTCCTCCATCCCATGTCCTCCTCCTCCTCCCATGTCTCCTCCTCCTCCTCCTCCATCCCATGTCGTCCTCCTCCCCTCCCCCATCCCCCCTCATGTCTCCTCCCAATGTCTCCTCTCCCAATGTCTCCCAATCGGTATCCCAGGTCTCCTCCTCCTCTCTTCCTCCTCCTTCCATCCCATCCATATGTCTCCATCCTCCTCCTCCTCCAAAATATCTCCTCCTCCTCCCATCCCATCAGCCTCCTCCTCACATCCCATGTCTCTCCTCCTCCTCTCTCCCGTCTCCCTCCTCCTCCACCTCCTACCTCCTCCCCCGTCACTCCTCCTCCTCCTGTCTCCTCCTCCCCCATATGTGCCTCCTCTCCTTCCCTGCCGTTCGTCCCATGTCTCCTCCTCCATTCCTCCTCCCTCCTCTTCCTCCTCCCATTTCCTCTTCCTCCTCCATCCCTCCTTTCCCTCCTCCTCCATCCCAA